>CAMZMU010000085.1:152011383-152119084 GCA_947311845.1 Poa pratensis
GGGATGTGTCAGGTCCATGTCTGGTAGTTAGTTAGAGCACATAGCACAGCTGAGACGAAGTCCATATCTGCAAAACAACTCATGCCTCTCAAGGAGGGATTACATCATCTGCTTTCATTTTATTACATTTATCTGCATTTTATTCAACAGAAGTCCAAACACATTTGCCCTAAAATAAATGCCATAAAAAACAAAGAACCAACACAGTTGCCTTCCAAAGCAACCAAATGCCTTACAAACATGACATGTCCAGACACAGAATCTTGTGTACATTCAGCTGTGTGAAATAGTAGAATGACACTGGTACAACACGATGACAGCAAGCAAGAGCTAATCAGCTTGTCCATTCTGCCCCCACGATGGCTTCTATTGTCAGTCTAGTTTCAAGTACAAAACCCACTACTTTTACTTAAAGACGAGGAAATTAAAGTCGCCAAAAAATTGCAGTAACATTCGACGTCGGCATTCACCTGTTTTACTATCTCCTTGTTAAGACACAAACAATGCACTCTCTTAGCATACACGGCATCCATCCTATATGAATGACAGAAAGATCAAACGCATGGGCCAGACCCCCACACAAAAATTTGAGCACCTGTTGGGGGTTTCACAGATTGAAAATGGCCCCGAACTAATTGACTGGCACTTATTCTTTCTGTAAGCATCTTCTCTACATGGTAAAAATGGTGAGCTCTGAGGGACGAGTTGACCCGAATTTTTGCTGATATGGCTCGTCAACCGGATCCACGACCGACACGTCATCACCTTGCTTTGTATATCGATCCCTGCTAGAGCGCGTCGCCCTGGTGAAAAATGCGCCTCCATGCCATCATTTGATGTTCAGCTGAGAACCAGACTTCATGCTAATCCATCTCAATGTCATCATCTCAGCCACTGCTTGCTGCTTCTGTGTATGCCAATCGTACTAACCTCCTCCATGCCATCGTTTGGATCCTCGCATACATCTTGCATGGACAATGGTGCACACTCTTTACTCTCGGCGCTGCCCCATGGTTGCCTTCTACCTTGGAGTAATCAAAATAGACAGCATCCATGTACATCCACTCGCCCTTATCGATGGAATACATGTCGTCAAATTGCTCCCCACAGAGTGCACATATAATCTGGCTCTCATCTGCAGAACCATACACTCGCTAACTTCCTCCGCAGAGCCCAACTCTGTATCAGAAGCAACAGAGTCCAGGAAGATGTCCTGCGGTTCAGGTGACCTATCAATCCAGCGCTTCTGCTAGGGTACCACCTTTCAGGAGCGATGCCAGTATTTCTAGTCTCGGAGGGGCCCGATTCGTGGCTGGCAGTGTGTTCACTGAGCTCCTCTGCAAGTCTGAATCTTAGACCACATGTTTTACATTGATGACTTTGGTCATCAAAGAGGCTGTCGACCACATGTGTATGGTACTCTCGCGAAGCAGTGCTTGCTTGAACTCGAGACCGATAAGGTCAGCCGTCTTGATTTCTAGGGGTTGGGGCAACAAAGCCTTGTTGGGGACGGATTTGTCCTTGCCAACTGAAGGCTTGACAATCGGCAAAGGTGGAGGTGAAGCACTGACAGCAGATGTGCTCGGACTTGATTTGCTGGGCTTTCCTGAAACCGCAGCGGACGAATCAGTTGATGGTGAAGAAATTAGCCCCTTTGCAACCAGAGAACTGAGAAGACTTGAGAGTGGTGCAGGATTATCAGCTTTCTGTGTTGGTGGTGGACCTGGTGGCAAAGGTGGGCGAACAGAATTTGGGACATGAGGCTTCAATGTGGCATTTCACTGCCAATGGAAGAAGAGGAGATTGTGCTCTCGAGCTAGCATGATCACTTGTGTTGGTTTGAATCCACTCTTTAGAAGACCAGCCAATAAATTGCTAGCACTTATCTGATCTGAGTTTGAATGGCAGGATCACTGGGCAAGGGAACTTCTTCAGGAGGCAGATGGACAGAAGGTCTAAACAGCGCTGATGAAGAATTTTCTTGCGGAAAGAGATGATTAGGTGGCTTGAGATGTTGCTTCAACAGCACCGAAGGGTGCTTCTGAGTCTGCGAGGAAGTATGTGACAGAGTTGATACAAGATTAGGCCGACCCTGAGAATGTGGCTCCTGGGATTTTGACCCAATGGCAAAAAAGGTCTGGAAGCATAAATATCATGCTCCACGAACTTGGGGAGCTCTGGCGCGCAAAGGACCGTCGGTAGATGAAGGTGCCTGGCAGGTGGCGGGAAGGTGGCCAATATTTATGTTTTGGTTGCCCAAAAGTTGTAGGTCCACTGTCTGCACTGTCAAGGCTTGATCGTCCAGCATATGCTCCTGATAATCTAACTGGTACAGATGAAGTGATGCTTGCTGATTGATTGGGCAACCTTGATATCCTGGGATCCCTCCCAATTTCTTGTTGAGTTTTTTCCTGGGACGACCAGATAGAGGAACCACGAGTTTGGGAATTGTTGTCCTTCAGGCCACATTTCTCTACCTATTCTTGGATCCAACTCACGCTTGCTGTGAAGGTATTCTTCATGATCCTGAACAATTGGAAAAAAAAATTATAATCGACTCCAGAAATATAGTGCAAAGGTTGAATATATATGAAGAAAATTCAGCATGGACACAGTAAATTTTAAATTCCAGAAATATTATAGGTTGCGAAGTTGAAGGCATCCCAGTAGTTAACTATAATAGATTTTAACAGTTTTGCTCCACATACCACATATGCTGCAATTCTTCTATCTTGGCCTGTTTCGTGTCCAAATCTAGGGACTGTATCTGGTCTGCGGAACTCAGGGTCCAATTGATCTCCCAGCTCTGACCATTTGGTCCTATGAAAGCTTGAAATATTGCCACCGTCAGCCATCAGTTCTCCTTTTCTTGCAGAACTGGCACCTGCATAATCTGCTCCTTGAGAACGTACATCATCCCACATGTACTCTTCTTCCTCAGAGTTCTTCCAGCTTTTGTTAGCTGACAGCCTACCAATCCTATCAGAATTACTAACAGGAGTTGGGAGAAGTGCACTGTCCAAACGTACAGATCCTGAAGGCCGAGGATCCTTATTTGCATAAAAACTGCTGCGTCTGTCAAATTGCTCTTCAGAAGAACTAACACCTCCAGCATAATATGGTCCTCCGATTCCCTCTTGGCCTTTGGACTTTGAACGAACTTGACCAGCTCCAACCACAGGCTGTTGTGAGATGTTGGAAAATCCAAGACCTCTCACATCTCTATCTGGCTTCTCATGAATTGGATTACTAAAGGTGTCCCTCTGAGCACGCTGTAAGTTTGGCAGATCATAGCAAAGTATATCAGCAAAAGCATGAAAACAAAAACAAGGAGAAGCACTTTTCTGGCAATTTACATGTAGGAATATCAAAGAGCGAGAAATAACTTACGGGTCTAGAGTTAAGAGTATCCAGCCGTCTCCCAGCACCTTTGTCTATAGCTATCCTGTTAACTCTGTCCATATCATCATCAGAGTCAGATATTATAGCCGTCTTAGCACCGCTCCCAGTAGACCCTGTCCACAATTGATGGGAAAACAGTATGAGGAGAAATTTATAGTGTGCGACAGAAAAAAAAACAGTAGATATACAACACTATACACAGGATGCATTTTTACAAGATAAATGTAACTGTTTGAATTTGTCCTATCAGTTAGAGCAGTGCATTGATACATCTACTGAACTTGACAACAGAAGATGTGGCTTGCCTTATTTGGTTGTTGGAGTCTTGCTTCCAAATATTTTGGATTTACATGAATACTGTTGGATGGGCGCTGGGGTTGGGTATCAGGCTTTGATGGTGCAGCACCTGACGATCCATTAGCAGATGACTGAAAGCCAAGTTCCTTCTCAATCATTTGAAGTGAAGCAGGAGAGAACACTCCTTTCCATGTTCCAAAAAGGTGCCTCATGCTAGTATGTACAGGAGGATCAACCTGTCTATATGCCTTGCAAAAAACCTATAGTAGAACAAACAAAAGAGAACTAATATCATTAGGATGCCAAAGCCAGACTCATCTCATAAAAAGGAAGCTGGTTCATTACGATATCATGAAGTTGGTTATCTCAAGTAAAAAGGGTAAAGTTGAGACTAACCTCAGGTAATCGTGCAGAAAAATGTTTAGCATAATCTTTTCCAATATTCTTGACTATACTGTCAAGCAGATAAAGAGAGGGTAGCTTCTGGTCACTTGGAACCTACAAGCACAGGCAACCATCAAATGACATAGACATGCCCCTCCACCATAACTGAATACAATAACATTGACAACTATCACAAATTTACATCAGAACAAGAAAACAGAAGCAAGGGAATGGTTAGATGAGCCAACAGGTTGGAATTTTTAGAGGCCAATCTGCTTCACTAAGTACTTATGCAAGACCAAAGCAATGGAAAGTACGCCGCACAACAGAACAAAACCAGCCTGCTTTACATGAACCCTCTAAGACAGAGCACAATGCCTTTTCTTTTGGTACAGACATCACTAGTTAACCCCTACTTCTGTAGTAGGTTTCTTTCAAGCATGTAAGAGGTGACAAACAAAACAATTCTAGCTGATATGCTAGATTTAGCAGTAGCTTCCGCAAGGTTACAGAGAAGCAAACACACACAAATGAAAGCGACTTAAATACAAAAGGCTATCTAAAAGCAGCAACGAGAAGACTCAGTGTCTGCCACATCAGGGCATAGTGTTTCCATTCATTCCCCAGTCCATTCATAAAGTTCAATCTTTGTGCAAACATACCACAGAGTCCAGCTATAAATAAGGTATTCCAGAATCCGAATCACTTTCGGTGCAAGGATAAGCATACGGGGTACACACGGTTTGACCTGATCATCACTAGAATAGCCTAACATGATAGAAATTTTCCAGAGAACAGATAGAGGAACAGGAGGATTGAGGCTGTTCCCAGTAATGTTTGCTCTTGGAACAATAATGTTTTAGTATCACTGAACATTGCTGCAGCCCTGCTATTACAAAAAAAAAAGGTGCTTCAAACGTGACATTAGTATTTCTTTTGCCACACCACATATGGTGAATGGCCCGCTGGTTCGAAAAATAACCGCACACCCGTTAGGAGATTGAAAACCGTAAAGCATGTTCGTGTCATACATCAGAGTCACACACACACACACACAGACATACACAGGAAGAGATAGAGAAGGGCGTGGGAGTCGACAATGATTTCTTCATTGGCCCGACATTTACATGCTATATAACCGTTTCGGAATTGCGCATCAACAGAATCAAAACGAGGTAGAAATATTTACCGTGCGCATGATAATCGGATTCCTCCTTACACACAACACAGCTCTTTGAAACACCAAAGAAAAAAAACAGGAAACCTTGACTAGCTAGCTAGCTACCACATTCATGTGGTGTGGTGGCTTATCCAACAGCATCCACCACACATCCATAATCCTATCTACAGTACCACACAGGACGGCTTCAAGCTTTACATGTGGGAACTGGGAAGGGAGGGGAGGGCGAAGAAGAAGAAGAAGGGGTCAGTCACCTCGAGGATGTTGTTGAGGACGAGGGCGGCGATGGGCCTGGCGGCGTGGAGGTTCTCGCCGGCGATGATGGTGAGGTTGGTGATGGGCTTGGAGTTGAAGGTGAGCTCCCCGAGCGCCGTCCGGTACTGCGCCACCAGCTCGTCCACCTGCGCCTGCTGCTCCGCCGCCTCCCTGGCCTCCGCCCTGGCGCTCGCGCTGTTCCCGTTGGCGGCGCCGGCGTAGGAAGATCTGGGGTCCCGCGACTGCGGCTGGGGCTGGGGCGCGAGGAGGCGCGGCTTCTTGGGGGCGGCGCCCGGGTCCCCCGCGCGGCGGATCTGCGGGCGGAGGAGGAGGCCTCCATGGAGGCGCGCATGGCGGCGGCCGGCGGGGGCGGGTCGAGCGCGCGGGCGGGCTAGGGTTTGGGGCGCATGGGCCGGGAGCTAGGGTTTGGGCGGGCGGCCGAGCTGCGCTGGGGCTGGCTGGAGCGGAATGGACGGCGGACGGAGGCTCCGGCGGCGGCGGCCTCTCCGTGGGGGCTGCGGGGAGTGAAGAACTCGGTCGGAGGCTCCGGTGGTGGATGGATTTGGGGGGGTTTGGGTTTGGATTTTGATTCCGTGCCGTGGGAGACGGGGGCGGGATGCGTGAGGAAGAAAGCACAGCAAAGCTACCGTTTTTATAACTTCTGACACACACCCACCCACACATCTACTAAATCTCTGTCTCTACCACCTTGGAAGTTTTTGAGACATGAGGAATTTTCCTCTTTCATCATGGATTTTGGATTCCATCCTCCTTGTCCTAGGGCTCATCTACCATACCAATAAGAGAAAGAAAGAGGATATCTTTATCCTATTGATCTTGAAGAGGGAGAGATAGGGGGAGAATCGGGGCGGTAATGGGAGGATCGCGCAGAGTTACTAGGCGTGATGGTTTGCATTGGGGCTCATTAAATTCGTGGGGTTGTTGAGGCAGATGCATCGGGTTACTGTGTTTCGTGGCACGAAGTGTGTGGAGGTAGAGTCGGTGTGGGGTTCTCGGGTGGATCCCTCTGGCGAGGTAGAGTCGGGGGATGAGTTATGTGGGTTCTAATGGTGGTTACCATGTTAGTTTTCTTACGGAGTTGACGACTATCGTGTGGGTTGAGATGGAGGAGGAGGTGCCTCTATGCAGGCCGTGCATGGCTAGGGTTAGGGCGCATGGGTTGGGCTATGGGCGGATTCTATCCATATGGTTGAGGAAAGGAGGTGGATGGATTCGGGGTTCGGCTTCAGTTTGATTTTTTGGGTGCCTTGTTTCGGCAAAGGGGTGCACGCGGAAGATGATGAGGCAAAGCTATCGATTTTGTAACTTTCCTATTCATATATCTCTCTTCCTTCGAGTTTGAGGATGGAGTTTTCGAGACATGTTCGTTCTCCATGGATTTCGTTTTGTCCTCTCAAAATAATTTATTTTAAGAAGAAAGAAAGAGAAATTATCCATTAAAGAGAGAGAAGGAGAATCGGAGCCAGCAATCTGGAGGATCTTATGGAGTTACTAGGCCTAATGTTTGGGTTAGAGCTCATTATTGTGTGGGATTGTCTCGCTTGATGTCGTGTCTTGCTTCTTTCGTGACGCCAAGTGTATGAAGAGGTGCATGGATTGTTTCACTCTGTGTTAGGTAGAGTCGGGGGATGAGTTGTTACAGCCTTACAGGGTGGTAATAACACCTGAGATGCTAGTCTCACGAGACAGAGTTAACGACTAATGCATGGGTTGAGGCAGTGACGTAGGTTGCCTCTATGGAGGAGGCGCACGAAGGCAATGGTATCTAGGGTTCGGGGCGCGTGGACCAAGCAATGGTCTAGATAATCAAGTCAGTGTGGCAGCAAAGTATCTCTTTTCGAGGAAGGGCGTGAGGAAGGAACACGACGAGGCGGCGATTTTGTGTTTATAACTTCCCTCTCTCACTTTTGAGGTGATGGAGTTTCATACATGATCCTATTTGGTTTCAAACAAATCACTTGTTTTGATTTCAAACAAATCACTTGCAATGAGGTTGACTTTATAGCTTAAGACAGCTCTCTCATTTTCCTTTTTTTTGCGAAACACAGTACAACGCAGACACTCACGTACACGCGCACACACACACCACCCCTATGAACGCACGCACGCACACCTTACCCCTATGAGCACCTCCGAGAGACTGAATCGGCGGTCTAGTCTTGAGATTGACGAAGTCACCACAGGCAACTCGCTGTCGACGGGAACGTCGCCTCCCACTGAAGAAATTCAACCTTAAATGAGAAACATCAGCGTCAAACCTGGAGTTTGAACTCTAGTGGGCTGGAGGTACAACCACCCTCCTAACCATCTGCCACAGGCAGGTTCTCTCTCTCATTTTCCCTCTTCCACACGAGTAATAATCTTAAAAGAGTCATCAACATTATATAAGTATATCGATTTGACCGTCACGGTCTTAGCCTGGGCCACATACCCGTTTACAAGTGAGTCAAGCCTGGTGAAATTCACCAGGCTATCAGGCTCATGTGTCTCGTTGTTGCAATAAACAGCCGACAGATTACAGCTTGAACTTAGGTCAGTGGGATAAGTAAGTTGTCACATACATGTTACAACTCACAAGCTCTAGGTACATTATTACAAGAATATATACGCACACACACGTCTTTTCAGTCGAAAGTGAAAGGTACATTACAACAAAACCCTTCTTTTCGTTTAGGGCTAACTCTAGTTACATGCATAATATACAAAAGGTACTCCAGTGGAAAGTGTAATTTACACGTCGGTGGAGGATAGTTCTCTTCATGATATCTGCAGGCAACAGAGAGTGTGTATCAATCAGTGAACGACGACACGAGAAGGTGCCGCACCGCATTAAGTTGTCGGCTATGCCTTTTTCGTCGGATAAATCATTCCTACATTATAAATTCAACGATTCTGCATTTTAATTGAGATGATCACAGCCTTCTCGTCACATATCTCACATTGTTTTATCATAATTGAAGAGAAACGGGAAGGTAGAGGAAGGTTGCAGCATACCTTAGGCCATGGAAGGGAGTTGCCAGGGTACGTTCATTTCACTTGAGAGCGCAGACCAACAACTCCTTATTCTTAGCACCAGGTAACAACGCCGGTGAATTATCACCGGTTAAAGGCTAAATACCAAGAAACATAACTCCTCCCTTCCGATATAATCATGAAGGCTTTAAGGAAACGCTTCTTTGCTTAACAGTATGGTGAAACCACTACGAGTCTGAACGGATCAACTGTGGCACCGGGACCTTATTAATCAAAGGTCTCAGGGTTTCCATGATATTAGCAAACGAGGGTCTCCGCCACGGCTCACTGTGACAGGCATAGCAATATTTGGGTCAGCCTAAAACGCAACAGCAATTAGCTTAACAGAGAAAAATATGGAAGCCGCATACAGATGGAACACATACTTTGCCCAGCAGGACTCGATTAAAGCAGCAACTTGAGGATTTAAATCTTTCGGAATTTCAAGCCTTCTTCCTTTAAAGCCTACAGCAGCAACTACCTGTGGAAAAATCATAGTGGGTTGTATAAGAGATAAATACAGCATTCACCTGCATATCACTTCAGGTGTTCTTTGTGGACAAGCAAAACATGTTCTAGATACATTGAATAATCCCAATGCTGGCGCCAAACTAGGTATATATACCTGGGCAGGATTCAGGTTGCACCATGGTTGTTGTAGTGTCATAAGTTCCCACAGGATCACAGCGAAACTGTAGACATCAGACTTCTCATTGGATGGCTCATCTCGGAGCACTTCAGGCGCCATCCATTCAGGCTAGTTTTAAAATGACAAGATAAGCCAAGGGCGTGAATGGGAAAGATGAACTTGAGAATAAATAGACTAAGTGCTTACAGTTCCTGCCAAAGATTTCGAGGACAGATATGTGTTGGCTTTCAGTCGTGAAAGGCCAAAGTCGCATACCTACAAATGGTAAACGTGCAGTAAGTAGACAAACAAGTCGCTAGTAACTCATGTCCTATACGAGACTAAAATACGATTGGATAGAATTTCCATATGGACACAATCTTTTCAGATACCGACTCTGGAAGAAATAGTACAATGACTGAATATCCACAAACTATGTCAAGCCTACAGCTATGTTGACATTGGTTCAGGGAAAATAGCAGCCTTTTGCAAGTGTTAAATATGTTTATTACAAGTATGACTACTGGTGATCAGGTTCCCAATCTTGCTTTCGCAGAGGCCACTGGAAGAAATATGACCGGAAGGTGCAAATGTGTGCTTTTGGTAACTGAAGTAACAAGGTAAAAGAAGCGGAAGATTATAAATGATCGTTCTTTTATTTATTATTAGAAGCTGGACATCTTCTAGAAATAGAAAGTGTGACATATAGATTATTGTAGGTTTAGGACCTAACAAATACTGGCCAAAACAAATGAGCCACCACTCAGAAAACAACCAGTGAAAACATGTCAAAACAACATCAAGATAAATTGTGGACAAAAGGAGGACTTGTGGTAGTATGAGAAAATTGAAAGCTCCATGCACAGTTACACAGATACACATGGCAGCAATACTCAGCAAAATATGTGTTTTAAGTTTTAACCATCTACCCTCATAGAGCATATCAGACCATGCAGATAATTACCTAAGTGCAAAAATGCATTAGATATATACAGTGTATAAATCATACCTTGACAGTATACTTTTTGTCGACTAGAAGATTTGGAGACTTCAAATCGCGGTGAACAATAGGAGGGCTACGTCTATGTAGATAATTCATTCCCTTCGCCTGTAAAGCGAGCAGCAATAATTTAAATAGTAACATGACTGCTTTAAGTTATAGCCTGGGAGTGGAAAAGGGTTAAACAAACAGGTAACTGAGAGAAGAAAATACCACATCGAATGCCATGTTCAAGCGACGTCTCTCATCCAGAACTTCCCTTGCACCACTCCTATGCAAAAGTTTATACAAGCTACCTCTGCAATGGAAAAAAGTGAATGCTTATTCGAATCAGTCAAGTGGATGAAGCACTATAGTACCAAATGAACAACTGAAATGCATATTAATACCTTGACAAGTATTCTGTAACTATTGATAGGTTTGGGGGTTCAGTAACAGCACCCATGAATAGAACAATATTTGGATGCCTCAGACTTTTCATTATTGCGACCTACCGCGTAAAAAGAGCATTCATAAGATGATAAGACAGAAATGCTTCAGAAAGGCATAAGCACCATAAGATGATAAACATGGACAGAAATGCTTCATAAAGGCATAAGCACCAACTGAATATACAACATAATCCCTGGTAAGTGAAAAATACGTCCGGATATAGAACATAATTACTGATATGTCACAACAATGTCCGGATCCAGAAATAATCACTGATAAGTGATAACCACTCATTGAAGAATCAATAACACTGACCACATGCCAAAATCCAATAGCATTTCTAATATAAACCCATGGCAAGAGTTGTTCCACAAACCTCTCTCATGAATTCCCTGAAACGATCTAGATGGTAATCCTGCTCCATCAGTATCTTCACCGCAACATCCTGCGGTAATAAAGAGTTTATTGCAATGGTGTGTCCAGAAACACTCGGCACAAAGGGCTCACTTGTAGTTACAAAAAACTAGAACAAAAAGGCTCAAATGAAAGGTGCAGTTGTGTACTAGTAAGAGTTCAGTAGGAACTACAGAGAAAAGTGTATCAGGAGGAATAATCCAAAGGAGAAACTTGGTCCCCTTTTAGCAGCGAAAAGTTATCAATTTCTGGGCATATGAAAGGCATACCGATCCATGCCAGTCAGCACGATGAACTGTTCCGAAAGAACCTGTAAAGAAACTAAGAAAGTAAGTTCACAGAAAAAAACAAAAGTTCATGAAACTGTTGTTTTCATAGGGTTCATAAGAAGATTTAACTTGCCAATGTCCAACCATATCTCAAATATGATTTAGATGTTATGATTGATAGGACAATGATGACATAGGTCTAGTAGCAATTTAAAAAATAAATATTCTGTTTCTTCCTTTGGAAAATTGGCTATAGAAGGATAAACTTTCAAGTTTTCTTTTGGCAAGTGTACCTGCACCAATCTTCTCTTTCAGAACCAGCTCATTCCATGGAATGATCAGATCATCCACAGCAAGTGACAGATCACTGACTGTACTCCGTAGATACTGATTCCCCTCGAGCAACTGAAATTCTTTCTTTTTATCAGCTGTCAAATTGGAGGAAGTCATAAGTGGCAAAACCTCCCGAGGAGCTTCTGGCAGAATAATGTCCGGGTTCATAGTTGCTTGCCCTGCATCATCAAAATACACCGACTTAATACAGTATGCAAATATAATTCATGCTACTATTTAGTATTGCGGATGCTCCAGCACAAGCTGCTACAAAGTGACCTTGGGGTACATTATTTGGTGCGCTATTGTATTACATGCAACATGGTAGACAAAGAAACCCCTGTTTTTTACTAGCCAAAATTTAAAACAAAAGGAAACAGTATGTCTCAAGATTCAACAAGACCAGGAGATTGTCATGAGCTATTACCTTTCACTGGTACCCAGCCACTCGCGATCCCGTCCACTGCATCGTGTTTCTTCGAATACATTTGGTCCACGGCAACTGCAGCACCACTAGAAGCACCTGGAAAATAAAATATGTGCTCATTGTCACACCCCTGACCAACAAAACCATCAAAGATGGAAGATCCCAAGTTTGGCATATACCAACTACTTATTTGATGGACAATCATATATGATATATGTAATGAAGCCCTGCTGACACACGATGAAATGAAATTTCAGCAAGTTTGGTAGATATAACCTGTGGAAGCATCACTGAACAATAGATTGAGCGAGTGACAGTCTGAGAAGTATTGCTTGGCAACTGAGCTGAAATTTGAAGTAATCTCTAATGACCTAAATTTTGGAGGACGGAGAGGTGAGGGAACCGATAGTGAGTAGGGACCATTGACGAAGGAATCAGGATCAGATAATTGGCCAGGCTCCCCAAATAAGTCCACCAAGTATTCTCTGTCAAAAGTAAAATAACAGAAGTCAACATATTGCGAATTGCGATCAATCAACCATATCAAATAACAGGAAGAGGAAACAGATGTTCCACTCAAACAAGGACGGAGTATCTAGTCAAGGATTTTTGTAAAGAAGCCGGACTCTGGTTAATTTATCATAGTATCTCCCAAGTACTACCAGTAGATAATTACTGATAGATCCGATTTTAAGATAATTAAATTCATGCATCTTCACAGTGTGCGTACTGGCAATCTGACATACCTTTCAAGCCCAAAACGAACAACACAAGAGGAGGCGTCATCAGCTTTACAGTACTTACAACCCTTGACTAGTCTGCATGGTACATTGACTTTATCTGCTAACATCTGCAATATGTATAAGGTTCAATAAGTAATGACACAAGAAAAGTACAATTAAAAGATGGTACACTCCTAACTAACAAAAAGTATTCATTCCTAACCAAGCTACAGGTGTCTAGGAATTCTGATGGACGAGAAATGAATCTCTTTGCTGAAATTGTGTTTCATGTTTTTTTGTGGGTGCAAAAGTTAAATAAGACGACCTAGATTCTACCAAGTCTGACTCCAACTAGTACTAAGACTAACACGTAGACAGCTAGGTTGCCAAGGAAAACTGATTCGACTAACATAAGTTGGATTATTTTAACAGATGGTACACTACTAGCCAGCAAAGAGTTTCATTCGTAACCAAGCTACACATTTACAGGTGCCTATGAATTGATAAAGGGAAATGAAATTCTTTGCTGAAAACTTTGTTGATGTTGTTTTTCAGTGGGTGCAAAGACAGACAAACAGGAAAGTGTCTTAAAACAGCAGACATACTTTAAAAAGCAGAGAGCGGTGCTTGCAGAGACCGATGGGCAGCTTCCCCAGGTGAAGCACAATAGATCCTGCACTTGATTTGATCGCCTCACTACTCTCTTTCCAGCGTGGAAGCAGATTTTCTTCATTGGATGTTGTACCCCTATGTGATTGAAAAACATGTAAAACAAGTTCAGCAGACCGCAGAAATGATCTGAACCAAAAGGTGCTGAGGCCTGAGGAGCTTAGGGATGTGACCACTAACCCCATTCTGGAAGACACCAGCTTAGCCAGCTGATTGATCACATCCTTCATGTCCGCAGAGCTGGAAAGAAAGCTGGAGGCGTAATTCTCGAGCATCCCAAGATCGAAATCGGCTCTCCGGTCGACGAGGACCACCTGGATGGAAGAATCGTCAGGGCGGACAGAACGAAGTGACTCCACAGAGGGTATGCGGTTCTCCTCATGCACGTCGGTGCACAGCGACCACACGAAGGGGTCCATCCCTTGGATCAGGTAGAACCCGTCCGGTATCGTGTTGCTGTATGACAACGAGCCGTTTACCTGAGAAGATGGATACAAAGCAGGGATGAGTGCTTGTGAAAAAAGATCTACACGGTGAATGATACCTTGTTTAGCTGGAGTAGCAGTGAATAAGCATGATACTACAAGAGGCAGAATTGCAGAGGCAGCTGCGATACAGCAATAAGGGACGGCGTTCGACAGAGTGCACGCCATTCTAACTACATCGGCATCAATCTATCCTTGGAGCTGTTAATGTGAACGAAAGAGCAAAATCGAGGCAGCAGTATCAAACAGAATAGCTAGGTGCCCCAAGTAGAACCCACTTCGTGCAATGGTCGGTGTGAATGGTTGAACTATGATCCACGAGATCAAGCAACTGGTTCCAGAAATTTATTAGAGAGCTACTTTTAAGATGTTCACTACACTAGCACGCCTTGTACACTGAGACTTGAACGGAATTACTCGTGTCGTGCTTAGCAGGAATCATGATCAGCTAGCTATATACTAGGCGAGTGAAGGCAGGAGGTGACCCACCCAGAAGCGGTGCGAGAGGGCCTCGGCGGTGGGCGTGGGGGGCGCGAGCGGGAAGGCCCTGCCGCTCCCGCTCCCCCCGCCCCCGCCGCCCATCGTCGCCTTGCCGTCGCCGGGGTCGAGGAACCCGGGTCGGCGGCGCACGCGGCGTCGGCACAGAGGCGGAGCGCGAGGGCGAGCTGCAGCTGGTACGTCTCCTCGGCCTGCTGCGCCCAGCTCTTGCACGGGACGGCGTGCCCCCGCCGCCGCCGCCGCCGCCTGCGGGGGCGGGAGGTTGTGGAAGGGATAGTCGCTGGAGGCGGAGAGCGAGCTCCCGGGCCCGTAGCTGCTACCGCCGCTGGACTGGCGCTGCAGGACGGCCGCGGGCGTGGCGGAGGCGGGGTCGTCGGGGAACTGGGAGAGCAGCGAGTAGCTCGTGCGCCGGCCCCCGCCGCCCCCGGCCGCCGGGAGGTCCATCTCCGAGCGGGGCGGGGCTGGGCGGACCCTACGCGGCGGCTGCGGGCCGGGGAGGTGGGTGGATTTCTGGTGGGGATCGATCGATCGGCCGGGGCTTCGCCGTCGGTGAGGATTGAAGCTCAAGGGAAATGAGCTCGTGTGGCTTTTCCCGTACGGGGTTGGTCCGTTATTCAACGTTGACTCCGCGCCTGCGTGAGAATATTTCTGTTTCCAGTAAAATTTCAGCTTGCCTTTCATGGTGCCAAACGGTTTTCAGTTTTCACACCGACAGTTTAAATTCTTGGAGAAAAAGTTATGTGTGGTTAAGGGTTTATTTGGATTGTAGGATTTTAAAAACGTAGGGATAGGAAAAACATAGGATTGAACTTTCATGTGAAGTGGATTCCCACAGGATTCCGAAACACAGGAATTTTGCAGCATGTGCCATTGGATGCTGCGTAGGAATTGAATACAGGAATTTTGAATGATTGATGAGAGATAGTAGAGAGATAGAGTGAAACTGCATTGGACTTCCTGTAGGAAAATTAAAAATGAAATTTGAGTTCATGTTGAGAATCCTATGGTATTGGGGTCATAGGAATAGATTCCATAGGAATTTGTTGGTCTCAATCCTATGATTCAAAGGTCTTCCATAGGAAAAATTACATATGATTCAAAGCCTTCAAAATTCTTATGAAATCCTACGATCCAAAGAGGGCCTAACTTAATCCTACTATACGCTAACACAGACAAAAAAAAATATTACTATAAGTTTTTGTACAAACTTCCCTCCGCTCAAATCCATGAAATCATTTGTTTTTTTCCTATGGTCCAATTTCCAAACAAACAAACGAAAAATCGACCCTATGTATTTTCGTTTTTCCTAAATCTCGTTCCGTGTAGAATTAAATTAGAACTCAATTAACTTCCGTGTCGTCATATCTGCATCTTGATTCGTGTGCCCTATGAGTTGCAGATGTGTAGTAAATGAGACATTGCCCATTGCGCAGTGTTGTAACCAGGATATTTTATGTTGTGGGTGTGTTGTAAGCGAGAGAATATTCTTCACATGGTATAAAAATATATGCACACATTAAATTTTTGTTCGCGCGGTGGATGAGAATTAAGCTAATTAATTCTCAGCCGAATAAAAATTAGCCACCAGTGTGACTATGTATCTTTTCGATACTTTTTTGAATCTTGCACTCTCAAGAGGTCATTCATGTGGCGATTTTAAAACATGTGGATTAAGGAGAGACCCGATCAAGCTAAGCGAAACAGAATTCATGCTCTTCCTACATCCCATTGAAGCACTATCAACATAGCCATTATACGGACAATGTCTCCCGGCGGGATATGCTCGGACAGTAAATTTATAAATACTTTTTTTTTAGAAAATATGAATTATTGTTGACAGTGTACATGTGGATTATAAATGTCATCGAACTGCAATGACATCAAATGCAAAGCTTGACCAGACTAAATGTGATAACCCGAAATTTTGACTTATCATTAAAGTAAACTGTGCCTTCTAATTATTTTATTTCAGCTGATTTGCTTTGTAACTAATTTTGGTTTACACATGTAATACCCATCGAGCTGTACGTGCATGTGCTGTTGCTGTTGAATGCATGTATGAGGTATTTGATTAGCAAGTAGATGTGTATAAAAGATGGTGAAATTTCATTATGTGATGGAGAATATATTAACATAATAAAATGTATAATTTGCGGTAAACAAACGCACATTACCAGCCTCTACGCACAAAAGAAAAAAAACGAGGTGATTGGCAAGAAGAAGTTTACTTAGTGTGCTATTCTCTTTTGGTGGGAAGTTCTGCTGGTTTGACGGGAGTCTAGGTAATTTTATTTCCATGTTTAATTCGCTATAACACATTTATTTTCATTAGATAAACTGCCAAGTGACTTGTATACACCTGATGATCTCGACACATTTCACAAGAGCTTATTAAATAATAAAAGATTATATGTAAACATACTAGACTCCACATCATTTTATGTTCAGTGGTGATTACTGTAAGCAATTATGTTTCAACAAGTACACCGTGTTAAATTTGGAAACGGTACAATATTGACTAGAAAAATTAAATAATAATGTTACTGGTTAAGCATATGCTATAAAAGTTTATGTAAATATGCATACTTAATCATACACTAGAATACACTATTGAGATATTTGTCGGATCATACTATTTGCATATCTTTACCATAAATACATGTAAATTATACTCTATCTCTCCATTTCCATTTATAGTGATGCATGCACTTTTTTGACATTTCAGTCTGATCAAGAATTTGTATAACTAGACGAGGATTATGTGATTACTATTTTATACCAATGGAAAGTACTTTGTAAAACTAATCTAACGATATCAATTTTCTACAAAATAATAGTTGTATATATATATATATATTGCTTAAATTTGTTGGTCAAACTTTGTTGCAAAAACGTGTTCACCTTATAGATAGGGACTTAGGAGTATATACTATGCATTGTAGAAAAATGTTTTAGAACAAACTTTTGTTATAAAACACAGTTTAATACCTTTCAACGATATTCAACACAAAAGAAACACACCAACTATTATTTAGTAGCATTGTTAGTTATGTGGTTAAACATGCTAAATATAAGATTTAAAAGTACAAAAGTTTAGTACAAAATTATCGGGCCTAAATATACTCTAAACCGTCCCTGTGAATGAGCCTGCGTTGCCGTGGAGCTACAGCTGGCCCCATGTCCGATCAAACCCAACGGCTAGCTAGACTCAACTGATGCTGCTAATTGCTCAATGTTTAGAAATATGGTTGCACGATAGTTAGTGAGTGTTCTCAAGGAAATATCACGCAGTTCTTTGTTTTATTTCACAACTTGGCAGTGGTTCATTTACAGACTGAGAATATTTTCTTCTAACTTTTGGGAATGACATTAGAATTTCTAAAAGTAATAGTTGTTTTCCGAATATTTTTGGTACACAAACAGTTTTTTCAATTGTATTAAGCAAAATTTTATGTATAAAATAGTTGAATGTGTGTGCGTGCGCGCACATTTTTTAATACCAGTGACGAATGATACTCTTTGTGGCGACATGAATTTGTTATCTTAAAAGCTATCAAGACATAGCTCCCTTTAATCTAATTATTTTGTTTACCTAATTCTTTGTGTGAAATGAATTTGGTTTGTGACAGCAAAAAAAAAGATTGCTAGACAATAAAGATGATAAATTAAAAAAATACACTTATAGATAATGAAATTATTCACACATATTGAGTGCAAAAGACATGTTATACTCCAATATCAATTGGCGCGACAACGAGCGCCTTACCCTTCTAGTACTCCTCATTTGTCCTATAGATAGACTATGGCCATTTAAGGCGGTACACACAAATCTTGAACAAAATAAATCATAACCGAAAAAGACTAATTTTTTTTTGCAATGAGCGAATTAACAAATTTGAAACTCAAACCGTCATCTATGAGCTAAACCTGACAGAGGATAATAAAATTTCAACTATAGCTTCACTTTTCATTTCTAGACTAGTGTTGTTCTGACCGACTACTCCTTCCATCCATCCCCATATATAAGTTCACGTGATTTCTAAAAATTAGTATAAGTACTCCCTCCGTCTAAGTCATCTACGTATCCCTAGGTCATAAATTTGAGCATGATAATATGATATATATATTATAAAAAATATATCATTAGAAAATTCAGACTTTATATTTTCTAATGGTATATTTTTTGTATTTTAAATTTTATATTATATTAGTTAAATTCACGACCTAGGGATACGTAGATGCCTTATAAACCAGGACGGAGGGAGTAGGTAATTATTATTTGACAAAATTTGTACCATTAGAAAGTATTTTTCCAATGCTAATCTTGCGACATCAATTCTGTACGTTGTAAATATAGATTATTCCCTAATCTTGACCAATATATCAAGAAAAAATATTATTAGACAAACGATTTATATATAAGATACGTAGACCAATTTTGAATATACTAATCTTAGGCACTTTTAAGATTTATGTTTGACCAAGAAAAAATATTATTAGACAAACGATTTATATATAAGATAGTACTCCATTTTGTTCTTACTATATCCATTTTGTTCAAATAAACGATATGCAGTATTGTTCTGTGATTTTTCGGTCAAAAATTTGTGTCAGGAAACGTGTGCGCCTTAAATGATAAGGGGGTAATAGTAGCAAGCGTGGGTGGATGAGCTTTGCTTCATGAGGTGACTTGTCGTGCATCGGATTCCAAGAGTATAGCATCGAAACACTGTTTTTTGAAAGGGTGTGCCTAGGGCTCAGTCGACTGAGATTTTAGTTAGTTAAATCTCAGTCGGCTGACGTCAGCCTTGATAATTTCAGTGAATTCTTTTAATCCCGATCGATCCATTGATTAACCTGACCACACGTACGTGTTGTTCCTACGTAATCTGAATGTGGCCGGTACGGGTTGTTATCTGTTGGGCTTTCTCTTTCATGGGCCTTTTTCATATACTGTGAAGCTAGGCTGGTAGGATAATACACTTTTTTTGTCAGCTATTTAATTTCTATCACTCTCACTTCTCACTGGTATCTTCCTATCAAGTGGTCGTCATCTACTTCCTGTTTAGATCGCCCACACAATACAATAAAATTAGGTACTACATAAAAACTAAAAATATAATATTCAATTAAAAATATTTACCCATGTCAAAAAAAATTACCCATCTGCAAGTAATGCTCAGTTCGCATGGTACGCAGTACCCACTAACACTCAATTGCAAGTGCAGTTGCAATTGGGTACAAATTTTTAAAAATTCAAAGAATAATTAAAAAAATCTCAGTTGCAGGTCGAGTTTCAACTGGCTATCAGCGGTAGACTAATAATAAAAAATCAGTTGCAAGTGGAGTTGCAACTGGGTATAAAAATAGTCAGAGGGATCCAAATTGCGAGGGGAGTTGCAAATGGCTCAAAGAAAACAAAACCGTAACCATGCAAACTAGTTCAAAAAATAATTATCAAAACTAAGAAAAAATAAAAAAATAAAAACACTAAGAAGTAATAAAAAATCTCAGTTGCAAGTGGAGTTGCAACTGGCTATAAATGGTCAGAGGGATCCCAGTTGCAAGTGGAGTTGCAACTGCCTATAAAATGGTCAGAGGGAATCCCAGTTGCAAGTGGAGTTGCAACTGCCTATAATAGTCAGAGGGGATCCCAGTTGCAAGTGGAGTTTCTTCAGAAAAGGGATCCTAGTTGCGAGTGTAGTTGCAACTGGATATAATGGTCAGAGGGATCCCAGTTGCGAGTGCAGTTGCAAATGGTCAGAGGGATCCCAGTTGCGAGTGGAGTTGCAACTGGCTCAAGAAAAAACAAAAACCGTAACCTGGGCAAATCAAACTAGTTGAAAAAATAATTATTAAAATTATTAAAACTTACAAAAAATAAATAAACTTTAAAAACTTAAAATAATAATAAAAAATCAGTTGCAAGTGGAGTTGCAATTGGCTGTAATGGTCAGAGAGGATCCCAGTTGCGAGTACAGTTGCAACTATCTTCAGAGAGGGATCCCAGTTGCGAGTGGAGTTGCAACTGTGTATAATGGTCAGAGGGATCCCAGTTGCGAGTGGAGTTGCAACTGGGTCAAGAAAACAAAATAGTAACCTGGGCATGCAAACTAGTTGAAAAAAATAATTATTAAAACTTACAAAAAATAAAAATAAACTTTAAAACGTAAAATAATAATAAAAAAACTCAGTTGCAAGTGGAGTTGCAACTGGCTATAATGGTCGGAGAGGATCCCAGTTGCAAGTGGAGCTGCAACTGTCTTCAAAAAGGGATCCCAGTTGCGAGTGGAGTTGCAACTGGGTATAAAATAGTCAGAGGGGGTCCCAATTGCAAGGGGAGTTGCAACTGACTCAAAGAAAAACAAAAACCGTAACCATGCAAAACTAGTTGAAAAAAATAATTATCAAAACTAAGAAAAAATAAAAAATAAAAACACTAAAAAGTAATAAAAAATCTCAGTTGCAATTGGAGTTGCAACTGTTTTCAGAAAAGGGATCCCAGTTGCGAGTGGAGTTGCAACTGGGTATAAAAATAGTCAGAGGGATCCAAATTGCGAGGGGAGTTGCAAATGGCTCAAAGAAAACAAAACCGTAACCATGCAAACTAGTTCAAAAAATAATTATCAAAACTAAGAAAAAATAAAAAAAATAAAAACACTAAGAAGTAATAAAAAATCTCAGTTGCAAGTGGAGTTGCAACTGGCTATAAATGGTCAGAGGGATCCCAGTTGCAAGTGGAGTTGCAACTGCCTATAAAATGGTCAGAGGGGATCCCAGTTGCAAGTGGAGTTGCAACTGCCTATAATGGTCAGAGGGGATCCCAGTTGCAAGTGGAGTTTCTTCAGAAAAGGGATCCCAGTTGCGAGTGTAGTTGCAACTGGATATAATGGTCAGAGGGATCCCAGTTGCGAGTGCAGTTGCAAATGGTCAGAGGGATCCCAATTGCGAGTGGAGTTGCAACTGGCTCAAGAAAAAACAAAAACCGTAACCTGGGCAAATCAAACTAGTTGAAAAAATAATTATTAAAATTATTAAAACTTACAAAAAATAAATAAACTTTAAAAACATAAAATAATAATAAAAAATCAGTTGCAAGTGGAGTTGCAATTGGCTGTAATGGTCAGAGAGGATCCCAGTTGCGAGTACAATTGCAACTATCTTCAGAGAGGGATCCCAGTTGCGAGTGGAGTTGCAACTGTGTATAATGGTCAGAGGGATCCCAGTTGCGAGTGGAGTTGCAACTGGGTTAAGAAAACAAAACAGTAACCTGGGCATGCAAACTAGTTGAAAAAAATAATTATCAAAATTATTAAAACTTACAAAAAATAAAAATAAACTTTAAAACGTAAAATAAAATAAAAAACTCAGTTGCAAGTGGAGTTGCAACTGGCTATAATGGTCGGAGAGGATCCCAGTTGCAGGTAGAGCTGCAACTGTTTCAGTTGCGAGTGCAGTTGCAACAAAAGCTAAACACACCACAAAAAACAAATGGCCATGTTTTTTTTCCCATAAAAAAGTTGAACGGTCTAAAAATTATATTAAACTCACTTCAAAAATCAATTCCATATTTCTCTACATAAAAAAAGCTACAAAAAAAATTGCGTTAAGAATAAACAACGAACAAATAAAAATCATTCTTTCCCCCCCAAAAAAAAAATCAAACTTTGAAAAATAAAAATGCATTAAACAAAAATTTAAAAAGGTTATGCATCTACAAAAACACAAAAAAAATAACCCATAAAAAAAAGGACAAAAAAGAAAATGGGCCAAATCGACGCGTACACTGACTGGAGCCCATTTAAGCAACAAACAAGCTATCATCGCGAAAAAAATAAAAACAGGCCACTGTCTGGAACAAATTCGGGAAGCGGCCCAACTACCACACACGCAAAAGCCCAACAAAACGACCCAAAAACTCACGAAAGGAAAAGCCCACGCAGGGGCAGCGGGGAACGAGGCCAACCCACCTAGCGCACGAATAAAGAAGTAAAACACTGTTAAGAAAAAAAAAGAGGAAGCGGAACTCACAAATAATAATTGGGCTAAGAAGGCCCAGTTCGGTTGAACAAACAAACCAAAAAAGAGACAACGTAAGGTAAGGCCAGCCAGCAATATTTAGAACGGGATCGGACGGTAACATGATCGACTGAGACCTAACTAAGTTCTCAGTCGTATGAGAACTAGCAAAACCGTTTCTGAAACATGACCTCACCGTTTCCGTATCTTTCCGTATATGATGTTTAGAACACCTCTCCACCGGTGCCTCCAAATTCGTGTCCGGCACCTCCAAATGGAAGCCCAATTGGGGGTGCCGGACATGTGTCCGCCCCAGATTTGGAGGCCGCCCACAGCGGTGCACCCCAAAGGCCCGCCCCCCAAACTCGAGCAAATGATCGAACACCTTGCGGGCGTTCAAATTTAATACAATAAAAACTTAAACGATTCAAATTTCATTCATATTTCTTATATATTACAAAGATTTTTGAATGAAATTTGAACTACGGCAGCCCTAACCCTAGCCGCCTAGCCTACAGGGTGTCGAGCCAGCTGTCGTCGTCGCTGTCGTCCTCGATCTTCACCACCGGCACGGAGGAGGCACGGCTGGAGGAGACTCCGTCGTGGCGTGGCGCGTGGCTGGAGGACGCGCCGTCGTGGCCCGGCGCACTTCTGGTGGAGGGGCCGCCGGAGGAGGAGGAGGCTGTCATCGCCAGGGTTGCCAAGAGGCCCGGCGAGTCCTGCTCGATGTCCGCCGCTGACTCGGAGAGCGCCGCAAGGAAGCCCGGGCTGTCGCCGTCGTGTTCGTTCCGCATCTCGGACGACACGTCGTAGCTGTAGGGGATGACCTCCACCAGCATTGCCTCCGCCCTGGGGCGACGGAGGAAGAGGCGCCCGTGCGGGCGTGGTGGCGAACGCGCTGGCGAACGCGGGCGGCGTTCGCGGATGGAGATGCCGCCTCCGCGACGCGGCGGTGAGCGGCGATCCTCCTTCAACACCTGGCGCGACACGGGTTGTGTCTGTGGAGGGAAGCGCGACACCAGAGGAAGGAGGCGGAAGGGGATGGCGCTGCCCGTGGCAACGTGTCGGCGCGCGGCTTCGATCACGGAGGCGACCGTGTGGCCGGTTGCCCCCCACCAGGCTTTGCGGCCGGCGGTGTTGAAGCACGTCTCGCGCGAGCTCGGGCCGTCGTTGGTGGTGATGACCGCCGCCTACTCGCGCTCGAAGTGCTGCATCCAACGGCCCCAGTTGTCCTGGCCGTCATCATTCTCGGGGAGGCGCCGCTCTGCCGGCGTCATCCAGCTCCGTCGGCGAGCGATGAATCGCCTCATCTGCTCGGCCGTGTCGGGCAGCGGAGGCACGGGAAGGCCACCGGCCGAGATGGCCCAGTGCTTGGGCAGGCGGCAGTCCGGAGGGGCGAGGAGCCCGTACCGGTGCAGCTCCCAGGCGTCCTCGCCCAGGTTCGCGCGGCCGCCGTACGCCATGGCTAGGATTTACGAGAGATTGACTGGCGAGGGGATTGAGGGCGAGGGGAGTGAGGGCGAGAAAAAAGCCGGGGTGGATAAGCACGGCGAGGGCGCCGGCTTTTAACATGGCGATGTGCGGTGCGCCGGCGTAAATGCGACGCGTGGGGAATGCGCAACGCCGACCGCGTGGCCTGGCCGCCTGGGGAGCCATCGCGTCGCCTGGCCGCCATTAATGGCTTGCGTGGGAGCAGGCGCACCGGCGTGTCCAGTCCCGTCGCGTTGGAAACCGCCTACGACTGCGCGCCATTAACGCCGCCACACCGGCCTCCTGCACGGCGCGATTAATAACGCCTGTGCGTATGACGGGCGGGCCAGCCCTGTCAGGCGCATGTCCGCCCCCATGTCCGGCACCCCCAGGAGGGCCTCCAAACTTTGAGGCCCTTTCGAGGGTGTCGGACACGATTTCGCTCGAGGCGACCCTTTGGGGGTGCCGCTGGAGGCGTTTTTTTTGCCGTCCGGACCCCCAATGGGCCATTGGGGGGGGGGGGGGGGGGGGTCAATTGGAGGCCTCCGGTGGAGATGCTCTTACAAACAAGACTTTGCAACATTTAAGTTTGAATCGCATATACATCTGATTAGATTGCACAAAATCAATGATCTTTTATAGAGTTATTATATTTATCGTGTTTTTTAGGAAACAACTACCAAGATTTTCGTACACAATTAGTAAAAAAACAGAGCTAGCTACCAGATGTTCCGTGATCATTCTGGAACCCCTACTAGGTTTTCCACTGATGCAGCAACCGGGTATATACGTACCCTTCTTTGATGTAGTTGTTAAGTTGTTTAGACATATTCACCGTGTTTTAGAAACAACTATCATACTACTAGATTACGAAACAACTACGGGTTGCTTGAAATAATCATCAGATTGTTTATAAACAACTAACATGTTGTTTACTATAGTTGACATGTTATCCAAATTTTGTTGTTGATGTTTGGTTGTATATTACAACCTTCCATTTTGTAATATGGAGTTCTAGACAAGAAAATACCTTGCTCCCACTTTCAAAAATTGCTACATGTTTATCTCGCTAGCCTATCAAATTTCAAAAATACTTTATATCCATGAAGTAATGTTGTACAATGAGTATTTAACTTTAATGACTGCATTAATGTTATGTTATTAGTTAGACTAAAAATTAGTACGAAAATTGCTAATTGTTTTGACGTCAACTCTTGTCTATATAGGTTCATGAGAGTCTCAGATACACAAAAACATTCGGATTAAATTCTTTGAAAGCTACTATGTATATATTCCGTGTTAGTTTGAGTAAATTTTTGTCTACATAGGTGCATTTCTGCACGGTTTGTTTGGATTTGATATATTAGCATTGGAGTTTTTCTGAATATGAGTTATTATATTCAAGATAAGAAAGAATATGATTTTTTTGGAAGCATATGCATCCAGAAGTCAAAGTGCATTTCTGAAAAACTCAAAAGCATTGGAGTTTTTTTGCTTTATTTTGATGCGATAAAACTCAAACTCATATGTATTCTGAATAACTCAAGCTCATATGCATTTCTGAATAGAGTTTGTTTGGATTTGGTATATAAGCATTGGAGTTTTGTTGGATGGCAAACGGGCCATTGTAGCAGTTTTCATTGGTATACTAGAATCAAATTTTCTCTAGATTTAGTTAGTACCCTGTTCCAACGGAGTGGAGATTTTTGGCTCCCGAACTCCAGTGCTCACTCTGGTTTAAAAAAAAATTGAAACTCATATTTGTGAGTTCCAATAAATTCTGAAAAACACTCTGGGTGTACCCAATAGTATATACCACAAACATGAAAAATATCAACTGTACAAACTTTGTATTCTCAGCTATACGAAAATAACAAAAGTGTGGATCTAACTATGCATATTTTCAAATCTCCAAGTTTTATCAGGATTTCTTATGTTTGTATAGCTCCTAATACAAAGTATTTGAAATTGATATTGATGGAGGGATAATAACCCGGTAGGCCCATGAAGAGGGAAACGAGGCCCGCCAGAAGGAGGCCCGGTCAGGGCAGTTAGCCCTCAGCACGGGCCGGGTTATGTTTCTGGGCCGGCATCTTGGCGGTGACCCGGCTAAGGAAGGTGATGTTCTAGAAGGTACAAGAGGCGGTTCGAGAGGCGGTTTGACTTGGAATACACGAAGAGCAAAGGAGCTAAGATAGGACTTGGAGTTCGGGTAGAACCCGGCTCTATTGTGTACGCGGTCAGAGGGCCCGGTATCTATATAAACCGGCCCCTGAGCCATAGCTAGCAAGTCTCATAATCCCCAAGCTTTAGGCGAGAGAACCATCGAGAGAGACACACAAGCTTTGTAACCTAGATCGAGATCCGGCTCTGTTGTCGTAGCCGGGTTATCGAGATCGAGACCAAGATTAATAATAAGATAGCAGGAAGTAGGTCTTTATCTCCAATGGAGAGGCCGAACCTGGGTAAACCTGTGTCCCCTGCAATGCTAAACAATCTCCCAGACGCCAGTGTCGCCTTGCCCAAAAACTCAAGCTACCCCAAAGTAGCATCTGCCGTGTTATCTACCCCACGACAGTTGGCGCCGTCTGTGGGAATCGCGGCCAAAGGTGTCACCATCATGGGAGAAGCAAGGAGAGGGGTCGAAAACTTTGTTTTTGGCCAGATCACAGTCAATGAGCAAGGAGAATCCATCGTCGATGATTTTGGCTGGGGGCCGGAATCTGATCTACTTGAATCAGGTGATGTTATTCCAATTGGCAAATTTAATGTTTTTGTGGGCATGATTACAACTAGATCTGCTAGTGATGGAGATTATGAATCTGTGTCAGGAGCCGCCACAATTGTTCAATCTGATGGAGAGGAATCAGTTGGCACAGCTGAAGTTGAGGGTCCTGAACACGCTGGAGGAACGGCTGGATGACCCGGCAGGAATCCCGGGTGACGCGGTGGAACAAGCCGGGTCGGAATCAATCTTGCCCCTGTTCGAAGGCCGGTTTGGGTATGATGCAGAAGAAGAAGATGATGAGGAACAAGAGTCAAGTCCAAGCCCGGTTCGTAGGGTAGCGGTGTACACCGCGCCTTCGTCCAGCATGCAACCATCACCATCAGCTGTTGTTCCACCGGCCTTTACCCCGGGTCAACAGCAGCTGCCCCCAATTCTGGAGTTGGCAGAACAGAGAGTTGATGGAGAGCCGGCTTCGGTCTCAGAGGAAAGCGAGGGTACGGCAAGATACAGAAACAGTTTTGGGTTCCTGCATAACCGGGCCCAAGGAGAGGAAAGAAGTAACACAGCAGCTGCCCCGGCCTTGTTTAACAATGGCCTGGTCTTAGATCCATCAGCACTTACAAGGTTGGTTACTCCAGAAAACGCAGCAGTTAGAGCAATGGAATTGGATACAGCACGCCGAGCGTTGGAGCAGATGCGCAGGGACGCCGAGGCAGAGAGGCAAGAAATAGAAGCAAGAAAGAGGCAAATAGAGGATGAGGAAAATCGTCTCAATGAGATGACCAGGGCGCACCGGAGGAGGCACCAGAGCCGGCTGGCCCCTGGAGAAAACGCTTAAACCCAGCAGTACTGTTTAGGACCCCAGAAGATCAACCAGTTGGTGTCACCCAGGTGGCTCCAGTTGTAAGGGCAGATGTAGAACCAGATAGAGGAACAGGAGCAGCTGGGGTTGCAGCGGCAACGGCGCCGGGTCTTCTCGCTGGGGTAGCCAGGGGAAATCCGGGTCTGCCGCCCAGAACACCAAGGTTTCACACGCCGGCGGGTCACTATTCAAATCCGGCGGATAACGTGTATGCAGCAACTTTGGCGCTTGATCGTATTCCATTGGGAGACACGCCAGCGGAGATTGAAGCCCGGCGCGCCATTGACATGTTACGCACTGCAGTTGTCCAGCAAACTCAGTATTCAAGGGAGAAAAGTGCATTGCATTCCACAACGTATCGTAGCAAGAGTCGCAATGGAGGTAACCCGCCATTGGCCGGGCCTGTAGCGGCACAGCAGCAAAACCCGCCCCAGCAAAATCAAAATCAAAACAATCAGCAGCATCAACCCGCCCCAGCAATTTCCATAGCTCAGCAGATAGTCAATAGATCACGCGCGGGGAGAAGTGCGGGCAATGCAAACCCGGTAGTACCTGCAGCAGGAGTACCACAAGGAGGACCGGGTCCTGCACCAGCCGCGTCTGCAAGCTCACCCGGTAATATCAATATTTCGGCAAGTTCTAGTTTAGCCGGGCCAAAATGTCTTTCAGATTCCATTAGAGCAGAGCCTTTCCCTGAGAAGTTCAAGGAGCCAAGCAAGATATCCAATTATGAGCCCAGCATGGACCCGGCCAGCTGGTTGAGCAGTTATGAGATGGCGATGTGTATACGCAATGCCACAGAGAATGTTTGTGCCAAGTACATGTATTTGATGATGAGCGATGGAGCAGCGAAGTTGTGGTTTAAAAATCTACCAGAGAAGTCCATTAATTCTGGGATGAGTTGAAGGCGGTTTTCACCAAGCACTTTCAGGGTACGTGCAAGCGTTTGTTTTCCATTGAGGATCTTGATCGTTGTATACAGAAAAAAGGCGAGTCAGCACGTCATTGGATGGGCCGGGTCACGGAGATCCTGCACTCTTCATCTGGTATTGAGCCCAAGGATGCAATTTCATCAATGGAGAAAACTTGTAAGTATGCACCACTTGTCCAGAAGCTGGGTCGCATGAAGGAAGGGCACCGGGTTAAGCCGGTCACCATGGCAGAGTTGATGGATGCTTGCAATAGGCATGCAGCCACTGACAAGACTCAGGATGAGCCTGAGGAGGAGAAGGGGAAAGGCGCGGCAAATAATGGTGGAAGGAACAATAATGGCTCAGGAAACAACAATAACAATAACCAGAATCAGCATAAGCGAGGTCATAATGATGGAAGTTCAGAGTTAGTAGCAAACACCAATACCGGGTTTCAGAGGCAAAGGATGGACGGGAACTACCAGGAAAACAGAGGTTATCAGGAAAATAGAGGTTACCAGGACAACAGGGGTTATCAGGGGAACAGTGGAAATCACAATAGTGGAGGTAGTTACCAGGGAACACGCCCAATGAGTACTGAGGAAGCTTTTAGGATGCCGTGTCCTCGCCATAGCAAGATGGGCAGACCATCCAATCATTCATTGGCACAGTGTGTGGATTTGAATAGGTGGAAAAATAATGAGGTGCAGAGAGCTCTGCAGGGAGCAAACAGAAGTGGAGGACCCGGCCAGGGTGGTAACCCGGCTGCGGGGCCTCTAACAGGAGCAAATGCGGTACCCACTGGAAACCCGGGTCAGGGTCAGAACCAGAACACGAGTAACCAAGGAGGATTTTCACAGCAGCCAAGGCAACTTGGTCAGTATCACATTTATACCAGTGGCACAACAAAAAGAGAGAGAAAGATAGTCAAAAGGGCGGTTAATACAGTGGCAGCTGGAATTCCAAGGTATTTGAGGTGGTCAGAGCATGCAATTACTTGGAGCAGAGCAGATCATCCAGAGGTGGTGGAGCACCCGGGCCTGCTTGCGCTAGTTGTTGCTCCTCAAGTTCATGGCTTCGAGTTGAAAAAGGTTTTGATGGACGGTGGCAGTAGCATCAATATTTTGTACTGGGACACGTTTGTGCGCATGGGTTGAAGGAGTCACAGTTGCAGAAAACGTCAACAATTTTTCATGGTATAGTTCCGGGAAAATCAGCCACACCAGAGGGTAAAATTTCATTGGAGGTAGCTTTTGGCGAGTCTATCCATAACTTCAGATCAGAGTGGCTCACGTTTGAGGTGGTAAAGTTTCCAAGTCCATATCATGCATTGTTGGGAAGGCCGGCTTATGCCAAGTTCATGGCAAGGCCGTGTTATGTGTATCTCCAGTTGAAAATGCCGGGTCCCAATGGGATCATCACTGTTCATGGTAACAGGGAAATAGCAGCAGAGTGTGATGAAGGGGATGCAGCCCTGGCAGAGCAAACGTGTGCAAGAGAGGAGTTGAAAGCTTACAGATCAAATGTTGACCCACAGGATAACACGGCGCTCAAGAAGCCAATGACAGAAGATGATAGGGCAAAGTTTAAAGCAGCAAAGGACACAAAGATGGTGGATTTTGTGCCTGGGGATTCCTCCAAGCAGTTCGCCATAGGGACAAACTTAACTGACAAATAGGAAAGCGCGCTCATCGAGTTCATCCGTGAGAATCGGGATGTTTTTGCGTGGACACCTAGTGACATGCCAGGCATTCCAACTGAACTCGCTGAGCACCGTTTACATGTTGATCCCAAGGCTAGGCCGGTAAAACAAGGTTTGAGAAAAATGAATGCAGAAAGGAGAAAAGCAATTGGAGAGGAGATAGCCCGGCTTCTGGAGGCCGGCTTTATCATGGAAGTGTTTCATCCAGAGTGGTTAGCTAACCCGGTTTTGGTTCTGAAAAAGAATAATGAGTGGAGGATGTGCATTGATTTCACGAGCTTGAACAAGCATTGTCCCAAGGATCCGTTCGCACTGCCGCGCATTGATCAAATTGTGGATGCTGTTGCAGGTAGCGAGCTCTTGTGTTTTCTGGATGCGTATTCAGGTTATCATCAGATCAAACTTAACAAGGAAGATTGGGAGAAGACGTCGTTTATCACCCCCTTTGGTGCTTTTTGTTACAAGACCATGACTTTTGGGTTGAAGAATGCAGGAGCAACTTATCAGAGGTGTATCCAGAATTGTTTTCATGATCAGATTGGGCGCAATGTGCACGCTTATGTTGATGATGTGGTTATCAAGTCAGAAAAAGCCGGGTCATTTATTAATGACCTTGCAGAGACATTCAAGAATCTGAGAGAGTACAAGATGAAGCTTAATCCTACGAAGTGTGTGTTTGGGGTTCCAGCGGGCAAGTTACTTGGTTTCATTGTGTCAGAGCGTGGAATTGAGGCAAACCCGGAAAAAATTCGTGCAATCCAGAGTTTGAAAAGGCCAGAGGAGTTGGCTGATGTTCAGAAGCTGACAGGCTGTGTGGCTGCGTTGAGCCGGTTTATTTCCCGGCTTGGAGAAAAAGCTATTCCGTTGTATAAGCTGTTGAAGAAGACAGATAACTTTGTGTGGAATCAAGAGGCAGATGAGGCCTTTGAGGCCTTGAAGAAGCAGTTGTCAAAGCGCCAGTTTTAGCGGCGCCGGGTCCCAAGGAACCCATGCTTTTGTATGTTGCAGCCGGGCCTCAAGCTGTGAGTGCCGTGGTGGTGGTTGAGCGAAAAGAGGAAGGAAAAGAGAACCCGGTACAAAGGCCGGTCTATTATGTCAGCGAGGTCCTATCAGAAGCAAAGCAGAGATACCCACATTGGCAGAAGCTAGTGTTTGGTGTTTTCATGGCTAGTAGAAAGTTGAAGCCGTATTTTCAGGAGCATCCAATTACGGTGGTCAGTTCTATTCCCTTAGCAGATATCATCAGAAACTCCGAAGCTACAGGAAGAATTGCCAAGTGGGCAATTGAAATGGGGGATTATCACATTGATTATGTGCCTCGCACAGCTATCAAGTCTCAGGCGTTGGATTTTCTTAATGATTGGACACAGTTGAATGCACCACCTCTCACCCCGAGTCTCAAATCTTGGGTTATGCATTTTGACGGGTCTAAACAAGAGCAAGGTTCAGGAGCTGGAGTGGTGTTAACTTCTCCCAAGGTGACAAGTTGAGTTATGTTTTGCAAATTCACTTTGATTGTACCAATAATGTGGCAGAGTATGAGGCCTTGTTACATGGTTTGCGTATGGCAAAGGAGATGAACATCAAGCGTATTAAGTGCTATGGGGATTCAGATCTTGTGGCGCAGCAAGTTTCAGGAACTTGGGACAGAAAAGATGCAACTATGGCGGCTTACAGGCGAGAGGTGGATAGAGTAGCTGGGTTCTTCTCAGGCTATCAGTGGATCACATTGACCGCAGGAAAAACGATGCTGCAGATGCTTTGTCAAGACTCGGCTCACGCAGAGAGCCGGTTCCACCTAACGTTTTCTTGGACGAGCTATGGGCTCCATCAGTCAAGTCCCAGGATGAGGAAGAGTTGGTAGACCCGGATTCGCAGCTGGTGGCTGTAACCCGGGAAATTCCAGAGTGGACAGAACCGTATCTTGCATATCTTTTGAGAGGGGTTGCCCCAGCAGGAAGTCATAGCCCGGCAGATCGTGCGCCGGTGCAAGGCCTATGTGGTCATAGATGGTGAGTTATATAAGAGAAGTGTTTCAGGGGTATATCAGAGATGTGTGTCTGGAAAGGAGGGCCGGCAAATTCTGAAGGAAATTCACGAGGGAGATTGTGGTCATCATGCTTCAACTAGGTCCTTGGTTGCAAAAGCTTTCAGGCACGGTTTCTTTTGGCTCACAGCCCAGGCAGATGCAGAGCGCTTGGTGAATAGATGTGATGGATGTCAAAGGTATGCAAGACAGATTCATGTGCCGGCTCAGGAGTTGAGAACAATACCTTTGACTTGGCCCTTTGCAGTTTGGGGGCTTGATATGGTGGGTCCTTTCAGCATGTCTCCTTGTAAGAAAACCCACCTCCTCGTTGCCATTGACAAGTTTACCAAGTGGGTTGAGGTCATGCCTGTTACAAATTGTGAGGCGGCAACAGCAGTGAAGTTTCTGAAGCAGATCATACACAGGTTTGGGTATCCCCATAGTATTATCACAGACAATGGTACTAATATGTCCTTGGGAGAGATGGCAAAGTTTTGTGGAAACAATGGTATACGTTTGGATGTTGCTTCTGTGGCTCATCCTCAGGCCAATGGGCAAGTTGAACGAGCTAACCAGGAGTTACTCAGAGGATTGAAACCACGTCTCCGGGTCCCGTGTCTCAGAGCCGCCGGAGCGTGGGTGGAGGAATTGCCATCAGTTGTTTGGGGAATCAATACAACACCAAACAGATCCACAAAGATGACCCCTTTCTTCATGGTGTATGGGGCAGAGGCAGTTTTGCCAAGTGATATTATTCATGACTCGCCTCGCGTGGCGGCTTACGTGGAGACAGAAAATGAGAAGACCCGGCAGGATTCTGTTGACCTGCTGGAGGAGAATAGAGAGCAAGCATTGGAAAGATCAGCAATTTATCAGCAAGATTTGAGGCGGTATCACAGCCGCCGGGTTAAAACTCGCACCTTCCAGGAAGGTGATCTAGTGTTGCGATGGGTGCAGTCCAAGGAAGGGATGCACAAGTTATCTCCTCCTTGGGAAGGGCCCTTCATCATAAGCAAGAAATTGAACAATGGTTCATACTATTTGGTGGACGCTAGAGAGAAATCAGAGACAGTCAATGACTCAACGCACTCTACCTTTTCTATGGAAGAGCGTGAGAGGCCGTGGAACATTGCGCAGCTGCGCCCATATTATACTTAGCATGAAAAAGATGTATCAGATGTAACACACGATGTAACAGGCAGCAGGTTTCAGACGCGCTCTTTTCCTTACCAGGGTACCTAAGGGGACTGGAAGGTTTTTAATGAGGCGGCTTGCTGACCTAACCTTTTCTATCAATAAAGTGAAGGTTGAAGCAGAAATTTGTCTTGTCTCAGTTGTTTCAGTTTTATAAGCCGGTTATTTTTCTTTGTTCTATATGTATTGTGGCAGTTCTGGGTCAAGCTTGGTCCTGGGGGCTTGTCATTGAGATAGCTAAAGTTATTTCCCCAGGACCCGGTTTCAGTTTTGGTTGCAGTTGTTTAAGTTTTTTATTTTTGAGGATGCCCAGAGAGTGCGTCCCACCAGTATTTTGGATCAATGGGGTACTGAGGCATAAGCCCTTTACTTTATAAACATTGATCCAGGTCTTGGGGGCTCTTACTGCAAAAAGTCTGTAGCTGCAATCCCAAGACCCGGCTTTTATGCCACTAGTATTCTTGGTTATCTTGCTGTGTAGCTGATGTGACTCGCACTTATATGGCCTGATTGCACACCTGGAAACTCAATCAACCATGAAGCCCATTGGGACTTGGTTCGACCCTGTTTTTCTCAGAGAAGTTGCGCCAGGATATCCATGCGAAAGCCGGCTCACAGTTAAAGAAACCAAAAGGGTCATCAAAACCACAGAAGATAAGTAATTGGATATTTCTCATGTCATGTGATTCCACATAGTTTCACCAAAGTTTAAAACAAGTGCAAAAGCATACATCACAGGCATGGTATCAGAATAGCTAAGTTATTACAATAATGTGCCTCAAGGGCAAAGATACATAAGTTTTCCAGGACAGAATAGCATCTGCATAAGTTTAAGAGCCGGCTTCTGGAGCCGGGTTAGTGGAAGGAGTTGTAGCTGGGGTGCCATCTTTGGCGCTTGCCGAGTCATCCTTGGCCGTCTCTGCTTCTGCTTCCCGGGTCTTGGGGGCTCCATCAGTGCGCCAGGTGACAAGTTGAAGGGACTGGAAGTAATGTTCATCTTCATCTTCCACTGGTGCACGTGCTGGAGGTGGCACAGTGGGAGTTGAGGAGCTTGGCGCAGCAGAAGCACTTGGAGCAGTTTTATCACCAGCAACAGATTCCTTGTAGCTTTGTAGCAGGTCGATGCGTTGAGGCTCGTCGTCCACAATTTCTTTATTCGCCTCGTTGTAGCCATACTGGATGGTGTTAAGCTTCAGATTGTTGGCAATTTGGGTAGCCACGAACCGGGTCTGCTTCATAACCCGGCTGTAGGTCTTCCTGTCAAAAGGAGTGCCATCTGCATTGTACTCAGGAAAGCCCGATGCCAGAGGAGCCGGGTCAAGTTGGGGATAGTAAGCTTTAGCCAAAGCTAGGCTGCGCATGGCCCCGGCCCTGCATGCAGATTTCTTCAGCAGGTGAATCCAACCAGGCATTGTGGACAAATGGCCCAGCACTTCAGTGTAAGTGCTGGGCGGGTTTTCCCAGTTTCTTGCAGCCTTGATGACCTCGCAACTCCCAAAGTATAATTGGCGGACCAGTGTATACATGCATTTGACTTTCTCAGTTGCGGTCTTGCGGATGTTGCCATCACGTGCACCTGCAAAAGGGAAACAGTGTCAGGCATAGTTTACATGCCGAGCTTGGAACAGACGAAAACTTTACCGGGTTTTGAGAGTATTGTGCTTACCAACAAGGGAGGCAACCATGGCAGTAATCATCTTCTTCAGGCGGGTCAGCTCGCTGGTAGCTGTATTCAATTTCTGTTGGAGGCTGGTCAGCTGCTCTTGAAAGTTTTCTTCATGCTCTTGCATGTCCCGCTTCAAGTCTGAGTTCTCCTGAGTCAAGGCAGTTATTTTTTCTTCCAGGGCTTGAAGTTTGTTTGCCCTTCAGCCCGGGTCTCAGTCTCAGCTTTTAAGGCTCCTTGTAGCCGGGCCACTTCTTCATTGGCTTGGTTCACATGTTCCTGTTAAAAAAAAAAGTGCACAGTTTAGCCTCAAGTTACTAAGGAATTATTAGCCTGGAACTTGGGGGCTACAAAGTTTCAAAAGTTTGCAACAGACAAGTAAAGCCCCAGGTTGCCGCAAGCGTGCTAACCCGGTGCTTGGGGGCTACACGGGTGAAAGTTTTAAAATTGTTCAAGTGATTAGTCCCAGGTTGCTGTGGACAGCTAACCCGGCACTTGGGGGCTACAGTGTTGAAAAGTTTTTGTAAAGGATGTTGGCGTTTCAAGCACCAAGTTTTTCAACAAGTGATAAATTTGGAGCTTGGGGGCTAGGCAGAGTATGGTTATGCAAGAAGTAAGAAGGTAAGTAAAGTTAAAAGCACACCTGGTACCGTTTCTGAAGCAGAGAGACAAGCTCAGTCTCCAAGTTCTTATGATGAGCAAGGCGAGAAAAGTATTCCTCGCACAGAGCCGGTGTGGACATGGAGTTCAGAGTCGCCAGATCCAAAGAAGCAACCGGGTCCTTGCCCTTTGCAGAGGGATCCACCTTGATTTCTGGTGCTGTGACCTTGGCAATGGCAGTGGACACGCCAGGAGCCGGGCCTTGCTTAGACCCGGTGATCTGGACTTCTGGGTCAACTTCTTTGGTTCCAGACCCATGCCCGGGTGATTGCGCGTCTGGGCTTGGTTTTGGAGCAGCTGGCGGGCTTGGTGGTGTGGCTATCACGTTCTCTGCGCCAGATTCTTCCTTCTGGGCTTGCTCCTCAACATGTACTTCCATTTGGGAAGGTTCAGCTGTAGCAGGTGGAGGAGAGGCAGCTGGAGAAGATTCCGGGTCTTCCTCCACAATAGCTTTGGCACTGAAGCGAAAAGAGGTGAATTTAGTTACAGAAAAGATTAAAGTGTTGAAAAATGAAAAGAAAGGAGAGTAGTCCTAACCCGGTATTGATGAGGAAATCCTCGGGCGTGCTAGCCGCGTCCGAGGAAGAATCTGATACACGAGAACGTTTAGGGACCCGGATTTTGCCAGCCAAAGGATACTTTTTGCTGGGCGTCTTCTGGATCGATTTGGCCCAGCTTGATAAAGAACATGGAGGGATACCTGTGCTCAAAGTGACATGGCTTGCAGAGGACCGGGTCCGCGGTTTCTTGTTGGCTTCAGCTTCTTTCTCAAGTTCCTTTTCCTGTGTTGGTATTTGAGTTTGAGATGAGTTCATCATGCAAGTTGAGGAACGAGAAAATGGCACCTTTGCAATTGCAGCTCGGGTCCTCTTTTGAGGAGTTGGTGCAACAGTTTGTGGACCCGGCAATACGTCCGGAGCCGGGTCATTGGGGCCTGGAATGAGAAGAGCCGGGTTATCAGTAGAAGTGTCCTTTTTGGGGACTTCGTTGTTAATCAGCTCGAGGAAGAGCCGGCCTATGGAGTCTGGCTCACCTTCTTCTTCTTCTTCTTCTTGGTCGTCACTTTCTGTGTCCTCTTCAGCAGAGGATGTAGGGGTGTAATCTGCACTCCACCATTTGGAGTCCTGGAAAAAGAAATATCAGTAACAGTTTGCAAGAAGTACCGGGTTACAGTTTACAGAAACAAGTAAGGGCAAGTTTTTTACCGTAGGAGGCTTGTTTTTGGCACTGTACGGGGCGAGCCCGTTCATAGCAATATCAGTCTTCTTTTCGCCAAGGAGCCTCTTGGCGTTCTTCACGATTTGGTCATCCAGCAGAGTGATCTCTGAATAACGCATGTCGTCAGTGGTCTCTTCTGTGTATTCATGGAAGAGCCGGTCCTGATGCTGAGGGGCTGGATGAACCAGCCGATCCAGCACTTGACCAGGTCAGTCCCCCTGAGTCCATGTGCGAGCAGGGCTTTGGCCCGGCGGAGCGTGGGCTCGAGCTTGACCCGGTCTGCGTCTGGGGCATAGCTGTTCATCTTTGCTTCGTAGGTCATGCCCGAGTTCAGAAAAGCCGGGTAACGAGCATCATCTGACTCGGGTGAAGTGTCTTTGAAATAGAAATATGTGTTTTGCCATCCCTTTGGATGGCTGGCAGAGCAAGAGCCGGGAAATCACATTCCCTCCGGCGCTGGATCGCCACTCCACCGTAAGGGCCAAGGTTGTCTTTGCGGGATGGGTTGCAGTAGAAAAATTCTAGGAAAAGTTCAAGGCTGGGGGCTATTTGCAAGTAATCCTCGCAGAAAACTACAAAGTTGCTTATGTTGAGAATGGAGTTGGGGCCTATGTCTTGTGGCCTAAGACCGTAGTATTTTAAGACCCGGCGAAAGAACAGGGAACCCGGTGGGCGGAAACCGCGCAGGACATGATCTAAGAAGGCTACCACTTCACCTTCCTTGGGGTTTGGGCGGATCTCCTCTCCAGGGGCGCGCCACTGGATCTCGTTCTGAGCCGGGAGTTCGCCCCGGTTCACGAAAGACTGAAGGGTGGTCTTGGTCGCACTGGACCTTGTCCAGTTCACTGGAGCGGCTGCGGGAGCCGCGGATCCAGATGCACCAGCAGCAGTACCAGAAGGTTTCTTTGCGAGCTTTTTGGCCGCACGGGGCCCTCCAGATTTTATCTTCTCCTTCGTCATGGATTTCAGCTCTGGAGGAGGACAGAGCGCAACAATGGCGTTATGAACCCTAGTTTGGATGCGGAAGTGAATAATGAAATACGGAGCCAATCTAGAAGAAATAAAGGTTGGAATCGGATGCGCGGAATGGATAAAAGTAAGAATCGAGGTTACCTTGGAGATTGACCGAGATTAAGGGCGCGATTGAAGATCGGAGTTCCGGCGGCTGCGGTGGCAGTGACGCGAGCGTGAGGTAGGGGATGAACGTGAGAATGGGGAAATTTACTCTGGGGTTATGGCCAGATATTTATAGCCACGGTGAAAACCCTAGGGGTATTGCGGTAAAAATGAGCGGATAAGATAAGCATCTTCTCCGGGAAGCCAGCGACAAACAGACAGGACAAAAGGAATATTCTTTGACTCCAGTTATGACTAGCAAGTGGTCCAGTTGAGTTGAGATTTTCGCTAAGTGTTGGGTGGGAGACCCGGAGATATGACCTAGTATGAGAAAGCCGGGTTACGGTTGACCCGCCAAGAAGAGTTGGCTCAGTTAAGCAGAAAGTAAAATAGTGCGTTATATGTATTTGTTGTTTTTGTATTTCAGGCGGTTAACCCGGCAAGCCAGGATACCAGCATTGATCAAGGAAGCGACACAAAGTTGGAAGCAAAGCATGGCAACCTGGTTACCTGGTTAACCTGGGGGCTACTGATGGAGGGATAATAACCCGGTAGGCCCATGAAGAGGGAAACGAGGCCCGCCAGGAAGGAGGCCCGGTCAGGGCAGTTAGCCCTCAGCACGGGCCGGGTTATGTTTCTGGGCCGGCATCTTGGCGGTGACCCGGCTAAGGAAGGTGATGTTCTAGAAGGTACAAGAGGCGGTTCGAGAGGCGGTTTGAGACTTGGAATACACGAAGAGCAAAGGAGCTAAGATAGGACTTGGAGTTCGGGTAGAACCCGGCTCTATTGTGTACGCGGTCAGAGGGCCCGGTATCTATATAAACCGGCCCCTGAGCCATAGCTAGCAAGTCTCATAATCCCCAAGCTTTAGGCGAGAGAACCATCGAGAGAGACACACAAGCTTTGTAACCTAGATCGAGATCCGGCTCTGTTGTCGTAGCCGGGTTATCGAGATCGAGACCAAGATTAATAATAAGATAGCAGGAAGTAGGTCTTTATCTCCAATGGAGAGGCCGAACCTGGTAAACCTGTGTCCCCTGCAATGCTAAACAATCTCCCAGACGCCAGTGTCGCCTTGCCCAAAAACTCAAGCTACCCCAAAGTAGCATCTGCCGTGTTATCTACCCCACGACAGATATTTTACGCGCTCATGTGATATACTATTGGCTACATTCACAATTTTTTGAGATTCTTTTGAAAATCACGAATATGATTTCGATATTTTTTTAGTGTAGGGAACACTAGGTCTCGGAGCCTAAAACAATTTCCGGTTCCAACGACACTGTACAACCAGTCAAGTAAGGCGGCTGGCTATGGTTCAAGAGTAGGGCTAGCTTCGCATTGATCCATTGCTATGCCTACTCGACGCCGTGCATGCTCAATGTCTAGTCAACACGTCGTCAGGCTGTCCCTCTGCATCTCTGCATATGTCTCTGGTGCAAGGATTTTGACAACACATCTTTGAGTAAATGTAAGGAACAAGTATGTACATAATAGGCAAATTTGACGAATTTGACCCTTTTTCAAATTCATTTCACAAAATGGACCAAATTTCAAATCAATTCACGATCTGACCCTTTTCCACGGCGCCCGCCCTAGGGGCGCCGTGCTAGACTCCACGACGTCGCGGTCCAGGGCGCCGTTGACCCTGCCACGTCAAATTAGACGGGACCCACCTTCATAGCACGGCGCCCCAGACCAGGGCGTCGTGCCTATAACTACGGCGCCTTTATCCAGGGCGTTGTGCTTTTTTTTTTCTATGCGAATTTAGGTCAAGCGGAAACAGAACAAAACAGGCCAGGTATACACTATGTACACGAATTGTGCTGTACCCCAGTGTCTGTAGTGTGCTCCCTGTTAGGCAGGTCGCGAGTTCAAACCGTGGTTCTGCATCATTTTTTTCCGAATTTTTTTATTGCTTTCTATTCTTCAAATAAGTAGGCAATGTTCAAATTCTACAATATGTTATACAAAACATAAAATTATTTTTTGGTTGCTTTTTGTTTTTCATTTAAGTAAACAACATTGCAAATTCTTATATATAAGCAAATGCAACGACATGAAATGTATGCATGTAACAATTAAAAGCAAAGTATATATATTGTGCGTGTGATTACATACAAGAATTTGCAAAGTTGCCTACTTATGTGAAAAATAAAAGCAACAAATAAATTAATTTTATGTTTTGTCTAACATCTTATATATGTTGGTAGAGTAAAAAAAAATAACAAAAAATTCTTTGTAACAGATAAAAGTAAAGTATATATACATACAAGAAAAAATTAATTTTATGTTTTATATTTGCAACATTGCCTACGTATACGGAAAAAATTAATTTTATGATTTATATAACATACTGTATACGTTGGTTGAGTTGAAATCAGAAAACAACAAAAAGTTCGCGAGAAAATCCTACGTATACGGAAAAATTAATTTTATGTTTTATATAACATACAGTATATACGTTGGTTGAGTTGAAATCAGAAAACAACAAAAAGTTCGCGAGAAAAAATAGTTCACACAGCGGACTTGAACTCACGACCTCACAAACAAGCAGCTCAACTCAAACCACTGGGGTAGGTGCCAATACGTGTTGCAAGTACATAACTGGGCCCCTTTTGTTCTGTTTTTGATGTTTCCTAACAAGTAAAAAAAAGCACAACGCCCTGGATTAAGGCGCCGTGGTTATAGGCACGACGCCCTGGTCTGGGGCGCCATGCTATAAAGGTGGGTCCCGTCTAATTTTACGTGGCACGGTCGACGACGCCTTGGACCACGGCGTTGTGGTGTCTAGCACGGCGCCCCGGGGCGGGCCGTGAGAAAGGGTTAGATCCGTGAATTGATTTGAAATTTGGTCCATTTTGTGAAATGATTTGCAAAAAGGGTCAAATTCGTCAAAATTGCCTACATAATCACCTTCCGCTCTCATCCAGCGAGCTCTCCTCCATGGTAACATCTCGACGCGTCTTGTCCTGGCTCAGTGTCTTTAGCTCCACGCCATGACAATTAATTTCAGCGTCAGATCAGGTCACGCCACCACATACATGCCCTACTGTAGTGCATGGGAGTCGCCCGTGCGAAAAGTGCACAGGCTCTCGAGCTACATATATACATATAGCTCGTTTTCAAAAAATCATAATTTTCACTTTTTTAGTTTTTAAAAATCGAGACAAAATTTCCAGATGTGGATAGTGTCAAGTTCTACAAACTCTTGCAGAATTACAACTCAAAATCATTGTATTGGGGGCTACACAAAAAAAGAGAGATCAGGCAAAATTTTAACTTTTTTAAACTGTGTACTGTTCACCACCCAAATCACCCATTTGTCTGTTTTTTCCAACCCATAATATATCGAATTTCGAGTTTAAACTTTGCACGGTTGTATATTTTAAGACTATCTTCTTCTAGATTTTTTTTCTAAATTTTTAGAAAAAAAAAGGTCCCGATTCAAAATTTTCAAAAAAAGAGCTACATGTAACTGGGGAGCTAAAACACCTTCGGCGACCGTGGTGCTTTAGAGCAAGGGCAACAACATAGTTGGTTGTTGGCTTAAGCTTCTTGCCATGTCATTTACCAACTAAAAGTATAACATTTACAGGTAAATATGTATTACTTTATTAATGACAGACACCGAAGTAAAGTAACAGTTAACGGAAGCGCCCAGCCTCACAACCAAGACCAGAATACTACAAATTTGCAGTCCCTTTTTGTTTGCACGCGTACTCAATTAACTTCTTGTAACCACTTCGTCTACTTTGGAGCCAACAGTGGAAAATACGCTATCGCCTTTGACACTGGCTTGCATGGTTCATATTGGTTCCTGTCTTCGCACATCCGGTACTGGCAACATCGGCGCATGCTTTCGTCCCCGACGCGCTGCCTAGTCTGCCAAGTTCGGCAAGGTGTGCTGCCTACCTCACCTACACCAACTCCAGCAACGTCTACCTCGACTACCCCGACTCTCAACAACGGAACCAACGACCACGACTACAACGCCCACACTCTTGGCAACATCTACATCAACATCAAGGGCTATCACCTCACCTTCTTGTTGGCTCCCTGTCCAGTTCACCTTCAGGTTATGCTCAGTCCGAGACCTCCAACCGTTCGCATCACTATTGAACCGACTGCGGGGGGAAGGGGTATGTGTTAAAGTATATTACAGTTGGACCATATTTGGTAGATTAGGATTATGATCTAAGCCTACCTCTTAAAAAGGTTAACCTCCATGTTTTTGCACTCTATACCAACAACCCATGAGACTGAATAAATCCATTTTCTGAAACATATCATATCGTTTATCACTGGGCAACTGACAAACGCGACGCACTTGTCTAGCAAATGCATTGTTGCAAATCTCTAGCATGCCAGCGGTTGTCCTGCCAAGCACGCTCTCAGTGACAAGACGTTTCAGCCCGGCACACACAGGCGAGGCCATTAATAGGGAGCCCTCAACAGCAATTGTCCATCTCCACTTCTCTGATCCCCTGCCTTCCCATCGCCGACGAGGTCGAGCGGAGGTGTTGCCTGCTGCTGCCCTCGACGACCACTCACCCCGCACGCGACCGGGAACGCCTCGATCTCCCTGCTTCGTTCATCTCTCTTCTGGTCCAGCGTAATATTTTTTCAAGGTGAGAATGCTACCCCCTGCTTGCTACTGCTATCTTGTATTCTGGTGCTGCTGCTGATATTGTAGAAGTAGTATAGGTGTATTATCACACCCACTCTCTCTCTCTCTCTGTTAGCTCATCGGTCGACATCCACTGCTAATATCTGACCGAGCTTGGCAGATCTGATGCACATTACTTAGTTCTTGATTTGCACACTCGGTTGCTATAAGCTTTTCGTAGATTCAGTACATCCAACGTAGAAGCAGTATATGAGTTGTGCGCTGAGATGCATGTACGAGCAACTCTGTCATGGATCTCACACGGCCGGAAAGCAAGCACATGAGCATAAAACTCTGTCATGGTTGCAGAAATTCTATCATGAAGCTATGTAAACACATAGTAGTTTACAACTTCAGATAGCACACTGATGTTTGATAAATATAAAGGTTGTAACTAAATTATGTGTCCATTTAAAAACTTCAGCTAAGAACTTGATTCCGTAGGTACATTCTTTTGTGCAAAATGATCTGTCTAGTTAGGACTTAGGAGTCCACTTCTTGTATGATTCCTTCCGTGACCAAATGTGTGCCGAACCAAATTATCGTGTGTGGAATAATTAATTTTTCCAGTTGAGGGTTCAGTTCTACTTCAAATGATGATTACTCACATAAATCTGTGTGTCCAATTGCAAGTGTGCCACAAACATTACACAAAATTAAAATTCATGTTACATGTCTAGATACATCCACATGTGGTGCATAGCAAGTCAATTAAATTGGAACGAGGGAGTAGTAGATTAGAAAACATAATGTGAAAAATCTTATAGATCAAGTCCTCAAAATGACTGTCCATATTTATGATGCAACTTTAGATACGATGCATTGGGAGTGTCCTTACGTTTCACCCAACTTATTCTGCATTTGTTGTATTAGGGGATAACCATTTTCATTTACTTGCTTCACCTGGCTCTTAGGTTTATACACGTCATCTCAAGTTGGGCTGATTGGGTGGTGAGTGCGCTTGGTTCCCTTAATATGAAGAAACAGAAACCTCCGGATCGAGAGCACAACAGTAAGTTTCTCAATGGTATGCATATAACAGATTACTGCAAATTGAGGTTGACATTATTCTGTTGTCTTTATTTTCATGTTAACAGGAGCTCCTTATATTCGGAATGCATCGCATAGGAAATTGACATCGGGATTGCTAGCGCTGGTCCCAAGGAGGATAGGGGCCTAGCAGAAATCAAGACACTCACTTGCCAAATCAACGCAGACAGATATTGGTAACACTTCTTCATCTGGCACCATGCAAACTCTTGCAATTGTTCATTCTGCTGACTGATTCGGTATGGTGTCATCTAGTTCCTCAGTTGGTCAAAAAAATCAATCATTATCTGTCGTTCCTTAGGCATTGTTTGAACCAATATGGAACTCTATGTACAGTAGTCGAGAACCTTGTATCTATCCCCGAAACACTGGGTATAGCCACTAGATAATTTCTGGAGATAGCTGTTCAGATATTACCAACATTTTGAAGCGAAATTTGCAGAGAAGATTGCTAGCAACAAAGTAGAAATAGCGGAGAAGACCATATGCGCCATATCCGCCACCCCTAAGGGTGCTGGTTGGATGTGGCAATAATGATTCATCACACAAATTCTTGTGTCCAATTGCAAGTTTGCCACAAAGATTACAAATGCTTGCTGATTAAGATTTTGTAAATATAGTCAACACTATATTCAGAAGTTTTGTTTCTGTGAAGCTTTCTTTTGCTAAGGTTGTTGTTTGTCCTTGTGTTCATGAATATTGCAAATTTTTCTGTGTGCATCATGTGCTAAATTATATTAAATGTTCTTAATTATGTTGAGCCTTTTCAGTTAACCCAAACCCAGTAATTAAATTGAGTGCGCATGGCTTCGTTTTCATGCGGCATATAGACCTTTCAGAACAAAAAAAAAATCTTAAATAGCAAGAATTCATGATGCTTACTGTTCCATTGTTTTGGAAATTGAGGGGTAGCTGCACAGGCCAATCAGCATATGTTTGCTGATTAAGATTTTGTAAATATAGTCAACACTAGATGCAGAAGTTTTGTTTCTGTGAAGCTTTCTTTTGCTAAGGGTGTTGTTTGTCCTTGTGTTCATGAATATTGCGAATTTTTCTGTGAGCATCATGTGCTAAATTATATCAATTGTTCTTAATGATGTTGAGCTTTTTTATGTTAACCCAAACCCAGTAATTAAATTATATTTGGTTAGATATTGAAATGTCCGGCGCAGTTAAGAGTGCATGGCGTTGTTTTCATGCGGCATATAGACCTTTCTGAAATAAATAAAATCTTAAATAGCAAGAATTCATGATGCTTACTGTTCCATTGTTTTAAAATTTGAGGGGTTGTCGTTTCCACTGCGGCGCGAAAGAAATATATCCTTGACTCCACTCCAGGGAAACATACAAAGGTGGCAGAGCACGTGTTAACTGAACTGCAGGCCTATTTGCACAACAAGCACAACACTGACATCTCTCTGTATGATGTACAAACGCCAGCGGTTAAGCCTCAAGAGAACAAGTAAGTGGATGACACAAACCTGTGTTTATTTAACTGAATACTGATAGATGTTCACCTTTTTTAGCGCTGAAACTATCTTATCAGTTCTTTTATACCTCAAATCATGTGGTAATAACTGAATGATTATTGCAATTATTGCAGCTTTGATTCCGGCGTTCACGTTTTGTTATATATCCGTGGGTTCGAGAAGATGGAGATATATGACATCAACATGGTAAACATTGAGCCTTGTGGTTTTCAAGTTTTGTTCTATTCGAATTCTAGAACAAATGATATGTCTAAAAATGCAGGCAAAGGTGGAGATGTTCCGAGATCAGCTTTCTGTGACCCTCCTCAATCATAGGCTGAATAAAGACAACCTTAACAGAGCTGTCGAGGAAGTTACATCTGACGTAGACAAGGATGTGGATGAGACTGACGGTTTTCTCTCTGAGAAGCTGCACATGCCAATCAGGGAGATGAAAATTATGGTGGCTCGCCAATGGAGATGGGATTGTCCCACATGCTACCTCTGCGCTTTCTATTGGAGAGCTTCTAAACCGACACCATGCGATGCAAGAGTGACGAAATATATGGGTGAGTGTCAAATTTGATAACTAGCAAATAAGGTTTGAGAGGTAGTAGTGAGCAGTGAACTGGTAGAAACTTCTAAATGAGATATGAAGTTGATTTTGTATCGTACAGGTACTGGATTGCGCACACGACACCGTGGACGTTGAGGGTTGATGGACACAAGCTAAGGCTACAGCTAATGACTGGTGGGGAAATGGGATTCACACTGATGGAGGCTGGTCGGCGCATGCTAAAGGAAAAGAAAACGATAGAAGAATGACGCGTGCCCCTACAACTAATGTATGGTGGGGAAATGGGATTCACGCTGATGGAGGCTGGTCGGCTCATGCTAAAGGAAAAAGATAGAAGAATGACGCGTGGCGCTAGAGCTAATGACTGGTGGGGAAATGGGATTCACAGCGATGGAGGCTTGTCGGCGCAGGAAAAAGATAGAAGAATGACGCGTGGCGCGTGGCGCTAGAGCTAATGACTGGTGGGGAAATGGGATTCACGGCGATGGAGGCTTGTCGGCGCATGCTAAAGGAAAAAGATAGAAGAATGACGCGTGCCGCTACAGCTAATGACTTGTGGGGAAATGAGATTCACTCTGATAGAGGCTGGTCAGCGCATGCTAAAGGAAAAAGATAGAAGAATGATGCGTGGCACTGGTGCGCAGATGTTGAGTTGGGTTGCCCCACCAATGTTTCGTTGAGATGAAAACTTCGGTGAGATGAAAACAATTAGATCAATGAGTTTTGGAAAGAAATGTTCAATAATTAGCTGTAATTAAAGCTAATATGCGTGTGTTGGCAAATCGTAGGTTTAGTTCATAGTGACGCCTTGGGAGTATGATAGAGCTCTTGCTCTTGATGTATTTAGGACGCATAACGTTGGATTCCCTGTGTGCCGATGCAGGATGGTATGTCTTTTTATTGCCACTGTTATAGTTTGAAACTGTGTTTTCGGTCTCTAGAATTGTGGATGATATTCATTGATTCGGTTTGGAGCCTGTACAGTCTAGACATGAAATGTAAGATTGTCAACGTGCTTGACCCTACTTTCACCGATGAGGATGAGGGGTCGTATGAAGCTAAACATGGCGACAACGCACGGCACATCCTGAATGGGATATGAGTGCTGAGTGGGTATCTCATATAACATGGGCATGCACGAGCCATGCGCCAGGTAAAATATCCCAGATACTAATGACAGCAGGGAGGATTCTGATCCAATAGTGCTACACTACATCAGGAATTTCGATGGCGATTACCGCGAAGAAATGGTGGGGGAGGTAATGACTTGAGATTTTATTCCCGTGAATGTTTGCAGAAATGGTGGGGGAGGTAATGACTTGAAATTTTATTCCCGTGAATGTTTGTGCTCTGTCCTTGTGTTTCGTCTAACAAGGATTCTGTCTGCACGTAATCAGTTAATTGCAGGGCACGATTCACGACATTAGGAAGTTGCTAATGTACGAGATCATGGCGATGGAAGGCAACGAGGGGGGCTGCCCTGGCTTCATACGTAACCTGACGCCTGATTCCATCCGTTCATCCGCAATGCCATCAGATCGGTGGAGATGTGTACTTCATGGATTTGGTGGAAACAATCTATTACTATATGAACTTGGCACTTATTACTATATGGACATCTCGCTGCCAAGGTCTCCTCGCTCTGATGGGGAAAAGCTCTTCCTCAGCCTGGCTGCGCCTCTCGAGCTGCCGTCGTTCCCAGAACCGTCGCCACTGAAGAAATCCAAATCCTCGAGCTACGCGTCGCCTCTGGGACTTGCTTTGGAAGACATCCCGGGGAATTGGGGTAAGTTACCTTGTTGATCGGTTATCAAGCTTGTCTCCGTCAAAGTTTTTCGCAAAGTACGCGATGCATAAACCAGATTCTTCGCTGTGGTGGATGACTGTAATTAGCGAGAGGAATGAAAAAAAAAAATCCCGTGGTGGTGAATCTAAAATGGCGTAGAGCTGGCACATGTACCTCGTGAAGTTGTCATCCATTGATCGTTGCCGCAGGACTCAATGTGGCAACGGGGATACTAACCACCGGTTATTGCCTAACCATAACCATCCCCATCCAATAAAAATTTCTCCATCCCCATCCCCATTAACTGACACGGGGACAACTATTCTCCCATCCCCATAACCATTGGGTTATCGGATAACCAGCGGCTAGCCATAACCAAAAACCTTTGGTGTAGCCAACAACATTGTCTATGAAAATTTCGACACAACCTCCCCAGCAAATCGAGTAAAATAAAGTACAGCAATACAAATAGAGAAAAAAGGGCACACAGCCACAAAATATGATGATCTAGGTTCAAATGGTTCAAATTGGCACATAGCCACAAATAGAACAGGTTCAAATGTTCAACACAAATTAAGTTTAGGCATTACAATACATAAATGGGCAGTTCCAAAGACACACATGCCAATAACAAATGCTAGGGATTTAGGGTTTTTTGGGATATATATATGTGTCTAACTCTCTCTGGTATCCTGGCCCCACATGTCATAGCGGGTACCGGATATGTCGGGTATGGATAGCGGTGTACCAGATCCGTCACGTAATAACCGCTGGGTATTGTTTTAGCACTGATAAGATCCCCACGGGTAGTAATATGGAACCAAAACCGTCCCCTAATAGGTGAATTAACCACCGGTTATCGGGAATGGATATCCGTTGCCAAATTGACGCAGGACCATGGCGTGCAGTATGTGTTGATGCACCGGAAGAACATGTCAAGTGCATACAATGCTCAACCATCATGTAGGAGAGCTGGAATGAACAACTGTCAAAAGGAAACAAGTAATTGTCTCTTAGTATTATACACACGGAGGGTGTTTGGATTGTATAACAAGATGTGAACCGACGAAAGTATGGGAGTATAAAACTCACCATTCTGCATCTTGTACGAACTGGACTTCGTAATGACTGAAGGTTCAGTGGATCGATGTTGCCCATCACATCACGTATGTCTGCACTGTATATGTGGTTGGTATTAAGAAAGTATTAACCTTTGTGCAATATGTAAACCCTGACGACATGGTTTGCCAGTTGAAAAGGGGTAACGAAATGGTGAGTGGATATTATTCAAGTGTTCTTTTACCGCAAAATCAGGGTCCATGAATTTCGTCCACTACTGGTGTCATCGATTTGCCCTAAACGGTGCATGACTACAATTCGTGGCTCATTGGGTCGGAACCGACTAATTGTTCTCGCAGATATGTGCCATCAATGGAAACATGACGGGTACGAGGATGCACTATCCACTGCCTGTCAAACAGCAAAATTCTCCTTTATCAAGCAATTTGTGGGGAGAATATGTGTCTACGCGGAGTACAGACAGCATGATGACAGAAGGACTGTCAGTAGTCATACCTAATTCTCTGGTTGCAGTTATCCTTCTCTTCTCACACGCCCCAATGTCAAAAAATTGTTTAAACTAGTACAAAACATGCTTCCAAGTTCAGCAACAAATAGTATTACAGAACTCTTCAGAGCATATTAAATGTTCCAGCCACCAGCCATATTCGAGTGAAAAAAATTAATAGAATTTTGAAGGATTACAACTTACCAAACTTCCCAGCAGTGTTATATAGAGAAAAAAACTGAAGCTAGAAACATATGCTACAAAATTCTGCAACAAACTACACCACTCTTCCGCATATGTATCATAGTAACATGGGCGTTAGTTAGGACTACTCGAAATGCGCCAAGCAAAAATCGACAACTCCCGACCCATTGGTAGGAACCCGGCCGTTGAAATCAATCTCTATCTTGTAGTTTCAGCATGTAGCGATCAGTATCTCCGGATGTCCTTTGGCGGCTTGAAGTTGACGGGGTGGGTCTCTGGCGTCGCCGACAGGTCCTCCTTCCACATCTTGATGGTCTTGTCAGCCTCGCAGGTCACCAGCCTCGACCCGCTGTTGTCATACGACAGGGCGTATATGCACGCTTCGCTCTCCAACGATCCTGAAATGGGAGGACGAGGATAATCAATCAGTGATTCTAGTTTCTCTAAACTAACACCAAGGCTGAGTTGAATATCACTTGTCGACTTACTAGCCCATTACTGACCAGTGCGGAATGTTAAGAAGTAATACGTACCAGGCTGGACGATGGTCTGTTCCTGCTGGAAATTATGGCCACTCTTCCAATCCCAGAACCACATGCTTCCATTGTCCCCTGCACACACAAAGAAAAAACGAAATGTTCCGTCATAAACAAACAAACTAATAAATAAATAGGATTCAGACAGGGCACAATAAACGAAATGTTCCATTGTCCACTGCAAATCACCAACTATTTTGATGTTCAAGAAAGCATGGTGAAAAGGTCGGAAGGATATAGAACATTGTTACAGTATTTACCTGCTGTTGCCAAGACACCATCCTCGTTAACAGCCATTGCATTTAGAATTGTCTTTTGCTGGGACCTGAAGGTGAGAACAGACCAGAAGTTTATTAGTGGATGATTCACCATCTCTAGTTAGACCAGGCAGGAAAATCGTTTCAGTACTTATACACAAGGTAGATAACTCACAGCATGTTGTGCAGAAATTCGCCTTTTGGCAGGCTAAACTTCTTTATGTTGTCCGCTGATGCCGACGCAAATGATTTCCTACATAAGAGTGGTTATTGTAATGGTTCCAACAATGTAGATAATAGGAAAACCAACTGGCAAGAAAGAACTAACTCTTTCGGATGCAATGCCATAGCCCGAACAGACTTCTTATGGTGTGTAAGAGTACACATAGTCTTTCCTGTAGAAATAAAAAACTGTAATGAAACAGATAGAGATAAAGGAATACATTCGGCAAACATTGTCGAGTTTGATAGTCGAATTACCAGCTACAAGATCCCAAAACTTGATAGTTGTATCATGTGAGCCAGTGACAACTTGTGGATCCTGAAAGGAAAAAATGGATAATTATCAATAGGTACTGCAACAATCAAGGAAACACAATCCCAATACAAGCTACAAGCCTGGTCTAAATAACACAATGAACAAATCACATCGGTAGGCATGTATCAATATTGTTCTTTACTGATTCTCACTGAAATTTTATGGACAAAGGTTCCAGACATCAGATTTACTAGCTTACAACATGACCAAGAATCAGACTCTCCGACTGGAACTTCGACACACCGTAAAGGAAGAGAATACTAAGACCAGAAAAACTCAGTATTACAGCGAGTTGTGATAGGTAAAATTGATTTCTTACCGTTGGCCGAGCAAACACTGAACAAACTGTGTTATCGTGACCAGTTAAAGCAGACACATGTGCTTTTGTTCGGATGTCCCACACCTGTGTATGAAATGAGAGCACCTTAGTGCATCTGGTGCTGCCAGTTTTGCATAATAAGCAACAATAACAAGTGATAGCATACCCTACAAACTGAATCTCGACCACCTGTCAGCAAGACATCAATTGTTGGATGGAGAGCTAGGCAGTAAACACCACTCAGATGCCCATGATAAGACCGAATAACCTTTAACAGATAATTCAGACAAGATGTCACGAGAATGTCAATATGCCACATCCTAAACAGGACTAAAGAATAATACAAACCTTGTTTTGCTCGAGATCCCAACATTTTACTTGTTTGTCGTCGCCAGCAGAAAATAAATATGTGTGCCGCTGACTGACAGCAAGTCCTACATCAATGTGCAGTACATTCATCAGTTACCAAACTTTCAGACTAGGGCAAAAAAGCATATTGAAAAAGATGTTGAGTGCCTGACGAGATCCTGCTACGCAAAAATGAGAGAAACTTACCACGAACTTGTTCAATATGACCAGTTAGTGTCAGCTTCAATGTTCCTGATGCAAGATCCCATATCTACAAGAAGACAGTTGTCAGAGGATCCATAAGTGAACTAGACAAGAAAATGGCGTGAAGTGTTGGGGCAACTGGATTGCTTAATATACGATTGCACAAAAGGGTGAGGTCGAGGCGGATGGGGAGGATAGGCTAGTTGCACTTATAGCACTCAAATGGAAGATTTATGTCAAAATAAAACCATATTGGCACCAAAAGTATAAACAGCTCAATGAAAATGCATTTTTTCTGGTTCTCACAGGAGTTCATCCACAGACTAGCAACAGAACTATCCTATTAGGTTCAACAAGATTTCCAAAACTGAAACAATTGCATCATGCAAATAGGTGCAAAAGGTTTAAAATTGCAGACACTTGTTAAATAAATCTCTAAGCACTAACAGTGCTAATACAGGCTGTAATATCAACTGCAGTTTCAAATTAAATTTCCAACGAATGGATGCAGGCTGTGGGGCTCACCTTTATTGTCCTGTCAGCAGAACCAGTACAGAACCATTCATTCCCTGGATCAAATGCTATAGATCGTACCCATCCCAAGTGACCACTGATGACCTGCATATGTTTAGAAATACCATAAGCAAATTCTAGCAACTAAATAATTTAATAGACAATCTAGTTCCATGGAAACATCAGGAATATGGAGAGTTTAACAATGACACTGCCAGTCACAAAAGTGCAGAGTATATATATATTAGAAATACATCCATGGTCAGAATAAATCCTTTTTTTCAGTAAACAGCATCGATATTCCAGGAATCCTCGAGTTGCTCAGTCTGTTAAGTATAACAAACAATATGAAATGTTACACTTGGATGAAAGAAAATTACCCGATAGTTCTTCCAGGGAGCATGCCATACAGGTTTGGGCCATCTACTTGGTAACCTTTCCATCAGTGCAGATGTTGAGAATCTGAAAGAGATATCAAGACATGAGCAATTCAAAGAACAGACGGAACTGAGCACTACAATTATCCCACACTTGACGTGACTAATTAAAATACCAGATACGATATCGATGCATCAATTTGTGCAAATGACCAGACAGCCATATAAGGGCACGCAGGTGAACAAACCTGTCAGATGACCCAGGAATCGATAGTACAGTTGTATTTTTGCCTGGTACTGCAGATTCACTGATGAGAAATAAAAAATGACACTTCAGTAGCAATAAAAAGGAACAAATCAACATGTTAACAGACAAGAGGATATGAATGCACATACGGTGCTTTAGGAAGCATAAGTGGTGCAGGGATAATGGCGTTACTAGCACCTTCCCTACGAGCATCTTTTGTGTCTTGTGTGCCTGATAAGATAAGCGTGAGCTAGAGTAAAATTAAAAAACTAATATTAATGTGGAAGTTTGCATCATCCAGTGTACCCAGTATTTGCTAGAACAAAACATATATCTTTTTCATAAAGATGGAAAATCATAGAAGAGAAGCGCAAGGACACGTGAAACAAATGTGTCAACTATTCAAGTAATATTTTAACCAGACAATCAACTACAATCAGATCGATGTGGAAATAGATGATTAACTAATATACATTTGAACCTCCAGCTTTGGCTTCCTCCATCACTTCCAATTGAACAAAACATAGTGTTCAGCAACTTTCTTTCCCCTGTTTGATTTCTTCCTATCATTATGTAATTGCAGATAACAATGGTCTGATGTAAGAAAAAAGTAGGCAAGCACCCGTATTAATGCTGGAACAATCAGACATGTCTCACATCAAAAGATTTACCGAGAAATGAAAGGAAGTGTAAAGAACCTCCAGCATCTCCAGACCAAACTAATCCTGTGAATAAAATTGCCACTGTGGCTTCATGTAAACATTTTACAATCAAATCTGCTGTTCCCGCCAATGCAGCTGGTCCTTAAATCCCCATTGTTTCTACTCCCTAGGGTTCATTCATTACTTGCGAACATGAATGCAGCTGGTCCTTAAACCCCCACCCATTGTTTCTTCTCCCTAGGGTTCATTACTTGCGAGCAGTCGAGCACAAAATCCCGCTCTAGCCAGTCTACCGTTAATTTTCATATTGAAAAGCACCAGGGGCTTTCAGTCAGGGAGGCAATATCTACCTGTGAGCGCCAATGCGGTGGAAGGAGCCGCCGCAGCACCCTTCCCCTGCCCTCGCCCCTGATCGGGCGCCAGGTCCTTGACGGCGCCGTACTCCGCATTCACCTGCGAGGGCCCAGACCAAACATTCATGGCTCCTTCCTTGAGCAATCAAACAGAGAATAAAAACCTAGCGAGCAGAGAGCCGAGACGACGGACCTTGCAGCTGACGCGGATCCGTTTGCTGTCGGCGTCGGGGGCGAAGGGGAGGGAGCGGGCCGGCGCGAAGAGGTCGAGGGAGCGCCGGAGCGACTTCAGGCTCAGCTTCTTCAGCGACTGCGGCTCCACCGGCTCGCCGCCCGCCGCCGTCGACGTCGCCATGGCTCTGAGCTAACCCTAGCGTTGATTCGTGGTCGGATCGCGGGGCTGAGCCAGAGCAAAGTATATAGGTGTATCGGTGCTCAAGACAAGTTTTTGTTTTAGAGGGTTTCTTCAAGACAAGTGATGTGCATGTGCGTGAGCTGTCCAAGAATCCCTGGTGAGGCCCATGTGCAGGTGGCCCATGCAGTTTGAGGACAGCCCGTTAACCCACAAACTTAGTTCTTTTTATTTTGATCGTAGATTTCCCGTTTTCGCACGATCCATAAGCGTGGGGTCATTTTGGAACTTCACGCGCGTCACCATTTTTTCCTATAGCCATTTTTTCTTTTTTTTTCCCTCCATTTTCCGGGCGGTGATTTTTGTGCGCAGAAATGGGCGAGATGTAACACTTTCAAGTATAAATAAAACTTAATTTTCAAACATATATAAAATACTAATGTAATATAACGAAAATATATGAAGGATCAATACATATGACTAGAATGGGATGAATATGAGTTTAAATTACTCTAATAAAACTGAAAAATATAGATACTTGAAGCAAGCTTATGAGAAGGAGATTAAACTTGAACCGGATAAGCCTAATGTTGGAGTATAAGCCTAATGTTGGAGTACATGTATACCTAGCCATGGGAAGCCCAACCTGAAGCCCGGCCCAAAAACCTCAAACTTGGGCCTGAAATCTAGGCCCGACGGCTGCGATGGGCATGGCCTGCGCTTTGCATTTTGGCGGTTTCATGAATAACCCGGCCCGCGGCCCGACGGCCGGCGAGCTTTCGGGCTTTTTGGCTGGGCCGGGCTTGGAGCCTGAGTTTTCTGGGTGGGGCTTTTTTTGGCCCAACCCGAGGTATGGCCAGGTATAAGTACATGCTTCCGTTTAGTGTGTTGTATAACAGAATTACCGCCAAATAGACAAGACGAAAAGCTGGCATGCTAGACACAAGATCATGAGAGGAGGTTCCGGCGACCGCGACAGGGGTGGCCGGACCGGCGTGGCGTTGTAGATCTGATGCGTCTGAATGCCTCGGTGTGCTTGTCGTCGACGGTATTATTATGATTAGTGCATGGGGAGAAGCTTCCGTTAAGCATGCCCTGTAGCTGTAGGGATTGTTCGCTAAACAGCTTTACCAAATCTCGGTGTCGTTTTTATGATTGCTTGTCCTCGTATATCAACTTGGCGCTTCAGATTTGTAACAGTAGGGGTGGTGGACCCTGGACTCTCGCTGGTGCCCAGTTGGAGTGTAGCTAGTTTATTATGTGTCTTCATCCTTGGTGAGGTGATGGTCATATCCCGGTGTCATAATAAGATCCTTCCCATCTTATCCACGCTCTAGTGTCTAGTATGAACGGAGGGCGCGTTGTGTGTCTCGTGGATCTCCCGAGATCTGTTCGCTTTTCGTATTCGTCAGTATGGTTGCAGATCAGGTTGTGTCGATCTACGATTCACATAAGAGTTCATGCCAAACCGTGCTCTTTTCTTCCTGTTATCTCTACTATATAATACGAGTAGTGTTTCTTCCTCTCGTTTTTTCGTACGTTGGTTTGGTACGTCGTCCCGTTCAGAGGACCCAGGGCGTCGAGCCGACGAAGGGATGAGGAGGGACTCCATGGCAGTTCCGCGAGTGACTACACCCACGAACTACCTCGCTCCATGGGCCCATAGGCAGCGCCGCCGCCAGAAACCGTCGTTCCCCCGTCCTCCTCTGGCGTGGTCTTCTCGTGCTTCCGGTTGCTGTGCCAGCCGGCCAGGTGCTCCAGCGAGGACGAGCACTTGGAGGAAGGAGACGCTCCCGGGGAAGGAGGTCGTTCGGCGCCTGCAGCTGCTGGCCAGCCAGTCACGTTCTTGCGGTTGCTGTGCCAGCCGGCCAGGTGCTCCAGCGAGGACGAGCACTTGGAGGAAGGAGACGCTCCCGGGGAAGGAGGTCGTTCGGCGCCTGCAGCTGCTGGCCAGCCAGTCACGTTCTTGCGGTTGCTGTGCCAGCCGGCCAGGTGCTCCAGCGAGGACGAGCACTTGGAGGAAGGAGACGCTCCCGGGGAAGGAGGTCGTTCGGCGCCTGCAGCTGCTGGCCAGCCAGTCACGTTCTTCCGCGAGGACGATGCCGCGCGCCTTTGCCGCATGTACAGCGTGCTTAATGACTGGTGACCGTCGCGCTCGCAGACGTGCCGCAGAGGATGAGTTAGTTGTTTCCCAGGCCGAACGCGCTACTGGCCAGACCGAATAGCAGGATGCGATGAGGAGCTGCACGAGCATGTCGAGAAAGGGCAACATGGTGCCACGACTCAAGAAATTTCGCATAAGCATCTGCAGTGGATACGTGTGGACATGGCTCGGCACAAACGAGTTCATGAACAGTGTTCGCGAGTCCTGTTTGCATAAACTCGATAGCAGAATACTGAATTGATTAGTAGAGGAGCTGTTCAGATACTTGCAGCTTGACGATGATTCAGAAATTAGAAGCAGCCCATACTTGCAGCTTGATAATTATTCAGAAACTAGGTGTTGTCGAAGAGAAGCATCTGTGGCACATAATTGACTCGTAGCAATGCACAAATATACTGTATATGCTATTTAATGTAATTTTCATGAGAACTATTTATTTTATTGACCCGTTGCAACGCACGGGGTATTGTGCTAGTAACCATAATATATATTTTAGCCACGCAGTCCAATCTGCAAGCGAGTGCCGGGATGCGTTTGAAGCTGATGCAACGAGCTGTTTTATTCAGAATCCGAACACATACATACATCAGAGACATATTGTGCTAGGTACTACCTCCATCCAGCGGTGGATCCATCTAGCTGCGTGCCGGCGTGGATGGATGGATCGGCCGGCCGTCACTGGATCACTGCCCGCACTGATAACCGTACGTGCACGGCCGGGTGTAGGAACATCCTGGACACGGTGCCGCGCAGTTATGGTTCTTCACGCACACCTGTTTGTCCTTGTTGAGGCTGGATTCGCTGATGCCGCTCCCGGCGAGGCTGGCCGCCCAACTAATTGGCTCCGGCGCCACCAAATCGCCCAGCCGCCCCGTGAACGTCGACGCCGACGCGCCACCGGCCGGAGAGGCCGATGCCGCAAGGAGAAGGGCGGCGAGGAGGATGAGGAGTCGGTTGCCCTGCATTGTTGCTGGTCAGCCGCACGCTGGTGGTGTTCCTCCGTGCTGTCCGACTGTCCGTGGTTGATGTATATATAGCAGTAGCAGATTTACATTACGCACTTATCCTAGCTAGTAGCTTCACTGTGCATCACGTTAGTGTAGCAGCCTCCATCGTCCGCAGCCCCTAGCGCCCCAGTGGGGTTTCTGTCCTGTCGACGAGCCAGCAGACCGCCGCCTACCGATAGAATCGTCCTTCCTTCTCGATAGAATCGTCCTTCCTTCTTTTGTTTGGAGAACACGTGAACGTCCATGTCGGCATGCATGCAGCCAATATGCAAGCTGGATGGGTGCGAATACAGACTGCTCGTAAAGTTTGGAAGTTCACTAAGAGCATCTCTGACCATTCCGAGAAAACACCCGCCCAATCAGATTCTTCAAATTCAACCCATCTATCCGGACTGTCCGGCACCTCTCATAGTCAGCCATATGTTGCGCGGATATGGGGCGGTCCGGACACGACCGGGTTAGCAGGGCTCAGTCTGTCATGAACATCCATGTCCCAACAAACGGATCAAACCCTAAGTCGGTCTTCATGTCACCGACGCCGCAAAAACACCTCCTCACCAACAAGCAGGACCACGTCGGCAGGATGCTCGCAGCTCGACACCCCCACCAACGACGACCACATCTCTGATGACGATGGCGGCGTCTCCTCTCTGATGTACACAGTCTTCGAGATTCTCTACCGCCCCACTGGAGAAGCCAGTGAGCTCTTGTTTGTCCGTGTCTTTTTTTGTCATGTCTATTGTTCGTATATATTACGTTGAGCCTGAAGACTAGCGCAACGGCCTGGCGCCCACTGGCCGACAGCTGATCCTCTGCCACGACAGAGGATGGCGACACTGTCACACGCAATGAAGGGGGGGGGGGGGGGGGGCGCTGCCCCACCGAGGCAGACGAAACCATTGGTGACCCTGAACCATGATGAACTATCTAAAAAACATCATCCACGACATCATCACGTGCAATGCAGCCGTGGTTGCTGCGTGCGACCACAAGTTTTTACATGACAGCCATGACGATAAATCCATGAGGTGGTGTGCCAAACTTCCAATGTCGACGATCCGCATCTTTGTGAAACCTTGGATCTGTGGTGTTAGGAAAAGTACATGATGAATCCGGCAAAAAGCTAGGTGCAGAATTCACTTGTTGAGTTCAGAACCTTCAGGTCCACATGCACAATCCATTGGTCGATTCGATCTTTGGTGTTGGTAGTTAATCAATGTGAGAGCAGTATCTTTTGGAGGCACCCGCTATGAATCAATACAATCTAAATTAGGTCGTTTGTTATATGTGTAACCTATGTATTGCTACAAAAAACGATAAAAAATGTATTGCTACAATTTCTAAGCGGCTGCAACAGGCAGGCACCATATTTTGTACTCCCTCCGATCCACAAAGTGTCGTGGATATTGAACATATGCCGTACAAATCGATAGTGACACTAGCGACACGTTTTACGGATCGGTAGAATAAAGATCATCATATTGACTAGTGAGTGTCTTCATCAAAGCCCAATGGTGACAAAACCCTCGTGGGCCACGACATCCCTTCTGAGACTCCTTTTAGGCCCATCCGTTGCCAGTGGGACGAGTTCTACTGACGTACATATATTCCGGTCAAAACGGCTGTGATCGATCCATAGACTACTACCTTCCTAATTCTTTCACTCCTCGCCGCCGCCTCCTCCCATGGCCATCTCCCACTCCCGCTCGCAGCCTCTCCTCGGACACCATAGAGATCGTGATCTCCTCTCCCGCGCCCAGGGCAGCAGCGGCAGCAGCGACGGCTCGCTGTTCGCCATTGGTGACTGCACGCCGAGGATCCACTCCTGCAATGACAATGACACAGGTCGCATCCGACGTCGTGGCGCCGATGCCTACAAGCGCCACCACAGCACATCTGATGCGGCGGGATACGTGAGCTTGAAGGACGTGATCGCCTCCATGAAGGTGGCCGGCGACCCGCTCGTGCCGCGGCTTCGCTCGCACCCGCGCCACCACCGCCGGTGCCGGTCGCCGGGCCGCTAGGAACACGCCGAGGGTTTTTCAGAAGCTACGTCGCCCTTGCTTGGCCCTCCTCGCGAGATCCTTCGTCGGCTGCATCACAGGGCATTGATCGGTCGGTACGTACAGGGTCTGGTTGTTTTAGTTTAGCCATGCATGCATTGATGCATGCACAGAATTGGTTCTTCTGAGATCCATCAGTTCCGTTGAATGACCTAGTTAGCTACTCCAAACCGTTGTATATTCTCTTGGAACTTAGGGCATGTCTGATGTAGGCGCCATGATCGATTTCCTTGCCAGATTTTCCGACATCAGAAAGAATCGCCCAGCGACCCAGCGTTTTTCCCTTCAGGATGTGGGCATTTTCTCTCTCGGATGTGTATGTTTCATCAAGATATAGAGAGGGGTTCAGAAGCTGACGCAAGTATGTAATAATTATCCTCTAATAAGGAGAGGAATGACCACATAGACAGACTAGTAATCAAATATCTTGAGACAATTGGCATTCCTCATTTCTTGGTTGTTTCATGGAGAAACGTCGGAGAGAAAATTGGTGGCGTTAATATAAAAAAAAAGGGAGACGGGAAAGGTTTAGGTGGACGGAGGCCAGCAGCAAGGGGTGCGAGAGCGCTGGCAACAAAAACAGGAATGGGAGGAGAGAAGGTCAGATGAGAAGCCATTGGTTGGAGGGGGGAAGGAGATGTTGTGAATGGATTCTTGGCATACATAGATGGTTTGTCCTGGGCTATTGTTCTAATACATGTTCTACAATTATTTTGCCATGTCGTGATTGTTGATGATCGTACAGGCTTCGGGTGTGCTCATTTTTTTAATGTATGGAATTATGTTATTTCTAGCTTTCACAGAGGGGGATTTCCCTATGACATAATGTAATGTTTCCAGACTGCGCAAAAACGGTTTCACGGCTTGACTGGTTTGAGCTTAGTTCCTTTTTCTGTACTAAATAGGATTTGTGAAAAGAAATGAACTACTCTCACCAGCCGGCTTCCCACGGCTTCGTCGGTGTCAGTTTTTGCACACCCCTGAAGACGGTGCTTGCACAAGATCTGTTTTGTCAGTTTGATGATTGTGTCCTCGGGTGTGTTGACGTTGTGATAAACAATGCAACGTCAGGTGAGGGGCATCTATTTATCAGTCAAAGTTACAATTCAAAACCAAAATGTAACTCTGTGTTGACTTTCTTTAGAGTGTGCTAACTCGCTTGGTTTGCTTTGTTGTTGGACACAGAACCTACATTGCCTCTGCTCTCCGCCCTTATCCGAGAAATTTCTAAAAGAAACTCTATATGTCCATCTGGAATTCTGTATTCAAACATAAGACCATGTGCCCTACCAAAAAAGAAAAATAAACCGGTACATTATGAAGTTATGAACCATGGATAACATGTTAATCCAAAGCTGCAAGATTTTGCAAATGTTCATCTAATATGTTATGCTGATCGTCCATAGACGATTTTTTAAGAAAAAACTAGCATTTTGAAGCAAGAAAATAGGAGGATGCAGTCAACCCATTCAGTGCTAAATCAGCCAGTACGGACTTCATTTACAATGCTCCAGTATTTTTACAGTACATGAACTCGTCTGTGTGAGATGTACCTCCAGCGTTTCCTCAGCAAAAACGGAACGAGTCATTGCTCATACAGACACGCAGATGCTGCCACAGCTTGAAAATTGACAGCATCAGCCCGGCCAGTACTGGCATACATACGTACAAGAACTACAAGGCCCTACCAGCTACAGTCTACACAGTACTCTACGTAGAGGCCATTAGCCATTACTGCCTAGTTCAGTTTACACGTGCTCAGTACGTGTTCTGGGGGTTGAATCGCCTCCTCCCGTCGCGCTTGTAGTAAGGCGTGTCGTCAACGGTCTTCCGCACGTACTCCATGAAGGGCTGAGGCGTGCGAGGGGAAGCAGGGTCAAGGGCTGCAGCCGTACCTGCTGCTGCGGGCGCGGGCACTGCCTGCCGTGGTGGCGCCTGTCGGGCCGCTGGTTTCTCCAGCAGCTTCATGAGGATCGCGAGTGTGGCCGCTGGTACAACGATGCACGACATGATAATGGCGAACGTGGTTAAGCCTGACGAGGAAGATGGCTCTGTTCTATCTCCCGTAGCATGGTCGACTTCCACTTCTTCAGTCTGGCCTGTAAAGGGAGAAAACAATGCGAGTTAAGATCAGAGAGTAATTACCGTTGGTCAGTGAGAACTCGAATAAAATCATTTACTATATTGTTAAGGGGAGCTTCTCCATCCAGATGTTAGGCAATGGATCAGAGGAAACACCCAGTAGCTAAAAGTTTAACGGAACAGTTACTAGTAAGAAAATGGCTTCAGTGAACATACGGCCTCCGATAATAGTGAAGTCCGGGTCCTGGCCAGAATGAATCACCACATCCCTAGTATGCGTCCTCGCACCAACAGATACCTAACAGGATGACAAAAAATGTTAGCCAATAGCTGACAGCTTTTCAATGTGCACATCCAATCAAAATAAACCATAAAACCTTACCATTATGAAATCTGATTTTCTAGAAGGATGGCTGATCTGCAACCTTATAAGAGCTGTCCCATGACTTCTCGCCTTCAAAAAAGAACAAAACATAAAGCAGTTTGCATAGAAGACTAATGAGAAATATGCTCAAACTTGAACTCCTATTCCTGTCACAACTCACAATACTCGAGTTAAGCAGAACTAAGCCTTACAAGTAAGAAACACTTATAGGTTGTGCGGGTTTTTCCTTCCTCTTTTTGTGATGTTGATGGGCAAGATGTACAGAATCAGAATCAAGCCTACCAAGAAACTCTTACAGGATGTAGATGAAGATCGCTAGCCCCAAACACACACAATACAATAAAAACCTAAAGCTTGAATTTCAGCAAGCATCGAATACCTGTAGCACAAAACGTTGATGTGCGCCATGTGTACCATTGCCATCTCTGGGCATGATAATTGACACAACATCAGGATAGTTTGTTTCGATCTTTACAGGTGCTATTCCAAGTGCTTCAGTGAAGATATAACCTGGTGGAAAGGATAAGAGGTTAAGATGAGATTAATATATCAAAGAATAAGTTTAGCATTTAATACTGACAAAGACATTACTGATCTACCTAATTCATCAGCATATTTTACATCCAGTTCAACTTTATCATTTACAGAAAGATGGGCTATCTGGATTGATGATTCTGCAGCAGCCACTCGTACTTGTGCAACCTGTACAATAATGGTCACAGCATCAGGGTCAAGAAAATTCTGACAAAAATGCATATAGATGTAGGGAAAGGTGATTGTTAATCCCATGAAACCAGCAGTAGTTATATAACACATGGCACATAAGAATAGTTCCAATTTTTTTTAAAGTGAACTCCTTGGATGATTTAGATACACCAATTAAGTATAAACAGGCTTTATTTAGAGCCCGAACAGATTTATAGATACAATTTTTTATTAGAAGTACGAATTACCTGTTCCTCTATCATAAGAAGTGGCAACTATATAAGACCTAATAGTATTGTTGCATTCACAAATGGACTTTACTTCCTAAAGGAGTTCAATTGTATCAAGGGAAATACTGAAATTGTGATTCAGACGAATGATGGAAATAGCAATATTTCAAACTAGATATCTTAGTAATATATTTGAAGCTTAAACAAACTGATACAAGCCTTTCTGACCTCAGCAACTCGTAGACATGATGCTATTTCTGTTCTGCCAGTTGAGTGATCTTTTGCCTTAATACAATCAATTGCATTGCTTTCTCCAGTCCTAAGTTTACTTCCATCAATTACGTTGGCATTCTGCATAGCAGGATCACTTCTACCACTGCTCCTTAGCAGAGAATATGCAATAGTACTCTCCAGGTCATGTGAGTCTGGTTCTCCAAATGAATTAACTGAGCTAGGTAACAGGTCCGTGGTAGTATAAAAGGGTGGTAATAGCCATGTTATAGGAAGTCCGCGTGCAAGGGGAGGGTCTGGTATGACCAGAATTGTCTTGGAGGCCTCATAAGATACAGATCCAGATTTGCCATGCTGCGAGAAATCACACGTAACTGAAACAGAAATTTTGGTTTTCCCTGCAAACCTGTTACAAGAAACACATTAGAGCTCACTTGTTGCTATCCCATTTACTATATGAGAGTGTTCTTTTATGTGTCCCAACTAAGCCATTTTAGTTATAAAAAAAGAATAAAGCATAAACAGAAACACCTGTAAGCTAAGGTTTTAGTAGTTTTTGCCAAGTGTTGCATCTTTGACGATTGGCATATCACTTTTTTAGAATAATGACTAGTTCACTTTAATATGAAGACACAATACAAATAAAAACTCCTCCATCAAGGTTTAAAAAGGTTATAGCACTATATTTTGCACCATACACATACGCAGTCCATGGAGAATTCAATATACTATACAAGCAGTACCTCCCAATCACATGATTGATAAAAGCATTGCCACTTCCATTTGATAACCGTGGATAGTTCTTTCCTTCCAAATATAGGTCTTGATCGAGTCCATTTTGCCAGGAGCTAGGTGATTGGAATGTCACCACCTATGGTACAATAGTTTGTTAGTCCACAGTACTTGAAGATTTCAAATAATGGGAACAAAGAATATTCTGACCTTCTGATCTGTTATCTTCCAAGTGTAACTTTGACAAGTTCCATAGAAGGAAAATGGATCTCCCTGGGCAGCATATGGAATGTTAGATAAAAGTACAAGCATTTATGACAAAAATCAGGGACTAAGCACACCTTAGGCAGGGAAGGGTAGATTGGCATGCTGCAGCCAACACAAAGGCGGTCACTTTGAGTACTCAATACCATAGCCACTGGGATACCCACTTCAACACTTCCAAAAGCTTCACAAATGACGGTGCCTCCATTTGCCAAAACAGCTGCACGCACAGTCTAATGGTGCAATGGCTCACTTAAATTAATATTTTACTGATCCAAACACAGAATTTAATGGAAATTGCACGTGACAAGCATTTTCAAAAGCAAGGTGCTAAATATGAATGGCCAAAATATATAAGGCAAATTGAACAATGAAAAAAAAAACATCCACGTAGTACAGTGTATATGACTTACAGAGTTGCCTACAGTCTTTGCAGACATCTTTCCTGTAGCAGTTTGAACTTCCAATGTTCCCACGTTCTGACTTGTGTACTCAATGGAAACTCCAATTTTTGGACCACCTTTCACAGAAAGCTAAAGAGAAGGAAGAAAGCACTCAGGACCCATTTGTTCCTCACATAAGTACAACAAAATGATAATGGTGGCAACTACAAATGCTAGCAGCTTAGGGCGTGTTTGAAAGTTGGAACACAGGACTCTCACGGGGAATAGTTCGATTATCAGTTTTTCGCATGAATTAGGCGGGAATCCAATGTCCCCCCAAAAATGTTAGGATTAAGGAAATTCAAATAACTACATATATGTGAATATGTGATATTAATTTTAGAAAGGGGGCAACATAGTGATTACCACAAAAGAGGCACCCGGTGTGAGGTAGATGTACTCTGGATGTATTTGCAGTGGTTTGTACACTTCCACGTTCACAACTTGACTCAAAACTCTTTGCCCAGAGTGTTGCTTAGTACTAACCTGAAGATTGGAAACATAATGAGGGCTGTCAGCCAATAAGCATTTGAAATCAAAAATTATCTATTGTAATTTATATAAAGAGAATTAGAGACCCCTAAATAAAAAACTTACATAAAGAGATGTCGTGCCAGTTTTTGCAGCTTTAGTTGAAAATTTTGGTCCACCAAGCGAATCGCTTGGATTAATAACCTCCAGAATTTCATCACCAAGATGTACCTCAATTCCCATGTACTTGAACTGCAAAGAAGGAAATCGGTGAAGTGGAAAGACAGGTGACAGTGATAATCAATAAGCAAGAGACCAAATTTTCTACTCCCGGGGGTATCCACTGCCCCTAGATCCAACACTAGTTTGTGCTTTAAAATTCACATGTTTTATGTCTCTACACTATGCACCACTCTCTGTGATGACCTATATATCTAGATTGTACTAATCGATTTAATTGCATGCTGTGTGCTAAAAATGAATACAGGATTAAGTGATAGTTGAATCCAGAACACATGCATGTCATACAAACAGCAACACTGCACATTTGGCTTTGTTAAAGTGTGAATGAGACGGCATATTTTTTTAACAGTCAAATGTATGGAGGGCCAACAGGAGGCACAGAAGTGCATTCAGTTGACATGTAACTAAGTTTTGAAAAATGAAAAGGATAATAAGAACATATGACAACTGTAATGATAGGATTGGACCGACAAGTTAACTTGAGATTTTAATATATTGGGATCTTGTGTAGCTGATTGAATAGAAGCTTGTCAGTGCAAAGATAAAGAGGATATCTAGTAAGACTACAAAGAACCAAAAATTTGAGCTTGCTTGGCAAAAGGTAAGTTAACTTGATCTTATTATTACCGTAGTGTCCAAATGGAGGAATGTAAAATTTCAAAACCAAGGAGTGCAACAGTTAACACTAACACCATACAAACAACAGGGGAAATTTCGAAATATAAATGCATAGTTGCACCAGCAAGGACCTGAGAATCTCCGAAGACTTGTCCATCTTGGGTCCCAGCTGAAATTTGAAATTCTTTTGTGGTTCCTTCCTAGAAACAAAACAAGGTGTCAAGGGAAATAAACCCCACAGATTTAGCATCTGAAGAAATAAGGTTTGCAACAAAGAAAGCATATCACTGTACCATAATGCTTATGTGCTCTTCTGACAGTATCTGAATCCAGTCAACATTTGCAACTCTAACCTGTAACAGCATATAACAGCACATGCATTAAAAAAAAAGGTTAAACATGGCAAGCAGTAAGTACCTACAAAAGGCACTTGGTTGACATATGCAAAATGAATATTTAGAAAATAAGGGAAGAAAGGTGGCAAAGGAATATACCAGAGAACTAGCTGTTACTCTAGGAGAAAGGCCAATATCCTGAATTGTAACAACAGCACTGCCTAAGCCTCTAGCACCAAGAACCAACTGGGAACATAGGGCCTTCCCTGGATGTTGAACTATTTGCGCCACATGTGTGTCATTGGTAGAGGCATCTAGGAAACATGTACCACCACTGACAGCTAAGGTCTCCTGCACACATACATCAGAACATAAGTATAAGAAGGAAATTTGGTTATTTATTCTATTATGCAAATAATTTAGAGTTGCTATTACATACCTGTGCTTCAGGATGGTAAACTAATAAGACATACTCTGGAATGACTCTTAAGGAAGAAACGATCTGAGAAATTCAAAAATCAGTAGATAAGCGCTTAAGCTAAATCAAGGAAAATAGTCAAACAGAAAAGAAATCTTGATGATTACCTGCAGCTGAATAGCATCTGTGAGATTGTCATTTGCGCTTCTAAGAAACAAGTGTTCTTCCCGGGTTTGGCTGGAAATTCTTGAAGAAAAGCCAATAACTGTAGCACGGGCAGTGCACTGGAAGTTCAAACAATGAAAAGGGTGAAATTATACATCCAGTTTTAAACCACTCAATGACATACTATTCTTATTTAGATAGTTCTTATTTAGATCTTCTATATTCGCAAACCACTGTATTGTTGTTACTCATACATATAGAAGTGAATTGCTTCAACAAAATCTTAGTGCTACTGGAAATTAAGAACTACGAGGTGATGACAAGCGTCTAGCTGATGTTAAATATCAAAATTCAAAACAATTGGCATGGCCTGTCAGAGAGTTTATCATGTCAGCAATACTAACCAGTCCTGTTGAATTCTGTAGGACAAGAAACCTCTCCCAAGATGACTTATCTAAAGTTTCAACATCTTTGTCTTGATCAAAGTAAGCAAGTCCCTCACATTCAGTGATTTCCCATCTCAGGCAAAGAGAGGAGGAATTTGCAAAAAATCTTCCATTTCCATGTACACTAGCAGCAGCCAGGCGGATGCTCCTTCCATTTGAGATTACAACAGGAGATAATTGCAGTCTATCAGGGCTACGGTCAGCTATGCTTGCCACTTCCAAAATATCAAGCCGGTTTTCTGCCCAAGTGTCAAAAATGGAGAAGTACCACAGCTAAGCTTTACCGAATGGGACAGTAAAAGGTATTTCATCACGAGCATACATTAATTCATGAATCAAACTGGAATATCAATAAAAAGAACATGATAGTACCATTTTCATTTGCAATCAATGTTATTGCTGACGGTAAGTCACAAACAATTGATAACTCTGACTTGGCTACAGCAGGCACGGGGTGATCTTTTCCAATCATGTTTCCACGTGAGAACAGCAGTTTCTATGGAGAAAAATACAAAACATATTCAGCTAGGAGGAGATGCATTAGAATTGAATCAACTGATAGCAGCATGTACTGCATAACTGGAAATGCATCTGAGCATAACAATTGACAGGAATCAACTAAATTTGAAAGTTTAAACATCAAAAAATACTCACAGAGTTCCCATTGCTTTGGCAAGAAACTCGGTACAGTCCACTAGATATTTTTTGCACAGCAGTAGAGCCAGTGGGTTCGCCAACAACATCAACAGTTTCAACAAAATCAACCAGTTTGTCCCATTTTTCAGGCCCTCCAAAGAGAAAAACATCCATGGTTGATCCTGGAACCAAGTACAGCTCCATGGGAGAGTTGTTACCCATATTCTGGATTTCACTGTGTAATCTAGATACGTCAACCCAGTAACCACCAAACTGGTTTCCATTTCCTGCTTGAAGTACCAGAAGAGGATGATATGCAGATACTTTTGAGGTGGCCTTCAGAAAAATAGGCGCATTAAAAGTCTCAAGGTAGGACTCTGACTCTGAGGAAAACGTTGCAACTATTGTGGCTCGACCAGCAGCAGATGCATTTAGAGATATCCAGGCACAAGGATTGCCATATTGTGTCCAAGAGCCAGTATGATGTTTTAAGGCCTCAACGCTCAAAGTGTCAGCTGTGTCAACAACTTCAAAAGTTTGATTCTCAGATAGTAGACTCCACCTTATAAAAGCATTGAAATAATCACATTTCGAGTATGATTGTCCTGCAAGAGAAACATAAAATAGCTATTAGAACTGATCAGTGCTCTCAGATCATGAAATAGCCAGCCCATGTCATGTTAATCACCTTGGATGTCTTAAATGTCACAGCAGCATGAAGTTGTGTTCCAACAGCCACCTCCACAGGAAAGATTGGCAATACAGCCAGTGCTGAAGGAGTGGATACTTCAATGATGACCTATGTTGTCAAGCAAACACAATGAGTTGCAAAAGGTGACTATAAAACCTGCTTAAACGGAAGATGATTTTAAAATGTGTACAAATGGATTAACAAGGTTGTACATAAGAAAGTTCACGCATAAAAAACAGAATGAAAAAACAGACCCTTAATACCACGAAATGGAAAGAACGTGATCAAACTACAAGCATAATAAAAAATACCAACCACGGGATAAGCATATACAGTGATTGGACCACATGACTGAATGCATATGCAAATAGGACATCGAGTGTGGTGTTGTCGTGCATGAACTAGTGCAAATAGGTACTACAATATTACATGGAAAAGATAGTCAAACAGCTGGTTGGTACTTTTTGCATCTCTACGACTGCATGCATACGCAAATATCATATGTGAGTGGTGTTTTGTGCAAGAGCTAGTGCAATTAGGTACTACATGGAAAAGATACATCAAACAGTTAGTCGGTATTTTTTGCATCTCTTTGAAGATACATCAAGGTTATAAAAAGCGCGCTTAAGCGCACGCTTAGGCGCTGAGTAAAACGCCTAGCGCTCAACTGCGCTTAAACATGAGCTTAATTGCAGAAAAGAGAAAAGCAGAGGCAAAACGCTCAATCAGCGCCTAGCGCTTAATAGAACCTTGAGATACATTGACTGCTAAATAAGATGCAAAATCCATACTGGATGTGAACAGATTTATTAGGTGTATCTTCTAACTTAAAGTTTGTTACGCAAAAAAGAAAATGCTTCACACAAAAAATTGTGAAAGAGAATCAGTGCATATATTATTTATTGAAGTAATTAAACTCAGTAATGAACGAATGGGAGACATTAACAATTCTTATTTCTTACATAATGCTTTTACATCAACTATACACCCAGCAGTACGATTTTGGTAATCTGCCTTTCATTGGCTACAGGTATAGCAGTATGTCTGTTTCCATAGACGCAAATTTCCATCCTATTAGTAAGTGATTATTTCAATCTACTTTTGCTAGTAAGATGTCGTTTCAGTAAGATAACTTTCATGCAGCAGGTGTCTCATAAAGGGGGTAAGGGGAAAGTGAAGGCAAAACCCGGTCTTTCTGAAGTTCAAAGTTATTAGTTTAACACAGAAGTATAAATCTCACAGACCCCAAGTATCCTTAGTACCAGTGGAAAATGAAATGAATATAATTTCTAGCGAGTGCGAGATCATGGCACCACTATTCTAATCATGCTGAAAGCACATATTTTGCATCAAGGATTCAAGGTTGAGCTTACATATTTGAAGTGGATGAGTAGAAACCAGTTGTTTAAAAAAAGATCAGAATGACAATACAAAGGAGATTTTATATTCACATACCTCATCAAAATTCAGGAAATCAAAGACAGAAACTACTTTGATAACAGCTTGACCAGGCTTTTTAGCACGGACGGTACGGGAACCAGACACAGAAACGATACTTTCATCAGATGAAAATAACTTGTAGTCCTCCGTCGTCTTACCACAACCTTCAGTTGAGTAGAAAAAAATATCAATCAAATCAATTTACAAACCAAAAGTGGGTTAAGACTATGAAGATGTCACGCTAACCAACCTCCAACTGCCATCAGTTCGACTTCCTGATAAACTCCAGGAACCCAGGGTAAGTGAATAGTATTGGAATTATCCTTTCCTTCATCCCAGGTTGCCTTCACTTTCGTGCATACATTAACTTCTTGCAGCAGCTTGAGAACCTAAAATGGAATGTGTCGATCAGGCAATCAGAAACCTTTATGGCCGAGTGATGAATTGCCAACACCCTTCTAGTGGTTTTGCATACAAGTTAGCACCACCTTGAGAAGAAAGCTAGCAATAGCTGAATATGCATGAAATGTACCTTTGCTGATCCAGATGCCTCTGCTTGGTATGTTAACGAAGCAACAAAATATCCTTTGCCCTGGGAAACGGGGAATAACAATCTAGAAGTATGCGCTACAGAGTTGTCTGGGACCAGCGATAAGTTCCAGAATTCCACTGTGCTGCTCTCCAATCTAAAATTGTTTTCCTACCAACAAAAAATAAGAGTATTGTTGAATAAACAAAATAACATTCCACGTAGTATATGGCCAAAAATAAAAAAATCACGTCCATTATCAAACTGCTAACATTGGTTCAAAATAAGGCAAGTGTCGTTCCTTCTCCATACATTCCTCCAGTGGCATGATATGCAGAAGCATGTACTAAAGGATGCATGGGTATCATGTATAAAGGTGAGATGAACAGGACTTAAAGGCATGAGTACTGTAGACATTTTGAATTTCATGTGCAAGAGTGAGGAATATGCAATTATTGATGTAAATATGCACTTATGCTGGTGCAAGCATGCATGACTGCATTGATCTGCATGAACCATAGGAGTGAACCTATTATGGAAAATGCGCCTAGAGGTTGGCACTTATGGCATGCTCATGTGTGATTGTGTATACAGGTGGATTTATGCTTAGCCAATGTTACGTTAATTTGTTGTACATCGCATGCCACAAAATTACTTCACAGAGCAGAAGCGTATAAATACAGTTTTAGAGAATCGAGCTCGCTCAAATGGCTAGAAGTGCTGGTGCCTCCAGCAGGTGTGCTCACTGTTGTTTTTCTTAATTGCAAGTGTCAAAGGGTGCTGGTGCCTGCTGCTCAATGTTTTAGTATTATTTGTTGCTAAATACAGTTTAGCCATTTTAAATTAACAATTGTAGCACTCTCGAAAAATTAACCATAGTAAGAATTATGCAAGGACGTTCATTCAGATCGAAATCATCGTTTGTGCATTATTAGTGTGGCCAATAATAAGTAACAAACGGAGAGAGCAAGGAATAAAAAATGATAGGTCAGATGAATAGTACCTCTGTAATGAATATCTCTCTAGTATCAAATCCCTCGCAAAAGCTTTCGCAAGAACCATGTATTTTTTACCAGGAAAAACATACCACACTTCCGAGGATGGAATAGTAGTTATACCATGAAGATAATCAGAATCATCCATAACTGGAACTAGATAAAGGAAGAGTGTCCGTGGAATAACAACATGTAGAGATGATACTTGTTGATGGCCAGAAACTCTTGTGTCTTCAACAACAACATTTGTAAATCCCAGACTCAAAGCATGTACAACACCCAAAGAACTATCCACTTGGGCAACAGAAGAGTTCGTCACGTGCCAAAGATGATATTGTGATGGTAGATTAACCACTGAAAAGGTTACAAAAAGGGAGAGGATCTGTTAGCTTTCATTTGCAGATATCTGGAAAAAAAAGTCAGGGCACACACTTTCTACTATACTAAAGAAACATGCCACTAAACCAAAGTGCAGCATCTAAAACTGACGATTTTAGTGGAAACATCTAAAACAGTTTCTTTGTTTCATTCCATTCTCCTGAATAAAGAAATCCGTTGTATGTAAAGTGAAGCATAACTTTTTTTAATTGTGGTTCTCTTCTGGTCTGTTCTAATATACGGCAACACCACAGTGCACTTTCTGATTAGAACAAACTGGTTAAGGTATACCATATACATACAGATAATTAGATGGCTGGTGATAACAGAATTCAACATGCTAGAGAGTACCTTGGGCAACCTTTTCTCGGAAAATCTTGAGTTTGAAATTTACTGAAACACCAAGAGTTACAAGGACGGGTGAAGGGGGCTCTAAGGACATAGCCTCAGCAACAGTTAGGGTGATAGTGTCATTCACATGCTCAAACTGTGGTTCAAATAACTGAGCACTAACAGCCTCATGGCCAATCCCAACACCCTTCACGACGAAGAAATCAGAACCAAGATTCTGCAACAAGCAACAGAATTCAGAGCATGTATTTTTCATACTTTGCTGAATACTGGTAGAATAAATCTGAAAAGAAGATAATGTGTAAATGTAATCACATACCCTTTCTTCAAGCTCAAACCGCGCATCCATATCAACACAAAAACCACTACAGTCACTTAAATGTGTTTCTTTCAGAGGAATATGAGCAAGATGATGGTTACTGTTATCAAGCGATGCCGGGGTAAGCTGCCACATAAACTGCAATCCCACCAACGTTGAGAACACATTTTCTGAATCAAAAGAACAAACAAGTTACAAGACAACATAGAAACACTGTTATTAGAAGTAATCTGATGGGGGTGGCTGATTAAACTATGCTGTTAGTTACTCCACTAGCAATGTTTAGAGCAAGGAAAAGAACCAGCAACAATCAAGAATCAATATCAGGAGAAACTCAAACATAGAGGAGACGCATTAATCGAAAAAAGTCTAACTGGTGCACATCAGGGTACTTATTGATAATATACAGACTATCAGGTACTTATTGATCACATCGAACTGACTTCATGGATATTCGGAAAATTGAGCAAACAATAAGACCACGGAAGCCCCATCCACAATGCGCAAGCTACGTCAACTAATGCAAAAGCAGTATCACGGTTTTTAAAGTACTTTTAATGCAGCATTAGCAGGGCAATGGTTCTTTCTATTACAACAGTTACTATTGTTCTCTAAGAATACGGGAAGAGTTATGAGTATGAAGACTAACCTTCATCATCAAAGGCATGAACACGCAATGTGGCAATTTCATCCAGGTCAATTTTAACAGAGTGATGGAAAATCCTGATCCGGGAGATCTTGTCGACGAAAACTTTGCAGTGTATCGTGACCCCGCTGATGATATCGGTGGCGTAGACAGAGGTCTCCTTCCGGCCGCTGTAAGGCGCGATCGACGCCAGACGAGCGCTGGTCGAGCACTTGCTGCTGTCGTTGTACTCTGGTTTGACTGATATAATATCATGATGATCCAGTGACCTAAAAACATAAGAGTTGCACACATTAACCTCCTCAAACTGTTAAACCGAGGAAAATAACAATGCCCGTGTAAGGGACTGGAGTATGGTTCCAAAACAGTTACGAATCATGAAATGTAATTCTAGAACAGGCTACAGGCGCATGCACACAGACTAATCATAGAAGACCTCGGTAGGTTTACTGCAAACGTGTGCCTACCTAGATTCATGAGCAAATGATACAGAAGTTTTGAGCAAGTAGCAAACAAGCAACCACATTGTTTCTTACAAACACGGGTACTCCAAATCCATGGCATTTCCCCAATCTACAGCCACCAAATAATCAAATCAAAGGTGCATGACAGGACACCAAGAGACTGCGGAAACAAGTCACTGGAAACACACTACGGTTCCAAACCCCAAGTGAAATTGAGTAGAACTAGACTACTGGTGCATCAGCATCACCAGGACCGGCATCCATTCACCCGCAGATGCGAGCAAGCAAGCGCATCGAACATCACGCCGCAGTAACCGCCCTAAATTGAATCGCCGACTGCAGCCAGCCAGTAGCTGCACACAGCAGAGATTCACTTTCCGCATCAACAGCACGACGAGCGCTGGAGCAGCAGCAGCAGCAGCAGGCACTACGCGGCGCGACTCGCTAGCTAAACGAAGGTACGGGGCGAGAAAGGGCGGGCGGGGAGAGGGAGGGTGCGTACCAGGAGAAGCATCCGTCCCCTCCGACGAGGCGGTACTCGACGGGCCTGGTCATGCGCGGGGGCAGCAGCACGCTCAGGTCCGCCATGTGGGGCCCGCCCGCCGCGCCCATCGCCGGCGCGCACTGCAGCGCCACCACCAGCGCGAGCGCGAGCGCGACGGCCGGAAGCGAGGCCATCGCCTCCGCCGCGCGCGCGAAGCTTCCGGAGCGCCGCCGCTGCTGAGTAGGCGAGCTCGTCGGCCGCTAAACCCTAGAGGGGAGAGGCGGGGGGGTTCTAGAGAGGGCGAGAGCAACAGCGAAGGAAGCTGAAGGGGAACAACGCCTTGGTCTCCTTGGCGGCCGGCGTCTGTCGTGTCATGTCGCCGCAGTCCTGGGCCTGACCAGTTCCAGGGCCGGGCTGATTGCGCCGCCCAGCTTCTCCTGCATGTAATGGGCCTTCTTTCCTCTCTTTGTTTTTTTTTTTTTTTTTGAACCACTCCCGCCTTTTGGCCCTTTATTCATTAAGCAAGAGCTTCTCTGATTGAATAACCTCAATCAGAAAGCCAGGGATTGAACCAAAGTATACAACGTTATTACAAGATAAAGCATTTCTAGCTACTAAATGAGCCGCCTGATTAGCAGAACGACTAACATGAACAAGTTTGAACCCCTGGAATTGAGAAGCGAGGATCCGCATCTCACATAAAATATGAACTCCCACCGATCGATCTTCATCAGTAGAGTCCCACATCCTCTTGATGTTTTGGCAGTCAGTTTCAATAATCACTTGCCCTACACCCTTATCGGCTGCAGCACCAATAGCATCACGACAGGCTAGCATTTCGACAATTTCCGGGTCAGTAATTCCTTCATATCTCCATTGTTTGCCGAACACAAAACTACCTTCATGATCACGTGCCACTGCTCCTCCTGCGCCCAACATCGCACACGAGTCCACAGCACCATCAGTATTAATCTTCAGCCATCCCGTTTCAAGTCTTTTCCATTTGGCCTGAACTTTGGACACTTGTTTTTACGACAGAGGCAACTCCAACGATACCGAACAATGTCGTCGATTATCTGCATGGATTTCTGAGGTTGATATTGCTCCTCACCATGCACATATCTGTTCCTACTATGCCAGATTGTCCACATTACTGTAACCAACAAAGCTGCCTTCTCTCCCGAAATGAAACTAGGATCTAGAAGATCCTTCGCCCATGTAGCAGGATGAAGATTAGGAAGCTTAGCCTCAAAACATCGCTCAGCCGCGTCCCAAAAACGCCTGGCATGTTCACACTTCACTAAGCTATGGTATAAACTCTCACCTTCGTGTCCACAAAGTGGACAGGTTGCCAGTTACATCATGTGCCTCATGTTGAGCTCACTGTAACTTGGTAGCAATTTATTCACCACTCGCCACCAGAAGACTTGTCTCTTTGTTTCCTTTCTATCACACACGGTACAAGCAATTAAAAAAAAGCCATATATGTCTTCAAGATTGCTTGGGTAGAAAAGAACTTTTAGGGCAACTACAACGGTGCGCTCATTTAGTCCGTCAGCGTCCCTCTGTGTCCGTGTGACCAAAAACCAAACCCAACGGTAGGAAGCGAGGGTTGTTCAACCGTATTCGATTGGGAGCGATGCACTACGATGATCATTTCATATGCAAGAGAGATATCGTTGGTACGCCTGGCTTCTCCTCTTATCGAAAATGCGCCACATCTGTTCCGATGCTTGCATATGGAGTTGCCGGTGATCTGTAGGACGAGTACGTGCGGATGAGTGAATCCACATGACTTGAAGCAGAGTATAAGTTTTTGCAAAGTTGTGATTCAGGTCTTTGGTCTGGAATAATTGAGGGAATACACTGTTGAGGATACAGCCCGGCTATTGTCGATCAACGAGTCTAGAGGCTTTCCTGAGATGATGAAAACATAGATTGTATGCACTGGAGTAGGAGAACTGCCCATTTGCATGACATGGGCAATACAAGGGACATGTTGGAGAGTGCACGGTCATACTTGAGGCCGTGACATGACAATGACATGATCTCTGGATTTGTCACTCCTTCGGCATGGCATGTTCTCACAATGACGTTAATGTGCTTCCACGCTCTACGATGTTCAATAGGCTCTCCCATGGCAATGCTCCGGAGGTGAGCTATCAGATTAATGGCCACCAAGGCATACCATCTAGCTAAGCACACACGCAACGAAGCGTTACGTTACGTACGACTTGGGAGCTCCAGGCGATTAGGTTTCTCAGCCTCTCGCCGCCGCCGCCGCTGATCTCCCTCGCCTCTATGGCCTTCGGGCCATGGAGGCGCGGTGGATCTTGGCCCTCGTCGATGGGAGGGCTCCGTTTTCTGGTTTCGTGTCAAGATTTGTTGGGGCGACGCTCTGATGGCGGCGGCGGCATCTCTTTCAATAAGGTATCCTCCGCTTCAGCCTCATCTCAGCGGCGACGTCGAGAAGCTTGTGGGAGTGGTGTGTTTTTCAAGGGCTTCTTCTTGCGGTGACGATCTCCGGATCATCATAGAGATTCATCGGCGGTTCATCCTTCTTCTTCGGCACCGGGACGGATGTGGTCTTCTTGACCCGTTTGGCGACTTCCCTTCGGCAACCAACAACGACATGCCGGCTCAGCGAGGAGCGGCAGCGGCCGTGCGCCGTCGACACGGTCTGGAGGTTGAAGGCGAAGGGCATCGCAAGGATCTCGTTGTAATTTTTGTTTTTGTTGAGGTGTTTTGTACGGTTCGGTGTTTCTTTTAATATCAGGGTCCTTTTTCGCAAAAAAAGGCATACCATCTAGCTGATGGTATTTATACTCAATGGTCTTCGTCCATGATGTTGAATATGGGTTGATATATTGATTTAATATAACCATTTATGTGCAAATATGCACTCAATGGTCTTCGTCCATGATGTTGAATATGGGTTGATATATTGATTTAATATAACCATTTATGTGCAAATATGCCACGGCCAACACATCACCGGCGAGAACATAGACGAATGGTCAAGATTTCCTTATGGGCTAGTGACCGGAGTGAAACATGCGGGTTTGGTAACCTCCCACCCAGTTAACATTTCAATTCCTAATTAGGTTTAGGCAAAACAGGGTTACAGACGATTGAGGCCAAGCTCGGTAAAAGACACTTTATTCTAGTGACTTTATGTAGCTTTATATTCGTGTTTGAAGTATTTCAGTAATCTACAATTATGTGTCTTCATCTTTGCTTCCTATATATCTTGATGCAGAAATGGTTAGGCTTGACCCATTGGTGACACTAAGCTAGGCTCATGGGTCTGACTCAGGCCAAACCTTAGTACTTGGCGGTGTGTACCTTCCAAATGATTCTCAGTCTTGACCCAAAATGGGAGGGCATCTCTGAGGTCTTCACACCCAAGCGTGAGGATGCCTCCTAGAGCTTAGCATAGGTTTCACCTAGATCTCTAAGATGCATCTCACTGGAGCTAATGGGAGCCCTTCATGCTAAGCACCAAGATGCTTCACCGAGAGGCTGAGTGGACGCTTAACAACGAGTGTGTCATGATGCCATGTTGTGTTGTCGATCCCTCCCACTGTGGGTTCCAACTTTCGAGGCCGACTCGAGCATGTAGCCATGAGGCATGACCGGTCATAGAGGTTGTGGAGCATGTAGTAGTTTTTGTGTGTACAACCTCGCCATGCCGGGTGGATGAGTCGGTTATGGCCCATCCAGGTAAACGCCTGCTGGACTTTGGGTTGCCATGCGCTTGTTAAGACGCCATCTTTGACTTGGTCCACCATGTGCTTGCTGGTCCTTTTCCTGCCCATGGGCCTACATAAAGATATCCAGTTTCCATGTTGAGATATTTTAGTTGAATGCATAATTGAGCGACTGAGAAGATGTGATCAAGTAATAAAGGACATGAATGAAAAAATTGACCAAGAAAGAATGAAAAAGACGAGTAGGTGTAACTAGCAAGTACAAGAGCATAAACATTATACATTCTTGAACCTCTATCACTTACAACTCATCAGGACGTGTGAGAACCTTTGTTAAGATATTTGTTAGACTCATGTACAATCTAGCATCCATATGAATATATATAGGACATCTAAGTGCATAACATCCATTTTTGTAATATGAAATGACCGCCAGGAATTAACACATATTTTTATGTTTTAAGTCAAAAACACTTATAAATCACGAAATCCGCATGGTAAGCAAGGGAATCATCCCATATACACCATTGCATCTTGTATCCGTAATATATCTCGCAACTCTTCAATATGATCAAAGATAATCTAGGCTTGAAAACAATTTGGCGGAGAGTTGAAAAGAACAATTTGGCGGCCATGGTGATAGCGAGTTACTGAAAAGCAAGTGGACTTCTTAGAAAAATGTAATTAACTAATTTGAACGAATCGCAACAGATAGCTCAAATGTTGTTGTGTAGGGATAGAGCGAGAAGGTGTAAATTATTGGTTGCAATAAAAAACAGATACAAAATTAGTATAAAATAAAGTAAGTTTGAAATAAGTTCAAAGTATAAAACTTTAGTATAAAATTATACTTATCTCATATAGAACTATCATATAAAACATAGAAAACACTTTGTCAAAAGTGAAGATCGTGATACATTTTTATATATAATATATAGAATACTTGTTTAATATACTTATTCTTATTTAATCAAACCATATCAGCTGATTTCGTACAAAAATGATTTTTCCTAGAATATTATTTCTAATTTTTTTAAGTAATTATGTTCATTCAGCCCGAGAACTGATCTCAGCCGTATTGCAATTTGCAAGTTGTCTACTCTGAAACACTTAGATGCCTATCAATTAGTTGCCATATTTTGGCCGCAGGCAGGCTCCCGGTATGAAGAGTGAAATCGTTAAAAATGCATAAAATTCCAGTTTATTTTTTGACAACATATACGCTCATGTCTTGCATGTGTCTGCAAAGTATGATGAATAAAATATGTATGGCGTCTCCTATGCATAAAAGGCAAAAGCCGATGCTCTACAAAAACATGTTTTGACGCACCGACTTTGTTTTTTCACACATGCCATAAAAATTACCATTTATGCATGAAATTTTACATGTACACACATGACATGGAGATTTACATTTGTAAATATTATCAGATTTTTCCTTAACATTCTCTCGGAAGCTGATTTGAATATCCAGCTTAAGACGATTTTGGAGCAAAACTCATTTGGAAGCATTTTATGTAGCCATGTAGCTATAGTGGTATCATTACATTTTTCTGCAATAAATAAAGCTAGTGTAATTACATTCGGAAATCCATATCGGATCATGGGTGTAGATGCACCCACTGCTCAATTTTTTTTTAAATGTTAAAAAATTCAAAATAAAATTTTTGGATATACTTCAAGACATTTTATGTTAGTACAAAAAGTTTCACGAAAAAAGCATTTTCTGTAACCTGCGCAAAAAAATAAATCCGGACGCTTCAAAATGATTTTGTACGAGACATTTTTTGTCTTTTTTGCACAGGCCACAATAATGTGTTTTCTCCACGAAATTTTTTGTGCTGACACAAAATGTTCTGATGTATATCCGAATTTTTTCTGGAATTTTTTGACATTTTGAAAAATAAAAAATGTTTTAAATAACTAGTGCATGCAGCTATGAGCCAAAACGATGCGTTCAATTATATTGCATTTTCTTGCTCAACCCAAAAGCAAAGAGAGCAGAGCAGCAATGGTCGTCGATGGCTACACGCCAGCGCCACCCATCTCTCTTCTTCCATGGAAAAATATCAGCGTCTGGGCCCACCTGTCATCCACAGCAGTGCCGTGGCAAAGCCATTTAACTCGCGCGAAATAAAATCATCCAGGAGAATTTTACTTCACACGTGGAATCCTGCCCTCCTCCGGCGATGGCCGCCGGTCTCCTCCTCGGCGACGCCACCGCGGCCCACCTCGCCGTGTGCCGCCCGCGCCTCCACCTCTGCAGCTGGGCCCCGAGGCCCCTGCGCCCGCACCACGGCCGCGCCCGGCGCCTTCCTGCCAGGTTCGCCGCCTCCGCCTCGGGCGGCGGCGGCGGCTGGGGGGAGTACAAGTCGGAGGAGGAGGAGCGGAGGGAGCGGGAGGCGGAGATGAGGCGGCGTCTGAAGGAGGCGGAGGAGATGGACGAGCTGGAGCGCACCGCCGAGGAGCTGCAGAGCCGGGCCTCCGCCGACGACGAGTCCGAGGAGGAGAAGCGCGACCGCGTCCGCCGCGAGCTCCAGAAGGTCCCCAATCACTCCCCGCCATACTCATCTCGTCTCGTGGTAGCCTGCCTAGTACTCACTGCGGCACATGTACACACACAGCCACACTGACAGAGTGATGCACTGCCACTGCAGGATCAGACGAAGCTACACATTACTAGCTGGTTACTTCTTGCAATTTGTCTGTCTCTCATTCTTACCTAGGCGGTGCTAGAATTTGCTATTCGGAGAAGATGGGGAAGGTGATTGATTATCTTGGGGTGTGTGTTTGCAGGTGGCGAAGGAGCAGGCCGAGAGGAGGGCGACGGCGAAGCAGATGTTTGATATGGGGCAGAAGGCCTACGGGAAAGGGATGTACGGCCGCTCAATCGAGTTCTTGGAGGCCGCACTCACCATCATTCGCCCCTCATCGCTCCTTGGTGGCGAGGTAGTATCTATGTTGCGCATTTGCACATGTCATGCTATTGGTATGAGATCCATAGTCACAGGGATGTGCCGAATGACTCTGCATAAGTCGTGCTAGAAAGAATATGGATGCCCATGCTAAGGAACGTGTTAATTGTTAGCACTGCCAGTATCTTGTGCTGCCTATGTTCTACATGATGAGCGGCATCAGATGCATCCTGCTAAATGTACTCAAGTTTTAGTGAGTTAATTAAGGATGAAACCAGCGCCATTTATAATAAACAAGAATATAGGTAGAGGCATGGAGAACCATGAACTCTTAGGAAATTTCACAAATGATTACATATAGGGATGCGGATGCCAAGAGTATAATGATGTTTGTTATAGTTATAGACACTTTGAATGCCCTGCAGGTAAGTATGGTGTAGATGGACTTAGTAGCCACAACCTATTAGAAACACCAGCTATTTACAATGAGAATTGAAATTATTCTTCGTAGTGGGCATGACATATTGGCAGATAACATAGGAAATGTGTCTATGTGCATATATTTGACCAATTTAGCATCGTACTATATGATTGACAAACATATCAGCAGCAGGTACCGCCTGTACAGTTCACTGGTTTCAGTGAGAATCTTGACCATTGTTGTAAACTATGACGAAAGATCCTGTAGTTGCCTTAGTCATATCTACTGCCTGCTCACTTCCAGATTCAAATTTGGCTTGCGATGGCATATGATGCCAATAGGCGACACAAGGATTGCATAGCATTGTACAAACAATTGGAGAAAACACATCCGATGATTAGCATCAGGAAACAGGCAGCTGATTTCCGGTACATCGCCGAGGCACCCAAGTTGAAGATCTCCAACGACGAGGTGGTCACGATACCACAAATCGGATCCAGCTGGGACTGGTTAGTTATCTCTCTAACACTGCACTATTTGCTTTCACCATCTCTATGCCGGACAGCTACTCTGGTTTCTCTGCACGTGTGTAAACCGGTAGTTTTGTTGCTACTACATGACATAGTGTAACAAATGAATTTTTCTGCGGTTGTGAGCATCTCCAAAGTCTCAAATCCAACTTCCATAGAAAAATAGTTTTGGGTACTGAACATACACAAATGCCTGTTAATTTTGACAGGTCTCATTTTGTAGTTAATCATACGTCTTAGAATTAGTGACGTTTTCTACTCCTAGTTTGAACACTATAACTGGAGTCAGAACCATGACTTACTTCAAAACAGTGTACTCTTCCGTTTGATACTAAGGAAAATTGTCTGTCAGTTAGTTTCACTTGATTAATCTAAGGCATCACGTGTCATCGCATTAATCAGGTACGCCGGAACGTGGAGCGACAAAATCGAGGAGCAAGAGGACAAGAAAAGAAAGATGGTGGCCGCCAGCAGCCAACCTGAGCCTTCGGAGAACATCTTCGGCAATCTGTTTCTCCTGCGACCGCCAACTGAATGGAAAAAGAGCGATTGGGGAATCATCACCCTGTGGATCGTGTTAATTGGGACAGCGTTCTATCTTCAGAGATGAGCAACTCGTGGCAACTCTTTAGTGAACAATTGACACTCTGGCAACACGGTGATCCTCCATTGTTGTGGGCGCGAAAACAGGGACATATAGCAAGGGATGTATCGGCGCTGGCGAATTGCATTTGTTATTTTAGTTGTGCTATCCAGTAACGCTATACATATTCTCTTGTGTGCTGGCATGGCCCAGAAGATATGTTCTCCCGCTGAATGTAAATACAAAGTAGAAATGTAACAAAATGCTTACTGTTCTTAATATTGATCTCCAGATTTAGATGATTTGCTTGTAAACTAATGTTGAAGGAAACGTTCTCTTATGATTGTGGTTGGATCGAGAACTGAGCTTGGCTCAGTGGCAAGGTGAGGCGGTGGCCTCCCTGCCCACCCAGGTTCGACTCCTCAATGGAGCGAATTTTGGGTTGTCAATTTGTTCCATTCCCTGCCGCGGTTCGGTCAAAGGTATCGCAGTGCTACCCACTGCCACAGGGTTTATCCCTGGAGTTGTCTAGGCTCGCGGTTAGTACTAGTGTATGATCTAGCTTATGCACTAGGGGCGTGCGTGTGTGTGGTGTGAGTTAGTGCATGAGTTCAGATACTACAGCTGTACTAAGTCGAGGGAATCTCAAAAAAAAAAATGATTGTGGTTGGGAAAAAAATCAGCTCAGCGCCATCACAAGTCGCATATAAATTGCAGAAATGTAATCTAATTTGAGCTAGGCCTTTTTTTTTCGAAAAGGAATGTAGACTCCGGCCTCTGCACAGATCGGTGAACACAACCATTTATTATTGCCAAGTATTACTTGGTAGAGGCAAATTTTACGCCAAAGAGAAATACCAAACCCCCAATAATAATGGACTAATGGCTCCCTAGCTACATGGAGTCCTTTTTTGAAAAAATCGAAAATGACTTTTTAAAAGTTAAAAAAAATCGAGAAACAATCCCAGGTATAGATGATGATGTGATTTTTTTTAGATCGAAATACGTTATATTGTGGGCTGGGAAAAAATGACAAATGTGTGGATATGTGTGGTGAAAAGTACACAGTTTCAAAAACTTGAAATTTTCCCCATTTTTCTTTTTTTTTGCGGCCCACAATACAACGAATATTGAGTTCAAATTTTACATGATTATAGATCAAGACATTATCTACATCTGGGTTCTTTTTATCGATTTTTGAAACTTGAAAGTGTCGATTTCAATATTTTCAAAAACGAGCTATGTGTATCTCGGGAGTCATTTGCAGTTTCCGCACTTATGCTAATACTATTATTAGACCGCCAACCTTATTGGTTGAAGATACCGCGTGCAACCATCTCACGGTGGCTGTGCCCCGAGTCGACTGTAGCCCACTCATCACAACGTTAAGGTACCATTGGTTTCAAAATTGCCCCATTAGAGAGGAACCATGAGGATTTTTTTTAATCTTAGCGGTACCATTGGTTTCAAAATAAACTCATTGCAAAAGCTAAGTCCATGGTTTACGATGCGTCCAAAATATGCGCATATTTATTCATGTTTTAACAACATATTTGTCATGAAAATAACAATATATCACGGTGTACCTGCCACTAACCGTTATTGTGCAAAATACTTTGCAAATACCCTTGTGATTTGTTTTCTTCCAGTGAAGGAAGATATTCAGGATGTTGTACGGGTGCCGCCATTATCGAATTGTAAAAGCGAGAATATGCTATGGCGTAAGACAAAAAAATACAATACAAATAATCAAATCTTTATTATATTTTTATTAGTGGTAATTTCAGTCTCATGGTTTAGTGATGGCCATGACAACCAAGGCCATTGATATTTACTTAGGTAAATTTTTTTTTAGAACAATTTACTTAGGTATTGAAAGCGAGTTACCTTTACACTGGACTGGGCCGGTGGACAGCAACAGCCTGGCCCAAGCGCGCGAAGAAATTTCTCCGGCCCAGTCCAGTAACAACAAGATGGGCTCCGGCCGATTCGAAACAAGGGGAGGGGAAAGCCAAGGAAGCAGGAATGGCGGCGGCGGCGGCGAACCCGTACGAGGAGCTGCGCAGGAGGCAGGTGGAGGAGAACAAGCGCAAGATCGACGAGCTGCGGCTGCTCACCCTCTCCGCCGCCGTCTTCCCCCCGGTCAGATGATCGGCCTTAATTCCTCCCTCCGTCACCAAAGGTTAAGGTCTGCGCCATCGTTGCTTGCTTACCTACCCTCTCTGCCTGTCTGGTTTGCAGACCAAGCCGCCGCGGAATCCGAAGCTGGACGCGCCGATCCGGCGGTCCGGCCGCATCGCCGACCTCCCAGAGCAGCCAGTTTACCCCACTCCAAAGGCGCGTCGCTCGAATCTCAGGGCAGTCCCAGCGTACGCAATCAGCAAGGCACAAGAGCTCAAGGGCCACCCAACCTTCGTCATCCCCATGTCCCGCGATTCTGCACCGAAAAACAATCGCCTGGTATGGAAATTCTAGTTACTCCGTAGTAATGACTAATGTACTACTAGTACTTATTAGGGAATTTTGGATAACCTTGCCACACGATGCAACTAGCAAGCGTCTTGAATTGTAAATATTATGTTTCCTCTTCAGCAAAAGGGGTATACAATGTTTGCTTAATATCACACACCCTTTGCACTGATGAATGCATATAGTTAACCAACCTTGCATAGTTGAGCCAACAAAAATAACAGAGTTCATACATTCCATGCTTGCCATGTTATTTAAACTTATTATGCCCCATTTATGATTCCTTGTTTTTACTTAATTGGAAGGGAAAAAAATCTGAAAGGTTGTTTGTCATAAGAGTTGCTCCCTCCTCGTACTCTCTCTTACGATACCTCTCTCGGTGAATAATCTGAAGCCATCATTGCAAGGGAAGGGCCCCACGATGGCACACACTAGCTAGCTACATGATTGTGTGAGGCACGTACCGAATGGCCTAGACGGCCCATCGATCCATCATCTCGATCCATCCAGCCCGGTCCACCGCCCAACATCTTTACACCCACAGCTGTTGTATCACGATGCTACTATTACCCAGCAGCTTGCTAGGCTCACAGTAAAGAACGGCACCGTCCACACACAATGCGTGTGTTTTTTTTTTTTTTTTGAGAATACAATGCGTGTGTTTTTGTCGCGGCCTCGAACGCATCAGCCGAGCGTGTGTTTTTGTTGGCACCGGCTCAGTCTTCCCTCCCGCCCGATAACAACGACCGTCCTGTCCTCCTACTCCCTCTTACAATACCTTTCTCGTGACTGCATGTCACGCAGGTTTTATGCGGGAAGGGCCGGAGGACCACGGCCGTCCTGCTCCTCCTACTCCCTCTTGCAATACCTTTCTCGTGACTGCATGTTACGCAGGTTTTAGGCAAGTAAATATTTATGCCTTGGATATAAAATCGGCGGCCATAGCCCAGGGAAGCTCCGGAGCTTGTTTCGCGGCCGGAAGAACAATGGCCAAGAAACCCCTCCGATACGGCGTGGTCGGTACTGCACTTTGTTTCGCAGCCATATTGCATGATTCCTTGTCTTCTAAATTGCGTCTTGTCGCAGGTGGACGCCTTCGCGGCGGAGGCGTTCAAGGGCAACCCGGCCGCGGTGTGCCTCCTGGAGAACGCCGCCATGGCCACGGACGAGCGGTGGCTGCAGGCCGTCGCCGCCGAGTTCAACCTCCCCATGACCGCCTTCCTCCTCCGCGACGGCACCGCCCCGCGGTTCCAGCTCCGATGGTTCACCCCATCACGGAGATACATACCCGGCCAGACCATCCACCTCCGAACCAGGTCATTCTTCTCTTGAATTAATGTATCATGACGCCGCCGTTCCAGGTCGCGCTCTGCGGCCACGCGACGCTGGCCTCCGCGCATTTCCTCTTGACCTCCGTCCTCGCGGACCACGACTCGGTGGTCGAGTTCGCGACCAGGTCCGGGATTCTCACCGCCAAGAAGGTTCCTGCACAAGAGGGCGTCTCCGGTGAGGGGAAGCTGTTCATCGAGCTGGACTTCCCCATGATTGGCCTTATCGAGTGCCCCAACGGCGAGCTGCCGTCCATCCCCAAGACCTTGAACGGGGCTTCCATCGTTAGCGTCCACAAGTCGGCGACCCCTGGTGACCTCATTGTAAACTCCTCTCAAACTTGTAGCTTGAGTGTCAACATTTCAATTCGCATTGCTTTCGAATCCTGGCAATTAACTTCCCAACCAAACATGCGTGGAAAATTTCAAGATGAAAGTTAATGTGAAAGAACCATTTAGTGATCATTTTCCTCATCTGTACAAGTATTTGCTTGCGCAGATTTAACTAGGACTTGCAAATAAATGCTCAACAAAGTCTTCAAGTCATGCACTATGTTAGATTAACAGTTGCCTGTGGTTAGATTTTGACTCAACATATAAAATTAAAGATAAAAAATAGAGAGGTGATATAAGTCACCAATGGAGTTTAACTAGTCGTGTTATAGTAACTGACTGAATGAAAACTTTGATCCGGCTTTCAGGTGGAACTCTCCTCGGGAAAAGAAGTTGCCGATATCATTCCTGACATCCATGAAATTGAAAAATGTTCCGGCAGAGGCGTTATCGTTACGGGACCTGCACCTGCCGGATCTGGTTATGACTTTTTCACGCGTTTCTTCTACCCAAAATGCGGCATAGATGAGGTGATGTCATAATCTTAGTCCCAAGCCGTCTACTGAAAGTATATGAATTGCTCAACTTACTATGCAGCATTTACTATTTTAGGGTCAAATACGTATATGAAATTGCCGCATGATATCCTCTGAAGATGTAACTCTGTGACATTTATTGTACGCTTTGTCAGTATTTATATATGCCATAGATTATGCTGTGTTTTCTTCTAGTACAGCATGTCATCAACCCTGAGTCGTGTAACAAAAATAACAGATATTGATTTAATGTGAGATCAGAATCCATATGGACTGCATAGACTGAGAATAATCTACCAATTATCTATTTTGCATCATAAAAAATCGTATTCCATTTTGTGAGGCATGCATTACCTTACAAACACAATGACGAAAAAAATAACCTTGTGTAAAACACAACATTGTGAACACGCAAGATGCATTTTCTTATGAATGTTTCTCGCTGGTGCAATGCTGTTTTGACATCCATCCTAGACTCTATTTGGTTTGTGTACTTGTGGCAGCAAACTTCCTCAATACATTGTAACCTTTCTCCATGATCTCTATACTTTGATAGGATCCTGTTTGTGGTAGTGCTCATTGTGTTTTAGCACCCTACTGGGGTGGGAAGCTGGGGAAACAAAAGATGACCGCATTTCAAGTATGTCCTTGCAGTACCGCTTTAATATGTGCTCAATCAACCATCGCGTTTCTTTTGTCAACTTTCAAATTTATCCATATATCATCAGGCATCTCCAAGGGGCGGAATATTATATCTGGAATTGGAAGCTGCAGCGAGGAGAGTGCGGATTCAGGGTGAGGCTGTCACTGTGATGACTGGTACCCTGCTAGCCTAGAGAAATTACAAAAATAATACACTATCGAATGTTGGTTGCACGAAAATGTAAATCAGGATTAGATAGTGCTATTTCTATGGATCTGTGATGTAATACAAGAATCTTGTGCGGAATAAATTAGCAGCTGCTGCGTACATGCTTTGCTAATTATCCGATGTTAGTCATCAACTAATCAGTTCTGACTTGTTTTGTTCTTAATGCACAGAGACTGAAGAATATCTGTAGATAGTATGGCGCTTCTTGGAAATAATTTTATCCAATTGATATTTGCTTTGATTTCTTGTGTCTGTATATAGTAGTGATAAGAAGATCTTTGCTAGAGTTTTCAATAATTTTTTCTTATACACATGGAGTAGCATTTTCTTGAATTTTGACATAGCAAAATTCTTTGGAAAAAGTCTACTTAACCCCCCAACCAATCAAAGGTGGTCTACTTCACCCCCTAAACTATGAAACGGTCTAATCTACCCCCTGAACTTTCTAAAACCGTCTATTTTACCCCCCAGGCGGTTTTCAATGGTGGTTTTGCTACAGTTTAGATGGTTTTGACTTTTTTCTTTTTTTCTTTTTATTTCCACTGAATCTTTAAAAAATCATAGTAAATCATAAAAAAATCATAAAAAGGAAAATCTAATTTTATTGGACTTGTAGAGCTAGTCACGTGGAGTCCAACAAAATTAGATTTTCCATTTTATGATTTTTCTGTGATTTACTATGATTTTTCTGTGATTTACTATGATTTTTCAAAGATTCAGCGAAAATAAATAAAAAAAGAAAAAAAATCAAAAGCACACGTACTGTAGCAACCCGTCGACACTGTAGCAAAACCACCGTTAAAAACCGCCTGGGGGTAAAATGGACGGTTTTTAAAAGTTTAGGGGGTAAATTAGACCGTTTCATAGTTGAGGGGGTGATGTAGACCATCCTTGATAGGTTGGGGGGTTAAGTAGACTTTTTCCAAAATTCTTTTATGTACAGTTTGATTAAGAAAATATAATCCTTATTTAGGATGTAAGTTAATAAATATGCAACATATTGACACAAAAATGCTTGTGTGTATTTGTCGTACACATGGAGTTGTATTTTGTTCAATTGTAGTAGCAAAATTCTTGTATGTATAATTTAGATGGAGAAAATGTAATGACCTTATTTTGTCTATTAATGTACCAAATACGCATGTTATTAGAAAAAAATAGCTACAGAACAATGAAATAATGATATTTGTGTCTTCTCAGCAATGGAACAAAACATAACAGGCTTCAGGGGCATATAAGTCATTATATAAAGAGGACAGACAATCCATACTAAAATAATCAGAGTTGCCAAACAGTCAGATTATGGTGGTAGCAGATTCTCCTCACAACTGATTCTCAGAGAATCTAGATTCCTACAGAAGTTCCTGTGAAATAATCTGTTCCAAACGGGGCCAACATCCGACAATGAGACCCGCAAGACTTTGGAAAAACCAAACAAAAGCCACGAAGTTTCTGTACCACCTGCCATCTAGGCGTCTCCTTTAAAAGGAGACTGACTAATATACCAGAGGCAGGTCAGTCGGGGGGATGTGACTCCGTGGAATCAGTCAATAATGTTGTTTGCAGCACGTCGACATCATCATAACTCGTCACGTACTAGAACACTTCAACGAGCCTCAACTCATACAACGTATACAAAAAGAAAAAGAAAAAAGAGGAGTATACAGAGCCAGGATGCCAAGTAAACTGGGACGGAGGGAGTAGTTTTTAAGAGTGTGGGTGCGATTATTAGGTATACAACAACAAAATAATGATTATCTGATTCACATGCTAGTTTTTTATTTTACTTCGGACCCTTATAATGTCTGTCATGAAGCTTGCCGTTGCGCCTTTCCATGCCATGTCATATAAGGGCTTTGTTACGGTACCCTTTTCATCTCTCAAGAGGTAAAAGGTTAAAAGTTCATCTGGGCCGTTGATTATAGAATAGGGAAAAAAGTTAAAATTTAATTAAGAAAGGAAATCGATTCTGTTCCGCTTCCTCTGCTCGCAAATGATTCTTCGCTCCACCACGCCCCCATCCTCCGATTCTTCCGCTGGGTGACCCATTCATACCTTACCGCTGTACTTCGTCATCGGCCGTTGCGCTTCTGCTCGATCAAGGCATTGTCGCAGCTGCTACTCGTCATCACAAATTGAACCATCGTACGCCCCCACGATTGTGCCTTCAGGCACATCGCTGCCTATATATCTGCTCGGCCGTGAAGTGATGTAGTGTGGCGGTGTGATTGTCATGCCGCACGGCAAGGAGGAGCTCAATGAAGTTTGCATGTGTTTTCAATCTCATCACATATGGTACACATTACGTTTCAATCTACGCCAACGTGGTAGCGTGTTCACACGCAAAGATGTGCCACCATCACGTTTGTGCCTTTTATTAAGTCCAGATTGTTAGTTTCGTGGGTGGAACGGTGACCTCTCTCGAGGTCCCGGCTGCATGTTATATAGGCAAGTAAACGCCCCTTGCGTGGCTGTTACAGAGTTGGACTCGTATACGATTGGTGTACTACACCATATCGTATACGATCCTATTACATGTCTAATACCCCCCTTAATCTAGACCTGGGAGAGGTTTAGATTACGCGTAAACTCATTTAGCTTTCTTGGACATAAGACTTTGGTAAAACCATCTGCGACCTGATCCTTGCTTGAGATAAACCTGACATCAAGAAGTTTGTTCGCCACCCTCTCGCGAACAAAGAAAAAATCAATCTCAATATGCTTGGTACGAGCATGAAAAACTGGATTGGCAGACAAGTAGGTGGCACCTAGATTATCACACCAGAGACATGTTTTTCCTTTATTGTCACACCAAGTTCTCTGACAAGGGATTCAACCCAAATAATCTCAGCAGTGGCATTTGCAAGCGCCTTGTATTCAGCCTCTGTGCTAGAACGTGACACAGTAGGTTGTTTTCGAGCACTCCAGGAAATAAGATTAGGGCCAAAAAATATAGCAAAGCCACCAGTGGAGCGTCTGTCATCTAAATCACCTGCCCAGTCTGCATCTGAAAAAGCACCAAGAAGTGTAGAGGAGGACTTCTGAAAGGTAAGACCAACTGTTCTTGTGCCATGAATATACCTAAGAATCCTTTTTACAGCTGTCCAATGGGTTGTAGTGGGAGCATGAAGATACTGACAAACCTTATTAACTGAAAAGGATAGATCAGGTCTTGTTAAGGTCAAGTACTGGAGAGCGCCAACAATACTCCTGTAGCGTGTAACATCCTCAGGGCCGAGGGGCGTGCCATCCTTCAAGGCCAACGTTTCGGTTGTGGACATAGGAGTCGGACAGGAGGTGCAAGCACGCAAACCGACGCGATCCAACAGATCAGTGGCATATTTTGCTTGATTTAAGAGTAACCCATGAGGCTGTTTATGAACCTCAAGTCCTAAGAAAAAACTGAGCTCTCCAAGATCCTTAAGAGCAAATTCTGAACTCAAACTATGGAGAAGGGCTGATATGGCTGTGTCTGAAGAACTCGTCACCACTATGTCATCAACATAAATGAGAAGAAACATTGTGATACCTGACTTTTGAAACAAAAACAGCGAGGTGTCAGCTTTGGATGGGATGAAACCAAGAGTATGAAGCTTGGAGCTGAGACGTGAGTACCAAGCTCGAGGTGCCTGTTTCAAACCATATAAAGCTTTGTCAAGTTTGCAGACATGATGGGGAGTAGCGGAAGACTCAAAACCAGGTGGTTGCTTCATATACCTCCTCTTCCAGAACACCATGTAAAAACGCGTTCTTAACATCTAGCTGACGTAAACTCCACCCTCGAGAAACTGAGATAGAGAGAACAAGTCTGATAGTTGCCGCCTTGACAACTGGACTGAACGTATCCTCATAATCTATGCCATACCTTTGTTTGAATCCTTTGGCAACAAGACGTGCTTTATACCTGTCAATAGTGCCATCAGCATTTTTCTTGATACGATAAACCCACTTGCATCCAATCACATTTTTGTTAGGGCTTGGTGGCACAAGATGCCAGGTGTTATTTGCAATGAGTGCATCATACTCGTCTTGCATGGCACACTTCCAATTGGAATCATGGAGAGCGTCAGCAACGTTCTTTGGTTCTCCTGAAGTAGTCAGAAAAGCATACCGAACTGTACCATCAGTATATTTTTTTGGATTTGTAATACCTTTGGAGAGTCGTGTGCGAACACCAACAGCAGGAGGTGCTGCAATCTCGGGCGCAGAAGATCCTGGCTGCAGGCCATGCTGCACGTGGTCCAGCAGGGTGTCATTGGCCGACGAATCAGAGGATGCCATGCGGGGGCTGTCGGCATCATCATGGCCGTAATCATGAGGCGCATGCAGCTGGGGCCTGTCGGGTGAGAGCGACCGATGCAGGCGCGGGGACGTGGCGTCGGTGGGCTGGTGCGCGCACGCACCAGACGACAGCGACCGTTGGCGGGTTGTAGGCGTGGCGAGCGGCGACTGGCGCCCATGTGTGCGTGCGGGAGTGCGCGCTGAAGATTCTGCTGCAGGTCCTGATGGCGACGGATCCAAGGGGGATTCCGCAGAAGCAACCCCGGGATCGCCGCTGTCCCCTCTTGTCCTATCTGCAGGACTGAAATCATCATTGGATGTAGTATTTGACTCTGTGTCTTCAGAATTTTGACCAGAATCTGAATCTGAACTTGGAGCAGATACGCCTTCCTGCCATGGAGAAGCCACACGGCCTCGATCCTTGCGTCCCCCTTTGGGACGACGCCCTTGAGGCCGCCCTTGATCCTGGCGTCCTGGCTGCGGCGGCTGCGGCTGCTGAGGAGGACGCGGAGGGCGATATGGCTGCGGCGGCGGGGCATATGGTGCAGGATACGCCATCAGCCCGGGCTGGTGGGCAGCTGGTATGGCGCATAAACAGGAGCGTAGGCCGGCTGCTGTGGCGGAGCATAGGCCGGCGCCGGTGGTTGGTAGGCCGGTGCCGGTTGTTGGTAGGCCGGTGCCGGTGGTTGGTAAGCCGTCGGCGGTGGTTGGTAGGGCTGCTGCGGGTAGGAAGGAGCATAGGCCTGCTGGGGCGGCTGGTACGGCATATAGGGTGGTCGAGGCGCTGGATGGTGAGCAGCAACGTTGACCGAGGATGAAAAGGAGGCACCAGCTTGACCCGTGTTTTGAAGCATGTTATCACGTGCCTCGCAAGACATCAGCTGAGAGCACATGTCGTTGAGCGACGTAGAGGGAACTGCATTGATGGCAGCAACAAGATTGTTGAAGGTGTTAGGGTAATAGTCAGCTTGTATTACCAGGGGGCCAAAGGCCACATATATATAGTACATGTACAGGTGAATATGCAGGAAGGCCCCTAACATATGGGCAAAATACAATATGCACAATCTACTCTAACACCCCCCCTCAAACTCAGGGTGGATCCACAACACTGAGTTTGGAGAGTAAGAAGTCATGTTGCGCTCGAGTTTGTGCCTTTGTAAAGAAATCTGCCAGCTGCAAATCTGAAGGCACATAGTGAAGCGCAACAACCTGATCCTGCACCTGAGCACGTGTATAGAAAGCATCAACACCAATATGCTTGGTCAGCTCATGCTTGACCGGATCACGGGCAATACTGATAGCACCTGTACTGTCACACAAAAGAGGAGTGGGTGTCGTAACAGAGACCCCAAAATCTGCAAGCAACCACCGTAACCAAGTCACCTCAGCAATCAACGAAGCCATAGCCCGCAGCTCAGCCTCAACACTCGAACGGGAAACCGCGACCTGTTTCTTCGTCTTCCAAGCAACAAGCGAACCACCAAGAAACACACAGTAAGCAGAAAGTGAACGACGATCCGTAGGATCACTCGCCCACGTGGCATCCGAGTAACACTGGAGCTGGAGAGAGCTGGAACTAGGGAAGAAAAGACGACGAGTAATCGTGCCACGAAGATAACGAAGGACACGGAGGAGATGACTATAGTGAACGGTGGTAGGAGCTGAGACAAACTGACTCAGAATATGGACGGGATAAGAGATATCAGGGCGAGTGACAGCGAGATAAACAAGACTCCCAACAAGATGGCGATAACGTGTGGGATCAGAAAGAGGCTCACCATCAGTGGATCGAAGCTTAACATTAAGCTCCATAGGAGTCTCAACGGTACGGTCATCACTAAGATCAGCCCGAGAAAGAAGATCCTGAATATACTTTTCCTGGGAGATAAAGAAGCCATCGGCTGTAGAAGAAACCTCAATCCCAAGAAAGTAGCGAAGAGGACCCAGATCAGACATGAGAAACTGCTCACGTAGACGTGCCTTAACAAAGGCAATGTGCTCAGGGTTATCACCAGTGATGATCATGTCATCAACATAGAGAAGCAACAAGGTGCGACACCGAGAAGAGGTGTAGACAAACAGTGCTGGATCATGAGCACTGGGAGAGAAGCCAGCGGCAATAACCACAGAGGAGAAACGCTCAAACCAGGCACGAGGGGCCTGTTTGAGACCATATAAGGATCGTCGAAGACGACAAACCATCCCATCGGGAACAGAATACCCAGGAGGAGGCTGCATGTAAACCTCCTCACTCAACTTGCCATTAAGAAAAGCATTCTGAACATCAAGCTGGGATACAGACCAGCGTCGAACAGAAGCAACAGCAAGAAGAGTACGAACAGTGGTCATATGAGCGACAGGAGCAAAAGTCTCGTCATAGTCTCGGCCGTGCTCCTGCTGAAAGCCACGAGCCACAAGACGCGCTTTATAGCGCTCGAGAGATCCATCAGAGCGGGTCTTAATTTTATAGACCCACTTACACGTGATAGGACGAACACCTGAAGGGGGAGAAACAAGATCCCAGGTGCCAGTGCGCTCAAGCGCAGCAATCTCCTCAGCCATGGCCAGCTGCCACTCAGGATGACGCTCAGCATCCCGATAAGAAGTCGGCTCGGAGACAACAGAAAGACCATACTTACTAGGAGTATAACGGTCTGGAGGACGACGCTGACGAACAGGCCGTGAATGGGAAGGCTCATCAGCAGAAGAAGACTCATCAGAAGAAGAGGAAGAAGGAGGAGCCGAAGAAGAGGAAGAAGGAATAGGAGAAGGAGGAGCCGAGGCAGGAGAACGAGGAGTACTAGGGGTACTAGACGGAGGAGAGGATGGCTCCGAAGATGGAGGAGGCGCACCAGGTGTAGAAGATGGAGAACTAGGAGATGGGGAAGAGACAGCAGGAGGTGAATCCGGAAAAAGGAGAAAAGAAATATCATCCACCGGATAAGTGCCAGAGGTATGGCGAGGATAGAAGGAGCGCGTCTCATCAAACGTGACATCACGAGAGATGCGCATCCGACGAGCAACAGGGTCCCAACAGCGGTAGCCCTTATGCTCATCACTGTACCCAAGGAAAACACACTCAGCAGACTGAGCGGTCAGTTTGGTGCGTTCGCGGGGAGGAAGAAGAACATAGCAAGCGCAACCAAACAAACGAAGAGCCGAGTAATCTGGAGAGGTACCAGAAAGACGCTCGAGAGGAATGCCACCTTGAAGGGCAGCAGAGGGCTGAATGTTAATGAGGTAAGTCGATGTAGCGACAGCCTCAGCCCAGAAATGTGGCGGAAGAGAGGAAGCAATCATCATAGCACGGGCAGTCTCAAGAATATGACGATGCTTACGTTCGGCGACACCATTTTGAGCATGGGCACCGGGACACGAAAACTGAGCAAGGGTACCCTCCTCAGCAAGAACACCACGCAGGTGCTGAGAGATATACTCACCGGCAGAATCAGCACGAAAGACACGAATAGGCGTGGAATACTGAGTACGAACCATGGCAACAAAGCGCTTATAAATGGAGAGAACCTCACTGCGAGAGCGCATAAAAAATAACCAGGTGTACCGAGAAAAATCATCAATGAACAAAATATAGTATCGATGACCCCCCTTTGACTGAAGGGGAGCCGGACCCCAAACATCTGAATGAACTAAATCAAAAGGTCGCTGAGATACAGACGCACTAGTAGGATAGGGAAGCTGAATCTGTTTACCTAACCTACAACCCTGACATGATTGTAAAGACACATCTCCTGAAACAGACCCTAGAAGACCTCGACGAACTAATGACGATAAACGGGAGCCACAAAGGTGACCCAGCCGATGATGCCACTGCTGAAAAGAGCCAGTGACAGAAGCAGCAACCGCAGGAGAACTGGCAGATGAAGTAGCAGCGGAAGGAACACGAAGCCAGTCTAACTCCCAGAGCCCCGGAGACTGAAGACTACGAGGGCCAGCTCCAACCAGGGCCTGAGTCCGACGGTCCTGAACAGCACAAGAATCAGCGTCAAGAATGACGCGACAACCAGAATCCGTAAGCTGACTAGCAGAAAACAAGTTCATCTTAAGGCTAGGGACATGAGAAACATCAGGAACAGAGAAAGATGAAGTAGAGAGGGTGCCTCGACTAGAAACAGGAAGAGAGGTACCATCAGCCGTGATAACACGAACAGGAGAAATAAGAGAGCGAAGAGCAGAAAGAATAGAAGACGCAGAAGTCATATGAAAAGAAGCTCCAGAATCCAGATACCACGGGGATGACATACCTGACTGTGTAGAAGGTGGTGGTCGCGTGTTGCCAGAAGAACCAGACACAGAACCAGCAGTACCCGGCAAGGAAGAGCCTGAAGCAGCAAGCAGACCACGAAGACCACGGATAATGTCCTGATCAGACAGTGCAGCAGCAGAAGAACCTGAAGAGCCTGAAGATCCTGAAGAACCAGTCCTCCGACGAGCAAGATACTGCTGACGTAAGCTGGGATCCCGCTGCCAGCAGCCAGAAACATCATGGCCAGGCTTGCCACAGTAGGTGCAAGGACCACGAGAACCACGAGACGGCGGGGGCTGACTCTGACCCTGGACCTGAGGAGTAGGTAGTATCGGCGGTACGGAAGACCGCGACGGAGGCTGTGGCGGAGCAGGACCACGAGCAGACGGCACAGGAGGACCACGAGCAGCAAGAACAGAGGGAACCTCCAGAAGACCAGCACCACGAAGACGAGTCTCCTCAGCACGAAGCTCAGACAGGACCTCAGAGAGCGGAACACGACCACGGGCATGTAGCTGTGCACGGCGTGGCTCAAACTCCTTGCGGAGCCGCGACAAAAACTCAAAGATGCGCTGAAACTCCAGGTCGGCGCGGACAATCAAGCAGCAGGGACAGGTGGCACACACAGGCGTACGAAGAGAATCAAGCTGACGCCAAATAGCAGCACTCTGAGTGTAGAACTCATCAATAGTCAAATCGCCCTGCTGAAGGGCATGCTCCTGGCGGACCACAGACAGGTAAAGAGCATCCCCAGACGGCTGATAACGCTGACGAAGAAAGGCCCACTGAGCAGCAGCAGTGGGAAGAGCCATAAACTCAGCAGCATACTGAGGCAGGACACTGGAAGTCAGAACAGCAGCAGCACGAGCATCCTCATCTATCCACTGAGAGTAGGCAGTCAGATCCTGACGGTATGTCGCAACAGCAGCAGAATGGTCCTGGACCTGCCGGTCATAAGCAGTCATAGCAAGAGCATCAGCACGAGTGGCGGAATCCTTGTCCTCCTGAGAAGCATCAGAGGCAAGGGCAGTAGGCGTCGGTGCAACAGGCACCGAAGGAGCAACGGGGTGGGGCGGACAGGGGACCTCGCCAGAAAGCACACCCCACAGACGAAGACCGCGCATGTGGACGCGCATGAAGTTAGCGAAATCAGGGTAATTCGCTCCATCAAAGATAATCGGGCAGCGAGGAATCGCAACATAGCCCGACGAGGTAGACATCTCTTTTTTTTTTTTTTGTCTCTTTTTTTTTTTTTTTTCAGAAAGTCAACTCACAGGATGGATCAGATCGGGAGCAGCATGCATCACGGGAGCAGCATGCACGGGATCGAGAGCAGCATGCAGATCGGGAGCAGCACGGGATCGAGGCGTGGTAGGAACAGCAGATCGGAACAGCAGATCGGGAGCAGCACGGGATCGAGGCGTGGTGGGCAGCGGACGACGGCGGCGTGCACGCACCAGCGCGTGCGGGGAGACGCGGGGACGGGGACGGCAGACGACGGCGGCGACGGCCGGGGCGCGGCGGCAAGGAGCCGGGGGCGCGACGGCGGCGACGGCACGGACGTGGAGAGGAAAAAGAGCCTAACCTTGCTCTGATACCATGTTAGGGTAATAGTCAGCTTGTATTACCAGGGGGCCAAAGGCCACATATATATAGTACATGTACAGGTGAATATGCAGGAAGGCCCCTAACATATGGGCAAAATACAATATGCACAATCTACTCTAACAGAAGGAACCATCCAATCCGTTCAAGATGTAGTCCTTTAGTTCATCATCATCAACGGTCTTCCCTGCGGCAGCAAGCTCGGAAGCAAATCCTTTCATCTTGGAGATGTACTGTTGGGCCGAAAGATCGTTCTTCTTTGTGTTGGTGAGAGCACCGCGGATCGTGGAGACCCTCGATTTGGACTGAGACGAGTACAGGTCATGAAGCGCACGCCATACATCAGCGGCATGAACAAGGCCGAAGGTGTGGGGAAGAACGTCCTCAGAGAGCGAATTCACGAGGAAGCTGACGACCTTCTGATCTCTCGTGATCCAATCATCATAGGCTGAGTTGGGTACCTTCACCGTTTTCTTGTTCTCATCCTGAGTTTCCACGAACTCGGCCGGAGCCAGCTCGGATCCCTCCAGGAGACCCATGACACGGGCACCACGGAGCGTGGGCAGCACTTGGGCCTGCCAGTAGAGGAAATTCTCCCTCGTAAGCTTGGTGGCCGGCGGCGCACCGATGGTGGCCACAGCGGAGGTCGTCGACGAAGAAGACATCGTTCCTGGTGGCGTGATCTAGGGTTGCGGGAGTCCTGGTTGTGGCGATCAAGAGATCGAGGTCCTTGGTCCTGGGTCCTGTGTCCTGGAGACGGCGATTACGACGTCGTGGTGTAGCGATCCAAAGACCGAATCCTGGGTCGAGGCGGCGGCGGAGGGGAGGCTCCTGCGGCGGCTAGACGGGAGGAAGGGAGGGGCCGGATACCATGTTAGTTTCGTGGGTGGAACGGTGACCTCTCTCGAGGTCCCGGCTGCATGTTATATAGGCAAGTAAACGCCCCTTGCGTGGCTGTTACAGAGTTGGACTCGTATACGATTGGTGTACTACACCATATCGTATACGATCCTATTACATGTCTAATACAGATAACAAAGTGGTACGTTCCGACACGTTTATGATCATTTTACGTAGAAAAATGGCACCTTGTCACGTTTCTGAGTTTGTGTGCGTGAGTATCAATACGGCTCACGTATCTAAACGTTTCTAGGTGAAAATGGAAACGTCCATGAGGTCTCATTGCATCCTGAATTTGTTTCACGTCAAATGGGGGAAAAAAATCAATTTCAATACGTCTCTCAGAGTTTGGTACACGAAAATCTATAAAAGGAGAGCGTGCATATGATGCCGTCACGGGTGAATTTGTTTCACGTCAAACACAATAATTCAACTCCGACCAATAAACATGGAAACAATATCCTAACAATTTTAAAAACAAAATTTCCAGTAATTATGAGAACCTATTACCTCTTAGGAGGTAAAAAGTCCCCGATCTAGTTAAAATGGATGGTACATAGTTATTTCGAGGTACCGTAAAACTGGCCTCATATAAAGATGCTCTCGCCTATGTATACATGTTAGAGTCCCCAAAGGACATCATCACCTCTGTTGCCTTCAGTAAGCAATCAAACCGATCGATGCCCTCTTTCTTTTTCTCTGCTTCTATCTCTTCTTGACCTTCTCTAGCTCGCGCTCTCACTCTCTAGCTCTCCATCCTTCCAACGAGCAAGGCACCGGCCGGAGTAGAAAATATGATTCAAGCGTGCACCGATCCATGCACGGCTGCGTGTTTATATAGAGCTCTCAAGGCTCAACTTGTGTTACAAGTTTACAACAAATCTTAGAGATAAACATAATCTCCGTATACAACAAACCAAACGAACTCTATGTTCTAGAAGTATATCTACAACTTAAGATGGTTTATCCCGACTACTTTCAACACGGACACCTCTGCCTCTCGATCCTCCACCATGCCAAGCCCGCAATGGCGAATCTAGGACTTTAGATTAGGGTATGCCGCTAAAAAATTTCATGTTCAATTCAGTAAATCCACTTTAGCAACTTGGTAATAGTTGTAAAATTAACAACGCGATTTCTTATATATGCACTAAGTAACACGATAACACTTAAATTTATGGATTAAGTTCAAACCATCCACTAAATACAATGTTGAGATTGCCACTCAGGTCTTGTCCACTTAGAGAGGGTTTCACTCAGGTCTTGTCCCGGACAGAGAGGGAAAACAGAGTCTTGTCCACTCAGAGAGGGTTTCACTCTGGTCTTGTCCCGGACAGAGAGGGAAAACGGAGGTGTAGTGTTACGAATGAATGGGGACAGGTGCCCATCAGCCGTCTTGGGTACTATTTATATAGGTGGTGGGAGGAGGATGTTCGCGGTCCTTAAACCGAAATTATACCCGCCAACTATTATACAAAAAGGAGGAAATAAAAATTAATACACACATATACTTTTTATATTGACCTATTTCCACTTGTACCCTAGAATTATTATGAATGCAGAAACAGGGGCGGACATAGGCAATGCAGAGAGGAAAATACGCTTCTTCGGAAAGCGTAAAGGGAGAGAAAAGAGGAGCAGGCCAAATTAACTCTGAATCAGGCCAAGCCCACCATGGGGGAGCGATCTAGGGCCAGCCAGCAGCACATGGGCCAAAGGGGAGGCCGAGGCGGGCAAGCACAGGCGTGCGCGCCCCAGGCGGCCGCGCCCTGGCTGCCACCCCTCGGGCCCATTCTCCTCCAAAGGCCCACGACAAGATGACAAACACTGCTGCGGGCTGCACTACCTTCCGCTGCACCAAGACGTGGAGAATTAGTACCACCTTGCTTAGCTAGAGGCTCTCCACTCCCACCATTTACTATATAACAAGGGGCAAGGTTCCCCATGTAACACACCATCACCATCCAAGACACTCATCCATCCAATAAATAAAATACTACATTCTACAATGTAGTCTCTCTCTCTCTCTCTACTCTCTCTCTTTCTCTCTCTCCTCTCTCTCTCTTACTTCCACCACTCAAGTATGCACACTTGGGCAAGAGTGAAGGAAGGTCCTCATGTCTAGCTATCTTGCTAGTTAGTATAGGGAGTGGGTGAGTGCAAGAGGAGAGAGATGGGCGACCTTGGCGACCCGCTCTCCTAAGTGCGAGACTCCCGAAGTCCGTCGAGTAGGCGGGATGCCGGAAGTGCCGGACCTTCGGTATCCGGAAGGCCGAAGTACCGGCACTACCGACATCCGCTACCCTTGCACCTCTACGGCGTATTCTCCACTTTCGGTAAGAACGTCGTGATATTCTCTTGATGTATTATCTAAGTGATTTATCATTCATCGAATACTTTACGGGTTTGTTGTCCGTCCTAGTGGCGGAGGGGAGGGTGTATAGGAGCCCTGATAAAGACGGGTAAACCTGGCCAGCACCTAACTCGTAGTACCGGGTGTAGACGTGGTGTCTATACTTGTGTCTACCCTCGTTTACGTTTCACTTCCCACGGTCGAGGGGTAGTCGGATCGGTAGTGACAGCTCGGTCCTTCCTTCGTATTCCCCCACGTTCGGATTTGACGTAGGGTTGATGTCGTCATTGGCTAGCAGACTAGCTGATCTACGATTCCCGAAGTAAAGTATAAGAAGTTGATATCTAACCTCAAGATAAGAACCCTAGAGATATCCTCACTACCCTCAGCTATCCTTCTCTTGCGCCCATAGGGTTGATTAGAATTAAGGCTACCTATGAAAACCGTTCCTTAGCTAAATATAAATAACGATACCCTATAATATCCGGGTGAAATGCTACAACCGTATTTCCATGCGCTTGCGGACTTATTATGTAAATGCTACAGAATACCACCCGGCGTTTCTGGCAACATTGCTAGGAATGGGTTTTATATCTATTCTTGGTGATTGCGCTAAGAAACGCCAACAAGCATTTCTGGCGCCGTTGCCGGGGAACGGTTGTCATAGTTATATTTAAGTATACCCGTGTATCCTTGAGTGTTATCATATGAGTGTTATCATAAAAAAAATATTTTATTTTATTTACTCATGAAAAACAACCACTAAAAATATCCTTAGGACGAGCTCCCAGTTTGAAGCCAATCATAGCTTCCGACTAAAAAGCTCTGTCCTACCCTTGGAGGTCAAACTTATGACTATAAACTAAGTACTGCCAGGAGATACCCTGGATTATCCTTAAAAGAAAAACACACCCTTTCTTATCAATAATAGCAAGAATATGTTTTCAAGTTAGTATGCACCTTCGGGTATTCTTGGTCGCTAACCATTTCAGGAGGAGATTAAGATGAACAAGGGACATACGACGCTGGAAGACATAAGAGCTGCATCAGATAAAAATCTTGACAACTTTGTGAGGAGATCAATCCAGACTCCGCACATTTGACTTTTACACAAAAGTCCAAGTGTGGGGGAGGACGGTGAAAATCTCATCACAAGGTCATCTTGGTTAAAAAGAAAAAAAATGATGCTAGCTCCACCTTGCTAGAAAGAAAAAAAAAAAAAAAAAAAGAAAGAAAGAAAGGTGTTTAAAAAAAGAAGAAGAGAAAAAATTGGACGTCTTGCTCAACAGACGATAAACGATGGGTCCTTCGCCGAAGGTAAATCGGTAAGTTATCTCATATTTCCTATTAGTGCATCTTTATCATTCAAATTAGATATAAAAAAGAAATTTATGTCATATCTTGCATTGCATTCTTATTGCATACAAAAAGAAAATAAATCTATAATCATGCATTTAGAGCTCATAATGATGCATTTGAAAACAAAAAAAATATAATGATGATAAAAAAATAATGATGTTCATCAACTCCTTTACTCATGCTTATCACCATTTGAAAATACAAATTCATGATTCTTTTGTTTATGAAGTATGCTCTGGTTTGGGTATATTTACATGGACGCATGTGGTATATCCATAAGCATTTTCAAATTAAGCATGGTGCTTAGGTTGAAAAAGGCTTACTTTAATCAATATCTAACATGGTGTTAGATTTTGATTAATGAATTTAGAGTACTGCTTTCATAAACAATAAAAATAATCCATGTTGGTGATAGATCAAGGCTAAGAATCTCTTGCATATTTTATCATAGTCTTGCTTGAGTAAAGTTTTTATAAGAAAAGTTGGATGAACAAATAAAACTTGAAAAAAAAATATATATATAAAGTGACAACAATTAAAAGCTGCACTACTCACAAAGTTTAAATTCGAATTGTGAGTCACGGTAAGTTTGATCCAGTAGGTGAGAGAGTCTTGCTCATAGGCTTTAAATTTGATGAGCAGTTATCCTTTTAAATTCTTGCATCCCACTGCATATTTGCTTAGGTCATGCATCCACCCCATTTTGAATATCTGCATATCAAATCCACAGCATGTTTTGAAATTCCATGCCTATCCACATTGCTTGCATTTAAAAGAAAAACAAACAAATAATATTTCTCACCATGATCATTCTTTCATCTCCATTTGAATAAATCTCTGTATGCTATCATGATACCTCTGTCTACCATAGTATGCTTACGTTTTCTTAGATCAAATGAGACATGTGTCTAGTTGGATCCTTGAACCAAAAGAATGCTTTAGTAGACATTGGCTCTTTTAGACTAACCCTTGCAGAAAAGTTTCAACTTCAATTCGGGTAAGTCAAGAGACGAATTCACATTGGAGATGAGTAAGGCACAGGTTGAGCTCCAAATGACTTTGTGCAAAAGACATAAACCTTCCATCCGAGATGGAAGGGAGGTGAGCATCAACTTTTATCCACTTTGTCTTTTGCTAAAAGTCACCTTTGCCTTGTACCATATTAGAGTGCAGCCAAAAAAATATGATAAAAATAAAAAGCATAAAAATATTTACTGCTTTAAGAAAATATAAAAGCTTCATCCACATAAAAACGTGGCATGAAAACAAAAAAAAATATTTTAAAACTTGATAAAAATTGGTTAAAAAGTTTGAAGTCTTATATAAAGCAAGTTATAGTTTGGAACATGGTTCTTCTATTATGTTCCATAGGTCTTTTAATCTAGCTTATGCTATGGTTAGAATACCTACCTTGAATTTGGTCATTGTTCTAAAACTTGCTAAGTATAAAACTTTGAATAGTTAGCCAAATCAAAAATATTTAATGCTTAAAATAAACTCTTGCTTATGTTAAGTGAAACTTTGGTTTGTTCAAGTCAGCTAAGCATAAGACAAGTTTAAAACATAAAATAAAATAAATAAATAAAAGAGGAAAATTAGTAGTAGCAATAAATAAAAAGATTTTTGGCTCCCCGACAATCATATCGGTAGAGCCCTTGTTTATTTCTTTTATTTTCTAATAAAACAGGTACAAAAATAAGTGTGGGGGAGATCTCTCGTACATAATAAACACACATTCGAGATCTCCCACCAACACATTGCACAAACATCGATGGGTACAACATAAGAGAAGGACGGACATAAGGCTTTAGAGAAGGTTGGTTGAACTTTTGGTTCAAACCAAACCACCTCTGATTCATTACACTCCTTCATCTTCAACGATGGTTTGTGCAACCTCTCCCTATACTCCCTGCAATTTGAGTTTATAACAAACAAAAATTTTATCACTAAAATTAAACTCAAATGAACCATCCATGACTACATGCATATCTTAAAACCACACCTTGCTCTAAAACTTTGAAAAGTGATACGTTCATAACATATTTAAGACAGTAGCTTGCATGAAGTTTGTGCCATATACATTTTTTTATGCTTGTGGGAGAATATTCTAATAAAATAATCATGTTGACTAAGATGTTGTGAAGTGTGATATAGTTCTGACATAGAAGTCTTTCCATTTCTATTCAAAGCACTTGGAGAGTTTCTTTTGATAAAAATTATAAAACCATAGTATCACATACTCCTCATTTGGTGAGCAATACCTACCAAGGCCATATGACAATGATTTACATGTCAAATACAAAACCCTAGTCATATGATACTTGCATTCTTGGTGAGCTTTGTCAAATTGTTGAAACCTAGTGTTGAGATTCTTTTCATACACCCATGATCAAGATTCACGTACACGTTTATCCATCAAAATAAAACTCTGTGTCAAAAATTTCTCTCTAGAAGTTATCAAGAGAGTGTGGGCTATAAATAAAAGATGCCATGCCAAAGAAGCATGTGCCAGAAAAGATGCCATACCAAAAAGGTATGTGCCAAAAAAAAGAGTGAATAAAACAAGGGGTGCAAAGACACCCGCCTGAGAGAAAAAAAAGGGTACACGTGTACCCGCCAAAAAGTGAGGATAGCCCATGCTCTTAAGGTTTCAAAAAGAGAGAAAAATAAGACATATGAGTTCATAAAAATACAAAAATATTTCACACGCTTGCACAATCTTGATCAAGGTATATGACTAGTCTCTCCATAAGGTCCGGTTTTTGACTTAGCAACATGACATGATGCATGTATACTTCCTATCATCCTACCCTGAACTCCACATAAACCTTTAGCTGGTAGGATGAAAGAAAGAAAGATGCCTTTGGAGAGGCTTCATACAAAAATGAGTGACTTGAGAGTACCAATTTGAGGAGTATAAAGTGATCTATGCTTTTTCTTCAGAAAAAAACTTATAAAACTCCAAGTTGCTACGAAATGAAATTGGGAAGATAACTTTGTTTCAAGAACTTTTCCACTTTTTAACATCCCAAGGAAACATGTTATACTATGCCATATATCCCACTCGTATAAGGAATATACCTGGATTTTTGCTTCACGTTAGCTAATATCTATATATAGTTATGTTCATATTTGCTTTCATCTGCAACCTTTACTCAAGGACGAGTAAAGAGGCAAGTGTGGGGGTCTTGTAGGCGGTCCTTAAACCGAAATTATACCCGCCAACTATTATACAAAAAGGAGGAAACAAAAATTAATACACACATATACTTTTTATATTGACCTATTTCCACTTGTACCCTAGAATTATTATGAATGCAGAAACAGGGGCGGAAATAGGCAATGCAGAGAGGAAAATACGCTTCTTCAGAAAGCGTAAACGGTGAGAAAAGAGGAGCAGGCCAAATTAACTCTGAATCAGGCCAAGCCCACCATGGGGGAGCGATCTAGGGCCAGCCAGCAGCACATGGGCCAAAGGGGAGGCCGAGGCGGGCCAGCACAGGCGCGCGTGCGCCCCAGGCGCGGCCGCGCCCTGGCTGCCACCCCTCGGGCCCATTCTCCTCCCAAAGGCCCACGACAAGATGACAAACACTGCTGCGGGCTGCACTACCTTCCGCTGCACCAAGACGTGGAGAATTAGTACCACCTTGCTTAGCTAGAGGCTCTCCACTCCCATCTTTTACTATATAACAAGGGTCAAGGTTCCCCATGTAACACACCATCACCATCCAAGACACTCATCCATCCAATAAATAAAATACTACATTCTACAATGTAGTCTCTCTCTCTCTACTCTCTCTACTCTCTCTTTCTCTCTCTCTCTCTCTCTCTCTTCCCTTACTCTCTCTCTCTCTCTCTCTCTCTCTATTACTTCCACCACTCAAGTATGCACACTTGGGCAAGAGTGAAGGAAGGTCCTCATGTCTAGCTATCTTGCTAGTTAGTATAGGGAGTGGGTGAGTGCAAGAGGAGAGAGATGGGCGACCTTGGCGACCCGCTCTCCTAAGTGCGAGACTCCCGAAGTCCGCCGAGTAGCCGGGATGCCGGAAGTGCCGGACCTTCGGTATCCGGAAGGCCGAAGTACCGGCACTACCGACATCCGCTACCCTTGCACCTCTATGGCGTATTCTCCACTTTCGGTAAGAACGTCGTGATATTCTCTTGATGTATTATCTAAGTGATTTATCATTCATCGAATACTTTACGGGTTCGTTGTCCGTCCTAGTGGCGGAGGGGAGGGTGTATAGGAGCCCTGATAAAGACGGGTAAACGTGGCCAGCACCTAACTCGTAGTACGGGTGTAGACGTGGTGTCTATACTTGTGTCTACCCTCGTTTACGTTTCACTTCCCATGGTCGAGGGGTAGTCGGATCGGTGGTGACAGCCCGGTCCTTCCTTCGCATTCCCCCACGTTCGGATTTGACGTAGGGTTGATGTCGTCATTGGCTAGCAGACTAGCTGATCTACGATTCCCGAAGCAAAGTATAAGAAGTTGATATCTAACCTCAAGATAAGAACCCTAGAGATATCCTCACTACCCTCAGCTATCCTTCTCTTGCGCCCATAGGGTTGATTAGAATTAAGACTACCTATGAAAACCGTTCCTTAGCTAAATATAAATACGATACCCTATATCCGGGTGAAATGCTACAACGGTATTTCCGTGCGCTTGCGGACTTGTTCTGTAAATGCTACAGAATACCACCCGGCGTTTCTGGCAACATTACTAGGAATGGGTTTTATATCTATTCTTGGTGATTGCGCTAAGAAACGCCAACAGAGGCAATCTTCCTCTCTCCCCCTTTAGTACATAAATTTGCATGCAGGTCCCCAAACCTATTTAGCTTTGGGCTTTTTTACATGGACGGGGTAAGCGCGGCCGCCCTATCCCAACATACAATATAAATATCTTAGAAGTCATACCGATAATTAAAATATTTGCATAAAAGAATACCAGAGACTTTACAATGCTATTTTTCTAACTTTTTATTCGACATTTTCGAATAGACATAAATGTCTTGATTAAACAATAAATAGCTACGAAAGTAGACCATAAAAATACCGATAAACATGATGATTAGGTCATCTTCATCATCAACTTCAAATAGCTACGAAAGTAGACAATAAATGTCTTGATTAAACAATTTGTAATTTGTGATGTTAGCAAATAACTATAAAAGTAGCCAATAATTTTCTATGAAAAGACGAAGAGAAATAGCGACTCGGCCAGCCTCCGTGACTGTGTGGTCGTGCAAACTATAGATGAGTGATTGATCG
>CAMZMU010000085.1:152143862-152424882 GCA_947311845.1 Poa pratensis
TGAATTTATTCATGCATTATGCACTTCACAACCTACCGATTGATGATCCTATTAGAAGAGAACTCAAAGACATCGGGAAAGAGATTGCGAAAAAGCTAAAGGGGTTACCTCTAGGAGCCAAAATAGTTGGAGGACAGCTCTGTATAAGGCAAAACCTTGAGTTTTGGAGAAAAGTCCGAGATCGGAACCTTTGGAATGAGACGATGGGAGCTCTCTGGTGGAGTTACCAACTTCTTGATGAGGAGGTAAGGCGGTGCTTTGCTTACTGCAGTATTTTTCCTCGAAGACGTCTGTTGGAACGAGATGAGTTAGTTAAACTCTGGGCTGCCCAAGGGTTTGCTGGAAGAGGTAATGAAGGTGAGAGAATAGAAGGTGTTTGCCGGGATTACATTGACGAACTAGTGTCAGCCTCATTTCTGCAACTTAGTGCAAAGGATGACCCCGAGAAAAAGGACTACTTTGTAGTTCATGATCTGTTATATGATTTAGCGGAGAAGGTCACTGGAAGTGATTGTTTCAGAATCGAAAATCTGTGGATTTGCATCAAAAGGGGTTACATTATGCTGCAAAGCTTACACAAAATTGCACCGCATCAAGAAAAAAAGGGGAAAAAGAGCATCGAAGAAAGTTGCTCCCAGACACCTTCCGCCGCGCCCGCCTGCTGCGTTCCACGACGTGGCAAAGAGGTAGAAGGAGCTCAGCACAACCACGACGTGGGGTGCGGGTCGTGTGGACCACGGGTCGGCGCAGTGGGGGTGGAGCACGGGCGGCACTCCGGTAGAAGGTGCGCGGTGGTGATTGGAGCCGGCGGCGCCCCGGCAGGAGCAGGGGGTGGCGCGGTGGTGATTGGAGCCGGCGGCGCCCCGGCAAGAGGAGCGGAGGCGGCACGACCAATGATTGGAGCAAGGGGACGCGCCAGCCGAGGGAGGAGCTGGGCAGCGCTCCGATAGGAGGAGCAGGGGCGGCGCGTGGTGGCTTGAGCAGGGCGAGACACCAGGCCGGTGGAGGAGCCGGGCGGCGATCCGGTAGGAGGTGAAGATGGTGCGGTGGGAAGATGAGTTGGAGAACGACTGGAGAAACAGAATCGAGAGGATAAGGTGGTGGGTGGACCCACGATGTCTCTAGAGGCCTGGACACGCGTCGCGACGACGACCCGGAGGACGCGAGCCTCCGGCTGTTTATTAGCGTTTTCCTTGTACAAAGGAAAAGCCTACGTATCCCCCGGAGGATCCAGCGCTTGCGTCCTCCGGGTCCAGGACTCGCCACGCGTCCTCTAACGTGGCGGAAAAACAGAGACAACGATAGAGGTGGGTCCCACCACCAAGACCTTATTAATTATGGGATTTTTTTGATTTGTTGCTATTTGGCAGCATATCCCGTCGCACTTCAGGCAGTATCTCCCAGTGCGTCGGCGTGAGATGATGGTTTTGGTGGACGAGGCGAATAACAAGCTTGACCAGATGATCTGCGGTTCCACCACAGAGGTTAGACACTTTCTTACCGGCAGGTGGAGAGCCTTTGCTGATGAGCACCAGCTAGCCGATGGTGACTGTTTGGTGTTCCAGCTGATAGAGCCCACAAAGTTCAAGGTGAGGTTCAACGGCCTGTTCCCCGCACGCCATTTTAGATATGGGTTTTTCAGAAAAGATAAAAGCTTCTCTCGGTAGCAAACCAGCAATAGTGGATAACTCGATTTGTATCGAATTGCTGTGGTATTTCTTTGGTTCCAAATGAAGCCTTGTGATTATGCAAATTTCTGAAACTTGCTAGGTGGGTTGGAGTGGAGTTATCCTACCGTTTTCTGTATCCAAGCCATGATTTGGTTGAGTAGAATAGTGGAAAAGAATGGTTATGGCTATATATTAAACTAGAGCTTACACTGTCCATAAACATATATGTTTCAAATTGAATTATTATACAGTGACTCCTGTCATGCAAATTCGTAATTGTAACTATGGAGTAGGAATCATATCAGTACTTGTACTCCATAACTAGGAAAACATGTCTACAATTATTAGAACAAGGACACATCCGGCTTGTTCTGAATTGCAGGATTTTACATAAAGTATGCAGGAAACAGAAATATAGTTGATATGTTTTCTCTCAAAAAAAAAGTTGATCGGTTTCAAGCAGATCCAAAAAGGCGTTTAGATATTAGCTTTTCCTTATAGCCAGCATGCCTTCAATTGTACATGAAACAGGAGGGATTCTTGCAAGGCTTAGTGATGGATAAAATCCAGTTTCGTCTAACTATTACACTTTTTTATGTAAATGTGTAGGTTTACATAGTCAGAGCAAGTTCTTACAACAAAAATGACCACTGAAGGTGTGACCTTCCAGTTTTGCCAGAAGAAGAGGTGAAGTGTTTCTTACCTTTGTTTTGCATTGGTTCGATTGCTGCAATAGCTGTTTATATATCTAGTTCCAAATGCTTCTTCGTTGTGTAGCAGATCAGTTCATATTTACCAAGCTCACTTGGAAAATGAAATTATGGAACCGCTTTTGAGTTACTTTCTTTGCACTTAGTTTTAGTCATGAAAAAAATTGAGCTTTTTCTCCCACTTACTGTTGCTAAACTTCTTAACATTATATGATTAACTTTACAGAAAAACCTAGGAAAAAATATATAGGGGGTTGCAATTCATTAAGACGGGGCTGTTAATCTCTACAAGATTGATGCATCGTTGCCAAACTAGTTGGCTGACGTCCTATAGGCATTGCCTTGTTTTCCCTGTACTGCCTAGCCGAAGAAGCAATGTACACACACATAAGACACAGTATTAGTCGGAGGAGAGCACACAAGCCTCTTCAATTCATTCCCCTTGCTGCTACTTCTAGATTCTAACTTCGCTGTACAGGGTTGGTTATTGATTCAACATCACTTTATGATGATCTCAGTGTGATTCTTCTTACTAGGAAACGACACTATAGTATTTGACTTAAAAACATACTATTTGTGATTTTCTGATTGTAGGTGTATGCATATTTTCAGTCGGGATGGGGGCCTGAGAACTTGCCTCAGTTTTTTTTGGAATTTGAAGGGTGATGGCTCTAAACCTAAGGAGACGACATGGGCATCTGTTATTTTGGTTGTTTGCTCTGTTGGAAAAACTTAGCCTCATGGTTGTAGTTATTGGTTAACAAACTTGTTCAGTTAGTAGTTGCCTTAGTACTAATATTTGTAGTTTAGATGTCTGCATTTCCTCAGATGAAGGCCGTCAGATGTTATGAACATTGAGAATCAGCAGCCACAGTGCAAACTGACACAAGAAATTGCTCATGTTGCGCAGCAAGAATTGATCTCAGTGAATTTGTGATTTATGTCCTGTTTTGTATCAATTATCATGCACCTATGTTGGCAGTGACTTGTTCACTTAGTTTGGTAGGTATAACCATAGATTTTTGTATGGTGATTCTGCCCCGCGGTGGCAGATCAAGCCAATCCTGGGCTGCATTCTCTCTAGACCGTTAACTATTTTTGCTTTCTCGATTAGGAAGGTATTTGCATTTTCCCATACTAGAGTGGCAGATCCTCAGCGATCCCCTCTTTCGTATGCTTATTTTACCAAGGAATTAAATTGTTAACCAAGTGCCATGCTGGTGTATCACAGAAGAAAAGGACATGATCGGGTCGGTAGGGAGAGGTCGGCCACAGTTCTTCATCCCTCCTGTGATAAGGTCAATTCATTCATCCACCATCACGACGAGTGCTTCGTCCTCGTATTCGTATCTGTTTCGCCTCGTGGCAGATCATAGCCACGCCAACAGGGCTACTACTATTGATAGAGTAATTTTATTCTTTTGTGACCTGCTATTGATGGAGTATGTTCACTTTCTTTCAACATTTTATCTATTTAGCGCATAGTTTTTTGTAGATGAACTACCTTTATTAGACTTCAAGAGAAGACGGGATATACATGCCCTAAGACAGATCTACAAACCAAACACTACAACCATGGGACTCGTAAATTGCACTCCTTTTTATTTGATCTCATTCGTTCATGACAAAACGATATCTCCCTATACTCATGTCCTGATGCGAGCGTCTGCAAGACAATGTGGGTATAGACTGCTCTAAGCTCGTAATTGCATTCTTGCAATCGCTTTCCACCCAGACCGCCTCTCTACAAAGCTAGGGCTTCTAACGTCTCCGCTTTGGTGCAGCCTGGAAATACAATTTCCGAAGCCCCCCAAGAAACTTCGGCATCACTCATGGTGACCGCTGCTACAACCTCCCATCCACTGTTCTTGTTGACAGACTCGTCGACATTTATCTTTCTTTACCATACCGTATGGGGACGAGGGATCCAACCTGACTCCATTGGCTAGTGGTGGCCGCCTTCTCTCCTGACATTGCTTCGGTCCTCCCTTACTCATGTGTTGGCTTCCGTAGGGCATGCCAGATGGCCGAGAGCGTGACAAAAACTTCGACTTGATCCTTATGCTTGAAGGTTTCCATCATTGTTGAGAGCCATTCCCGAGAGATCTCTTCCTTCCTTGGTTGGAATGCTTGAATCTAGATTTGTGCATCTTAATCCTATATACAGAAAATGTTCCTTAAACTTGATAGCATGTAAATAGGAGAAGAAATAGATTTTGTGCTAAAAACCTTCCTTGTGGAATTTGATGATGTTGCTAGAGAAGTTAGAAAAGGTTTTGCTTGTTATGAAATGCTTGGTTGTTGCCAATTTTGCATACCTTGAAAACATACGATGCTAAGAGAATGAGATACACCGGTAAACTGAAGATGAGAACAAAGTTGATATTGATATACCTTTTATATTGTTGGAATTTCTGAAAACCCGCGGTGGCATTGGTAGGATGTACAGGGTCGGTGTTGTCCCATAATTTTTTCAAGGACATATGGGAGACGCTAGGCAGCATCTTCGAACTCACCCACATGTTGGAGGCGCTTGCGCCTTCGACGTTACCACCCTCAAGACATTGTGGAATGATCTCTTTTCTCAGATCTTCCGGGCGATCAGTGTGGTTGAGTGTGCTAATTCGATCACTGGAACTACATGTGTACATGCCATCTACAATCATACCCAGTCAAGATTGCGGCATATGCTTCGTGTCGCTAGATTGGTTCCACGACATAATCCAGAAACATGCAATGAAAGTCCAGCAAGCACGAAAACACCCATGAGTTTTATTATTTCTGATCCATTTTATTTATTATATATTAACAAAACACAATTCTATGTATATTTATTACGGATGGATGACAAAATACATATGCATATGGATGATACGTCGGGTTCGTGCAAAAAAAAAAAAAAAAGAAGCCGTATGTACGTACACGCACAGAACACATACAACCCGTACGAACGCATATCACACACTGGCCGTCGGCCGTCGCCTCGCGCGCGCGACAACTTTATTATTCAGCCCATCACTGAAGCAACAGAGAGAGCTCAGTGCTGCCCGCCGGGAAGCTTCTCCTTGATCTTCTCCACGACGCTCTTCTTCTCGCCTTTCGTGGCGTCCGTAGCAGTGCCCGTGCCGTGTGCGCCGGTGGTGGTCGTCGCCGCCGCCCGCCCTCGCCGTCGTCCTCAGACTACAACATAACCAACGGCGCAATTCAGCACAAGTAGTAAGATCGATGATCCATATATGCGGAGACAGAGTTAGACGACGGAAATAACGTACGTACCGAGCTGGAGCTGGAGCTGCCGGAGCGGCGCAGCACGCCGTCGGTCTTGTTGTGGTCGTCCTTCACCGGCTGGACCTGCCCGCCGGTACCGGCGGCGGTACCGTGTGTTCCCGTGGGGCCTCCGGTGATGCCGTCGTGACCTGCCACCGGCTTGACGTCCTCCTCGCCTGGTGGTGCTCCATTGTCGTCGATGATGATCGGTCTACTGGTATGAAGTGGTTGTGTGTAATACTGAGTATCTGAGCTTCGATCGAGTTGCTATGCAGAGAATAGCGAATTGGTTGGTTATTTATAGCGATGATGTTGGAGTTGGAGATGAACACTGGCTTCGCAGGTGGCAAGAGGAAGCTCGTTACCATGGAGTGGTTATCCCGCCAATAAACAACGCCGGCGGTCCATGGAGTGGTTACCACGTACGGCATCGGGCTCTCATTTGTGTCTGGTACACAATTATCCCGGCGTCGTGGGCCTCCAGGCGCCCGTTGTGCACGGTGACGGAGTCTTCACGCTCGGGCGTAAAGTGCTAGAGCCATCCGCCCCAGTTATTCTCGGAGTGGATGGGAGGGCTCGCTTCTCCGGTGCAAGGTGATGGCGAGCTCAAATCTACTCCAGAGTCTGGGAATGGGCGGCACCCCGAGGCCACCGGCACTTACAACCCACACCTTGGCAGGTGGAGAACAAGCGCTTGAACTCAAGCGCATGCACAAGGGTGAGGCTGCGCCCGCCGCCCGCTGCGCAACGCACTGCTGGAACTGTCAGTCTCAAATTGTTCGACATTGTGGCAGTGGCGTGTGTGTGGCTTGTGACAGAAGGAAAATGAGAGGATATTTGGACGACACGAAAGGAGGAAGGGCCCCTTACATCGCAGGGTAGGGAGAGAGCAGGGTAGGCAAAGGGCGTGTGCGAGTGTTAATGCGCGAGGCATGGGGAAGGTGCAACGACAGTACGTCGGCTGGCGCCGGCGTTAAAGTGACACGTGTGTGGGAAGGCACAACGCCGTTGCCTCCTGTAATGTCGCATGGCGAAGTTGCCACCATTACAAAATTTCAAGATTCAGTGTTCTGAAATGTGTCATCAAACATATTTAGATCCGGTAATGTGCCATAAAATTTGTGTTTGAAACATGACATGATACATTTTTTGCTATATTTGTTAGAATTGAGACTATTATTAATATAGTGTGATATAATTGTGTTGCTCAAATATTTATATTTTCAAAGATTATGTTGCAATTTTTTGATAAATTGTAGTATAAGTGTGCATCATTTGTGTGTTATATGCAACAATTCCACAAATAATGGAGTTGTCTGTAACAAGCTACAAATGCCCCTCCTTCTGTCCACGTTGGGAGCAAGTAAGCAGAAAAGCAGACTCCACATGTCAGGTGTTAGGATCATGTCAGCAACTCAATACTTCTTGTTTTGGATCATGTCATGATCATGTCAGCAACTCAAAACCTCTTGTTTTGTAAGAATATTCTTACAAAACGCAAACATATTTTCCCTGTGATGGAGAACAAATAATACTACATACATTTACATCGCGCAGCTCACAGAAAACAAAGCACAACACATATGCCTGACACGCACAAACGCCGTCGTATGCGCGCCATTATTTATTGTAGGGAACTCCTGCATGCGTTCTTTTGCAGGTGCAGGCAAGCTGGAACAGATTACAGCTCAGTGCTGCCCGTCGGGAAGCTTCTCTTTGATCTTCTCCATCATGCCCTTCTTCTCGCCGGTGGCCTCGGCACCGTGCGTGCCAGCGTACTCGCCCGCCACCGCCGTATGCTGCTGCTCATCCTTCTGGCCTCCGGGGAGCTTCTCCTTGATCTTCTCCTTAATCCCCTTCTTCCTCCTCCCGCCCACTCCGTCGTCCTCAGACTATATGTCATGACAGCGCAGGACGCCACCGGTCTTGCTGTGGTCGTCGTCCTTCATCGGCTGGACCTGCCCGCCGGTACCAGCGGCACCGGCAGCGCCGTGTGTCCCCCCGTGGGGCCGCCGTGCCCGGCCACCGGCTTGCCGTACTCCTCCACCTTGTTCGTCGCCTGGCCGTGCTGCCCCCGATACTCCATTGTCGTCGTAGGTACACAACACAGCTGATCAATCTACAGGTGAACGAACTCAGTGGTTTAATTTGTGCTGTTGAACTGTTGCGAGTTGCGATGGAGAGAAGAGCATGTGGAACGTGTACATGTACCTCGTTATAATGGAGTGTTTATCTATCTTGTCAATAAACAAAACCGCGGCTTTGGCCAGTTCCACGTATGGCCTCCCGAAGGCCATGACTCATGGATGCATTCAAAAATGCTTGCGGCTTAAGAGATGATCGATCATCGGACATGTACCAATTGCAAAACGGCTTTAGTTTCCCCATGGACAAAGCCTACCGAGGCCTCTAATGAAAGAAAGATATATACTAACAATTTCAGCAACAAGATAAGACCACTTCAAGACTAGAATTTTCCACTAGATAACACCGGCGCGACGAGATACGGTGGGATGGCGGCTCCCACCTTATCCATTTGATAACACTGTCGATTTGTTTTTCCTTTTTATTCCATTTGATGAACGTTTATGCAACTACTCCTACTCGTTGCCATCAAGTCCACTCATTTGTGCACAACAATAAAATAGAAAAAACGAGCATACTCAGTAGGCACATTCTCGAGAAAGAAAATATACTAATCTCAAAATGATATCAATTGTCCGATCTAAGCACCAAAGTCAGATCATGAGCTTTCACCCAACCTCTAAAAGGGGTATACTCGGGAGCGTAGTGGACGCTAAAGGCGTCAAATATGATTTACCACCCAAGTCACCGGTAGGTCTCCTTGGTCACAGATCCGGTGCTGAGCAAGTGAGGGTGCTACTTTGGGGCAGACGTCGGAAAATGATAAGATGAAACATTTGAATTACAAGTTGTGTTCCAAAACCTGAATATATTTGGAATGTTGTTTTGGAAATTTAGGAATAATAATAATACTATGAAAATGGAATTTTATTGGATGTGCAAGCTAATAATTCATGCTCCATGATCGGCAGGGGTTCCCGGGATGAACGCGGTAGAAATTTTTGATTTATGCTAGCGTAGCCTACCTAGCGTATGTCAGGACCCCGATGGATCCCTGACGGTAAATCGATGAAGAGGAGGGAAATTGGAGCTCGGTGCTCAGATTTGGGTAAAATTACAGGAATTGAAATACAGGAAAATAAAGAAGATAACTAGATTTTCATTTCTTGGTTGATGAACACATGATACAAGGGTGGCTTATATAAGGAGAGGCTAGCTACACAATACCACAAAGGTGAAATACCAATACTACCCTTACCACTACTAAACCACTAATAACCTCATATTACCTACTAATCCTATACCCTGACATTACTCCCCCCTTGAGACCATTGGTCACCAATGGAACAAGTTTCTTCAGAAACTTTAACATTGTCAATTATCCTTCAAAAATCATTCACCATGTCAGGGAGGGAGAAAATGGACCAACCAAAGAGCAACTCCATAGCTCTTGGTTTCTGTGAGCCAATTGATCTTTTCTTGTGCGTACAGCAACCACCATTTGCATTTGTAGGAGAGTAACATAGTACCAGGATCCCATACAAAAGAAGCATTGGTCACTTGACTTTGAGCACATACAAAAGAAGCACTGGTCCCATAGTACCAGGATCCCATACAATCCTGCACATCTGAGATATTGTACAGACAAGCACTAGTGTCTTCAGTTTCGGGTACCTTGCTGAAACATTTGAGTTGCTCGCTGGATGGGTTCTCAGATGCCTTGTGGAAGGACTTGCCAAGCAATTCAGAAGTACTGGTGAACATTAAGGTTTTCAGGGTGCCTGGGTCCCATTCCTTTCTTTCTACTTCAGTCATCAGCATGTTCGACTGTTGGTTGTCTATTTGTTGTGGCTTCACATGTTTACCACACAGCTCATTATCAGTGTTCTGCTCAGCTGTTAAACAAAATACACCAGCAATACATCCCTCAGGACTGAATGTTGGCTTACTGAAGCACTTGGGAGCATGATGACTGTCATGTTGCTTTCTTGCATATATCTGCAGCTCAGGGTTGCCACTGAACACCTGAACGAACTCATTTGAGCTGTCCTCTGTTTCTGCATCACCGACAGCACACTCTGGCTCCACAACAGCTTGCTGGGAGGGACAGTTGAGATTGATGTCTTCTCGGGCAGGAAGGGGCTTTGATGCAGCATTTTTCTCAATGCAATCCCAGATTGTCCCCCGGCTATTTTGCACAATTGCATGCCTCAGCTTCTCACTGATGGTCTCCAATTGGGCCTTAGCCTGAGCCAACAATTGTTGAATAACATGTGGCTGCTGCTCTGAATTGTTCCCTTTCCAGTGAGGAATAACAGAGCAAAGATCATCGATGGCTTCAACTTGAGGCATTGCAACCTCATGTGTTAATTTTTGCTCACTAGTATTGATTTCAGCGAGGAAAGCACATGAATAATCATAAAGGATTTGCAATTCTGCAGGATAAGCATGCCTAACATCTAGCTGACAGTAAGTACTGTATAGATACCAACCATGTGTAGCTCTCAAAGCATTATTAGCCATGTAATCGTGCTGGTACTGGATCAAGATTGTACAGCCATGCTGATTCGATGATAGAAATATTTTCTCCACTACTCCATATGAGCAGAATAGATGATTAAGCACATCAGTAGGTACAGAGTGCTTTACCTGATGCAGCACCACACGTAGTACTCTGCCTTGAAGAGTTGGGCAGTAACTCCATGACATACCAGTTGTTTCATACTCTGAGCATGAGTTTGCGTCGAGCATGAGCCCTTCTTTAGCAGCTTGTTGAAAATCTGGCTGGCAACCAGTGCTCTTGTAATTTGCTGCTGGGAGGCCGGGAGCTCGGAAGCCGGTGGGCTCTGGCAGAGGATCACACACAGCGGCCAGATGACCGGTGCCCATGGCGGCGAGGGAGACCAAGCAGCGGCGCTGGTCGATCTTCCGGGGCAGGCTGCCGTATTCACCAAATTTGTACGGAGATGATGGGCTTGGAGTACGCGTGGATGGCGCGGATGCAGGAGAGGGCATCGGCGACGAGCGTGGCGGCGGGAAGGAACTCCGGCGTGAGCAGCATGGCCCGGCGGCGGCCACGGGAGGCGGCGACCTGGGGGGTCGAAGAGGGCTTGGCGACTGCCGACGGTGGCTCGGGCGCGTGGACGAGCTGAGGAGCTCTGCTGCCGGCGTGAGGCGAGGAGGTCGTCGGGTACGGGGAGCGGCTCGGATGGCGGCGTCGGCGGCCCGAGGATCTGGGAGGTCAGCGTGGAGGCGGAGAGCAGAGGACCGGCGGGCGCTTGAGCTTGTGGAGCTTGGGAGGGAGGCGGGCAGAGGCGCGGTGGGTGGGGTGCGGGTGGATCCGACGTTGCGGGTGGGCCGGAGGAGCGGGGTGGATGGTGCGGGCGAGTGCGGCGCCGAGGCGGCGGAGGCGGAGGTAGCGGGCGAGGCGATGGAGGTTGATGGGACGGTGGTCGATTTTGCTTCGATTTGGGGAGAGGAGGGTGGGAAGAAGAAATTCGCCGGTGCGAATCGGATCGGGGAGAGGAGGAAGCACGCCCGACGGATCGGTGGCTCTGATACCAAATGTCAGGACCCCGATGGATCCCTGACGGTAAATCGATGAAGAGGAGGGAAATTGGAGCTCGGTGCTCAGATTTGGGTAAAATTACAGGAATTGAAATACAGGAAAATAAAGAAGATAACTAGATTTTCATTTCTTGGTTGATGAACACATGATACAAGGGTGGCTTATATAAGGAGAGGCTAGCTACACAAGACCACAAAGGTGAAATACCAATACTACCCTTACCACTACTAAACCACTAATAACCTCATATTACCTACTAATCCTATACCCTGACAGCGTAGCCTACCCCGATTCCCAACACTGACTCTTTAAGGTTAACATCTATGACATCAATTGGGGTAACCTCTATTTATACATTATACTAAACATTTTTACTTCAAAATGTCACTGTGGTACTAATCTAAACTACATTTTCATCACTGAAATCATTGGCGTGTAAATTAGATACTATTTATTTCTTATGTAACAATTATAACTACATGCAACATTAAACCCAAATGCTTACTAATCTAAATGTCAAATGTTTATCATTACAAATAAAATGTTATATAGTACACATACTTAATAATGTTGTTTTACAAAAGAAATTGGTGTATGTTTTAATAGATTGTTTATAAATCTAGGCAAAATATGACAAGACCAATTTCTCAAACGAATTTTTTGGTGCCATTTATATGGACTATAATATATTTATATATCTCCTTTATGTTTTAGTGTCTTCATTGCTTGCTGGGAGCTACCGAAGGCTGAGATGCAAATTGGTGATAACGTATGTCCTATTAAATCATCGGATGGCATCCAAGGAGCCGCTTGTTTTCCGGAGCTCTTGTTACAGTTTTTACTGCTTTGACCTATTGACACACGGATCATACCTCGTATGTATAAGGTATATGAAGAAACACGTGTGTTGTTGCATTTGTCAGTCCACAACCGACAACTTGTATGTATACGATGTATCTGTGTGTTGTTGCACATACTCTAAACTCTTGATATTGATTGGCAAGTCTTTTTACCTATTGATCGAGTGAGTAATCTTTACTTATGCATGCAAAAGAAGCAGCAAAGTACTCTTCTCATCTCTAATCTAGGATATCAAAATGAAACACGATGCATCAGGGCACATGGCTAGCTATAGAGATATGTCCACGTGAAAAACTATAACAAGGGAATGAAGACCAAATGCCCCCGGCTCTAATTTATGTTCAGCTCCAGAAGCAATATAATATTCTACTATAGAAACAAGATAATATTAATCTAAAACCATTCAGCAAAAAACATTGCACAACATATAAATAGGATCGAATAATGTGTCAAATTTGACCACACGTTGTAGGAGGGGAGAATTTGCGCATAGTTGCGCAAAAAATGTGGATGGAGAGAATTTGCATTATTTATACTAAACTATTTTACTTAGCTATAATTAATCATATAATCAGATGTCCATTTTTTACGCTAAAAACAGTTGGGAAAAACCCCTACGTGTAATTTTTCATTTTACAAATATGAACAAGTTACAACTTAAAAGTTCATAAAGTGTCCACCCATTGGGTCATAACTCTTTCAGAAAAGTTCATCAGATGTCCATTATAACTTTATTGATATAACCTATAATAATAAGTTTCCTTTTTTTCAAATTGTACATAACATTATTACCTAGATGTAATATGGACACTTGAATTTCAATATTTTATAATTGAAACGCTTGAAATACATAAGTTATACGGTTAAGCTCAATTGAACAAAAAATTCAGTAAATAAAAATTTATGTGGATCTAATAGAATATAAATAGCAAGAGCCATAGATATTCCATAGTGTGTGTGTGTCTATTTTATTATCTTTAAGTATGTTGGTAAGTATATATAATACAATGGAGTGCGTAAAAATATGCTAACTCACTTTTTTATCATGGTATTGTCTATCTTAGTCGTAGTTAATAGAAAATTCTAGAGTGTGTGAGGTTTGAACAAATGGTTTGTCCTAGTCCTACGGATCTAGTCTAATGCATGCTAATACATGCTTAAGTTTTACATTCTTGACCATTCATGATGGCAACCGGTTATTTCAAGAATTCACCCATATTTCTGTCAAACTACTAATTTCCGAAAAGCAAATGAGCCTTGAACCATGTTTGGTTCCAGAATGAGAAAGAGTGCAGACTCAAACCCAACCAAATCGAACCGTAAGAGTATGCTCACCCAACTTCCCGTGTCGACCTGTCCCCAAACGCCGATCCTCGCAGCTTCTGCCATAGCCGACAACAAAAACGTCGGCGCCCTCTTCGTTGACGAGGACCCCTCCCTCCCCCATTCTCCTCATCCACCACATCCAAACCCCCATCCCAGCCCCACCACGCCGATTCCGCCCAGCACAACCAGCGCCTCCTCGAACTAACCGCCGAGCTGGACTTGTGTCGCCGCCTCCGCCGCTTGGCTGAGAACACCCTCGGCTCCTCCGAGACCCGGCTCACCCGCCACAAGGCCTTCGCGCCGGACGCGCTGTGGAAGTGGTACGTCCTCAGCGCCGCCTCCGCCGCCTCCTCCCGCTCCATTGTGGCCCTGCAGGCCGAGGCCGCCACCTCCTCCTCCATGCTCACCTCGGGCCTGGACCGGATCTCCGCCATGGCCTACCCCTCCACCGCTCCAATCCCGCTCCCCACCTCCACCAAGTACTCCACCGGCCACCCGACACTCCCTAGCTAGGAGGTCCTCAATCGTGCCAACAGCATCGTCGATGACCTCCTGTCCCAAATCGGCGTTGCCCGCTGCGACCGCGACGACTGCAACTACCAGGTCACCATCGAGGTATCCAAGCTCGAGGCGACGGTGGCCGCCCAAGCTGCCGAGTCCGTGTCCCTCTCCAATGTAGGAAATTAGGGTTTTGGAGCTATGTGACCTACCCTCTATTCAAATGCATATTGAAGTTAGAGTGTGAGATCTTTATATAGACTCCAAATCCAGATATTTCAATCTGTTTTTTAGATAAGATTCGTGACATGTTAAACCAACCACAGTAACATGTTAAACAATTAGGTCCCAAACACGCATGCATGAGTCATACGCTGAGCGGTCCTCCCCCTAAACGTATAATACGAGGAGCCGATTCTAGCCGATTTTTGAAATCCAGTCGAGCCGTATTTTTTTAAGCCAACTCGGCTGACTTAGCTACAGCCGATACTGCGATTGAGCCGAGCCGATCACAGATCGCGTTTGTTTGTTTTTTTTTCGATTCAGATCGCGTTTGTCTAAAAATTAAAGTATTATGGACAAAGCAGGATTCGAACCTGCGTCTACAGAGCGCTGCACCCACATGCAATGCCACTGGGCCAACTCTGCCTTTGTGATTTGTTATTCATCTTGCGCATCTTATTCAGACCTCCGATGGACGTAGGGAGCCCCAGTGGGCGGGTGGCCGCGGCCGCGTGCGGCTCAACGTCGGCGGCCGGGTTTTCGGGACGACGGCGTCCATGCTCGCTGCCGTTGGGCGGGACACCATGCTCGGCGCCATGCGTCCGTGCCTCTGCGCGCCCCCGGGAGGCCATCCGCGCGGCGCCCGACGGCGGGTGCTGCATCGCGCACGGTGGCGCCGTGCGCGTGTACAACTGGATGCTCGAGGACGCCCACGGATACGGATAGGATCGTGGTGGACAGTCACGGCGCGGCCGCTACCGCCGTCGGCGCGCCGCCACAAGACCTCCTCCATAGCGATGGAGACGAGGGCCGAAGGAACTGCCCCGCCGTCTCTGCCCCATCCCTCCGCTCCTCTTTTCCGGCCGCCTCCATCTTGTCCCTCAGGCAGCCGGTGTTCGGCGAGCTCCGTGGGGAGCAGCGTCCGGCGGCGGCGGCATGGAGCACGGCTCGGCAGCGGCCGGCGACGCGGCGGACGCCCCAGGACCCTCCTCTGGTGCGACCGCGAGGGCAAGAAGCACCCACGTCGCCACGTCGTTGAACGCCGCCGCCGCCAGTGCCGTCTCCTCATGGACACGCTGAGGAGTTTGAGCTCCGCTAGGACGCGGCAATGCACGCGGAAGGCAGTGATGGACAGCAGCCACGCCCATGAACAGCAGGAACTGTGCAGACGCATATGGGCCACCGGAAACGGAGCTCCAGGCTCCACGGCGAAACGGCGGGGAACGCGGGGTGATCTGGCGCCGGCACTGCCGCCGCGGCCGCCAACCAGCTCGACACAATACGTATTCGTCTACGTGACACGTCATTGTGACGTAAGCATGACGCTGATGTACTCACGTACAGCATGATCTACTCCCGCTTTCAAACCGCCCGATCACGCGCCCTCGTAAACTATCAAAAAGCAACTTACCAAATGACCCACTGCAAGTTTTAAAGTGGCGAACATGTACTCTGTGTTGAGTGTTTGTTTTAAATTATTTTAACTTTTGAACTTATGAGGTCGTATTTACCTATTTTATGTCTTACAAATGGTTGTATTTAATTTTATATATTCAATTTAATAAAACTAAAGAAAATAAAAAAAAGTACTCCTACATGGCTAGGGGTGAACAGACCTGGATATGTAGTAGTGGTGCATGTGTGTCCATATGTCACAAATGGTGATTGATGTGTATCTCGATGGTCAGCAGTGTTGCATTTGGGTCCACACGCCCAAAGGGTCTAGGGACAGACCTAGTTGTGCAGAGGCGTTGTATGTGGACCCACATGTACCACTCTAAGCCATCTAGATCTATCCCTAACCCCTTCGTTAAAACAATAGGGCAGTCATGCCTAAATAGTTATTTATGGCTTAGAAATAATTGCAATAGTATCTCATGTGGGTCCACATGCCCAAAGGGTCTCTGGGAAGACCTAGTTGTTTACGGGTGTTGCATGTGGGTCCACATGTATGGAAGGTAGTAGATCTACCATGTACCACCGTTGGTATGTGTGGACCCATATACACACTCGTAATCATAGGGTTGTACATCTATCACCTATGGGGTATGTGGACCCATATGCGACACTACTAGCCATCTAGTTATGCATATCATGTGATGGGGGCACATGGACCCACATGCAAGGATTCTAGCCAGCTAGGTTTACCCCTGCCTACATTGGTTGCATGTGGACCCTTGCCAGCTATGTCTTCACATTTAGGGCATGTGGACCCAGATGCAGTAGTACTTCTGGCCATCTCGCTTACATCTATTATCACTGGGGCACATGGAGCCACCTAGAACACTCTCAGCCATCTAGGTCTAGCCTATCACCTTTGATGCACATGCAACACTCATAGCCGTCTAGTTGTATGTGGACCCATATGCGACACTCCTAGCCATCTAGTTATACATATCATGTGATGGGGGCACATGGACCCACATGCAAGGATTCTAGCCAGCTAGGTTTACCCCTGCCTACATTGGTTGCATGTGGACCCTTCCCAGCTATGTCTTCACATTTCGGGCATGTGGACCCAGATGCAGTAGTACTTCTGGCCATCTCGCTTACATCTATTATCACTGGGGCACATGGAGCCACCTAGAACACTCTCAGCCATCTAGGTCTAGCCTATCACCTTTGATAAACATGCAACACTCATATCCGTCCAGTTGTACACCTGTCGCGTTTGGGGCATGTGGACCCACATGAAACACTCTCAGCATGTAGAACCACTCTTAAAAAGCTAGATCAGTTCACCTGAATGGCAAGAGGCAAATATACCTGACTAGCTATGAGTGGTGCATGTGGGTCCACATGTGCTAGAGGTGTTAGAAGTGTACCTAGATGGCAGGGACTATTGCATGTGGGTCCACGCGTATCAAAGGGTCCAGGGCAGAAGGTGTGTTGCATGTGGGTCCACATTTAAGAAAGGTGGTAGGGGTCCTCCAAAATCATCTCAATTTGTGTATCCATGATCTCCTAAACAAACATAGAGAGAATGTGAAGGTTTTACCATTTTTCTGAATTTTCTAATATTTATAATGCCTCAGCGAAACTTAGGTGAAAACATCGGGATTAACATTAAAGGGACAGTTTAAACTTCCACATTTTAAGTTTTTATTTTGTATTCCTGTTTGCTGCATGTTAGGCACCATGCACAACAAATTTGGGGTGATTTGGAGATGGTCGAAAAAATCACCTTCCTAGGGACATGCCGTCTGGTCTCACTTAGACCATTTTTTCTAGGAAAGTGATTTTTTCGATCTCCTCCAAATCATCTCAAATTTTGTACACATCATCTCCTAAACAAACATAGAGAGAATGTGAAGGTTTTACCATTTTTTGAATTTTTTTAATATTTATAGTGCCTCAGTGAAACTTAGGTGAAAATCTCGGAATCTACCCTAAAGGGACAGTTTAAACTTCCAATTTTTAAGTTCTCCTTTTGTATTCATGTTTACTACATGTTAGGCACCATACACAACAAATTTGGGGTGATTTGGAGATGGTCGAAAAAATCACCTTCCTAGGGACAAGACCGTCTGGTCTCACTTAAACCAGTTTTTCTAGGAATATGATTTTTTCGACCTCCTCCAAATCATCTCAAATTTATTACACATGATCTCCTAGACAAACATAGAGAGAATGTTAAGGTTTTACCATTATTTGAATTTTTTAATATTTATAGTGCCTCAGTGAAACTTAGGTGAAAATCTCCGAATCTACCCTAAAGGGACAGTTTAAACTTCCAATTTTTAAGTTTTCCTTTTGTATTCATGTTTACTACATGTTAGGCACCATACACAACAAATTTGGGGTGATTTGGAGATGGTCGAAAAAATCACCTTCCTAGGGACAAGACCGTCTGGTCTTCACTTAAACCAGTTTTTCTAGGAAGATGATTTTTTCGACCTCCTCCAAATCATCTCAAATTTATTACACATGATCTCATAGACAATCATAGAGAGAATGTGAAGGTTTTGCCATTTTTTGAATTTTCTAATATTTATAGTGCCTCAGTGAAACTTAATTTTCCAATACAAAAATCCCGATAATTATGTATTGTGGACCGAACTAGATCTACCACTGCCACCTTTGGGCCATGTAGATCTACGTGCAACACCCCTATCTTTGTTGCATGTTGACCTAATTATAGACCGAACTAGGTCTACCACTGCCACCTTTGGGCCAAGGGGATCCACATGCAATAATATGTCCATATTGCATGTTGTGGAACCAGCAAAAAATTAGGGTTGTTGTTGCACTAATGTGTAAAGTTACATTTCCTGAATTAGTCATATTTAGGTTGGCATGTTGTTGCACAAAGATGTAAGGTTACAATTTCTTAGTCTAGATGGTTATTCTAACACCCTTGGGACATTTTCTAGGTCAATGTGGTTATTTATGCATGGTACTTTCATTTCATGGAATGGACTACATACTATGGGTCTACCATTTTTTAGGGTTGCAACTCTTAATTTAGATGTCTATATATTCATGCATATTGTGTGTCTCATTTTTTAGGGTTGTATGTCCCTTGTTTACATTTCACGGTTTTCATCTTCTAATCTTTCATTTCAAGGTACACTCGGGTAACCACGCGACGAGCAGGGTTTGGACTAAGACTCACATCTCTCATTTATTTGGGGAGAGGAGGAGGCAGCGCGGTGGGGAAGAGGACGGTTGGGTCCTACTCCCTCCGTCTCAATATACAAGGCGCCTAAGCGATCTGGCACGAAAATTAGCGCACGCTAATTTTGACCCTTCTACCCCGGCCTCTTTTGATTAGCGATAAATGAATGCAAGGAAACGAGCGTGATTCCAGGGATTTATTTCCGTCCATGCAAACACAGTAATAAATCTGTTTCCATGTATATGAGACGCGTGGTGTGAGTTTTGGTAGTTTTTCCAGCCCCCGTGATGAATCTGTTAGCATCCACTAGGAAAGGAAACTATTTAATCCAGAAAAAAAGGAAAGGAAACTATCACCGAAGATTATTTTGCTCTGTTCAGCGCATGGCTGCATGCATGCAGGGGCAGAGTTGGAAGAAATGCCACAAAAAGGCTTACACGCCTCATATTTTGGGAAAAATTAGAGGTGCTTAGGCGCCTTGTATATTGGGATGGAGGGAGTATTTAATTAAAAAAAATCCAGATAGTTAAATTATCTTCCTTCAGATGGATATTACATCACTGGGGCATGCCTAGCCCATTGGCTTTGCACGTCTGCGCACGACCAAGGAGTCCTGGGTTCGACTCCCCTCTCCGCTCTTTAAAATTTTGTTTACCAGCTCGGCCAGGCTGGATTCTGCAGCTTCAAGATCGGCTCCAGTCCACGTAAAAAAAAAAATATCGGCTCAAGTCGGCCCAGCCGACCTGCTCGGCTCAGCTCGGCTCGCTACGGCTCGCACAGAACGTATTATACGTTCTCGCGAAGGGGTATCGGCCAATCAGAGCGCTCGATGAGGCCGGGGGGAGGACCGAAGCGGAAGTGGAGCTTGAATACAAAATCAGTCTCGCAGAATTTAACAATACATAGAGCCAATCGTACGAACAACCTGAAATTGCACTCTATATTGTTACCAGATATAATTCCAACATATTCATATACATTGTGTTCGAGTATAGTTATACCTTAATTATATATTTTTAAATACAATTCCACATCATCAATTTCCTGTTATTTTCGTCATACTTTCACACTGAACTTGCTCATCTCGTTGTGGTCGTCCTTCATCGGCCGGACTTGCCCGCCGGTACCAGCGGCACCATTAGTGCCGTGGGGCCGCCGTTCCCGGCCGCCGGCTTGCCGTGTACTCCTCCACCTTGTTGGTCGCCAGCCCGTTCTTCGCCTGGTACTCCATTGCTGTTGTACGTACACTGATCGATCTACAGGTGAGCTCAGTGGTTTTGTGCTATATATTGAACTATTGCGAGTTGGGATGCAGAGAAGAACAGGTGAAGTGGTTATTGTACGGTGATGCACACCACCCTGAATGGTAGTCGAGTTCGAGATGCATACTGACACTAGCTTACAGTATGAGGGTAACGTGTTCATGCACACGTATGGGTCTATGCATCTACCGCCAAGCCCTGTTTTGAGAAGAACAAGAGAGATTTGAGAGGTATCAGTGTCCTCCAAAAAAGGGCCGTATGGAACAAGGATGGCAAAATCAAGTTCTCCGTCAACTTTGCCGACATCTGTGTCTTCCTAGCACCGGTGCATTCGGGCACATCGAAGCATATCTTGACATGCTGTTGCTTGTATCCTCCCATGGATCTCAAAACAGGCATTCGTCCCGCTATATTAATATAGCAACTAACACATACAAAAGACGATAGCACCGCTGGGGCAAGCAACACAAAGCGAGCTTTGTTGTAGAGTAAGATCCACGTGACTTTTATAAATTTTGATGAGTAGGGAAGAGAAAGTTCATGTAATTTCTCATTGTCCGACGACATTAATAAATGTGGATAACTTTATTATTGGTGGAGAAAAAGAATGAGAAAATAATGGAACTGTTGTAATTTTATTTCCCCTTTTTGTGAGCATTTTGTTTCATTCTGATATATGTATTATCTAAAATAGTGGCGTGAGTGGGGAAAGCAGAGGTCCTTGTCTGACCAAACCTCACCCACGGCATGCCGGCTCTCGTCCGCCGGAAGGCAGGAATGTGAGTGAAAGTTATTTCAGCAGTAGACACTAACAATAACTCCGCGACGGATACAACGCAACGATAGAGACAGAGGTGGGAGACATGGTTGACATGGCAAGCGTCGGTGTCGCAGACTCGACGAGAGTTGCACTGAGTAGGACCCTGGCGGGAGTCGTCGTCTTGTATTGACGGCTGTGGAGGCGAGGTGGTGGTTAGCGGCTCAGGGAGAGTTGGCCATGGCTAGATTCGTCTGTGCTGCAAAAGTCGTGGCGGTCGAGGCCGCGGTAAATTTGCTACGGTCGCTCCCATAGAACTGTAGAAAAACTATTTCGGTCTTATATGTATTTTAACACTAAACTTTTATGATTTGAACTCAATCAAACTTCATGTTATATTAATTTTGTATCTGCTAAATTCTACGTAAACTACTACTGCACTTCACTTTCCTGTGTAAATGTAACCTACCTATGTCTACCACTTCCCTGGTCTCCTTCTTTTGTTTCTGGTACTTTTTTATTGCCTAGCTAAGTTCTCGCTCTATCCCTACAAAACACATTTGAGCTAGTTGTCGTGATTCATTCAAATTAGTTCATTATCACTAGTGGAAAACGGGACAACAGTCCCGGTTCCAGACGGCCTCTAGTCCCGGTTAGCCAACCGAGACTAGCAAAGCGGGACTAGAGCCCCCTGCTCTTTAGTCTCGGTTGGTTCCGAACCGGGACTAGATGCCCACCCACGTGGGCTCGGCGCAGGCGCGTGGGGCTGGAACCTTTAGTCCCGGTTCGTAATACGAACCGGGACTAGTGTGTTTACTTTTTTTTTCCTATTTCGATTAATTTTCTGTATTTAGGGTTTTACGAGGGGGTTTAGGGGTATCGGATGGTTTCATCGTACAGGGATCACGTCGATGCGCCAAAAACACGAAGATGAAGTCATATATATTTAACACATACAAATTACATGAAGATCACGTTGATGACACAAACAAATTAATTACATGAAGATCAAGTTTTCCCGGTTCCAGGTACTTAATTACATGCGGATCAGTATTACATGGAGGCATACTAATTATGTATTATAGTGGTACTCTCCTGTATCAGGTATGACCTCCGCAAGGTAAAATCCCGCCAACTCCTCCGCAATGGCTTTGAAGCGGGTCTCCAATGGTAGCTTGCAGCGCTTTTTTGCCAACTTTAAAAGAATAAGATCAAAATAAATACATGAGTTGTGTGTGTATACATATATATATGAAATGAATGAAACTCAGCACAACTGATGGTAGAATAATAACGCTGTGAATAATGTTTACGTACTTCTTTACTTCTTTTGCCCTCGAATTTCTCGCAGGTCAGAACTTGTATGTACTCGCAGACGAAGTATCCACAGTAATCAGTTCCCTGTGGCTGTTCCGCGCAGGACTATACAAGAATAGAATTCAATCAAATAATAATCAAGTATGACAATGGTGCGTGGACCTAGGTAGTACTACTTACAGTGTTCAGACGCCATGTCAGCTTCGGTGTCCATTGACCGGGTTCTTCCTTGATGAACTCTTTCCAAATGCTGCCCGACAAATAAAATTAACAAAGGAGTTATTAATGACTTGATATCAGGAAATGAACGAAAGAGGCGATAAGAAATGAAATTACTTTGTGAGCATATCAAAACATGTCTTGTAATCTACAGGACTTTTCCTTAATGAGTCAAGGACATGAATTTCTCCATCGTGAATTTTAATGACGAGAAGAATAAAGTGGTACCTGCACGTGTTTATATACACAGTCATGCATAACTAATCAGTTAAACTTAACATCGGGTGAGCAAAATAGAATGTGTAGAAGAGACAGTAACACTCACTTGAAGTTGTAAGGCCATAATATAGTCTTTTTGTCACGGTGTTGCTTGAAATACCTTAGCAAATCCCCCGGTGTGTCCTTGTTATACATGGGATCTTCTATGGTGACTTCATGATATTTATCGGGGTCAATCCACCCAAAGTCCTTGTTTTTTTTCCTTTTCAAGTCGAGCATCTTCATTCTGCAAAATATAGCGCACAAAAGATTATAGTGAGGATAATTACAGACAATGAACGAGCTGAGGTAAAGACTTAAATTACAGAAATAAATCACTTACAGACAATAGGAACTGAGGATAGATTTGTCGAGGGCCCGGATATTGTATAACTGAAAAAGTTCGGTAAATTCAACGGACACAGCGTATTGTTGGTAGTATTGCTCTTCATTAACTCCCACCAGCAGACTGACATTCCCCTCATTTACGACTTTCTTGTACCAGGTATGCAACGCACGCATTTTTGTTGATAACTTGCCGTCGACCAAATTTTCCCCGGGAAAATATTTTCTTGCTAGTTCAGCGATGGGGTAATCGGTTGACGAACCTATTTGTTGTGGAGTACATTGCGCTTCCGCGGCAATACGATGTATTTCTTTTTCGTCAAACACCTTGAGCGGGGGGACCGATTGTACTTCTTGTTCTCCGAGCTGGGGAACTTGTTTACCTTTTTTCGGCGGCGGGACCTCCATCAGATCGTCATATGACTTGCTAATATAACGCTCATAGTCTGATGGCGGCGCTGGTGGAGGGTTATATAGGTTATCGATGGTTCGATGACACGCCTCCAGAGCGCAGCCGGCGGTAAATTTTGGCTCGGGCACTTTCGGTGCAAAGAATGCTGCATTATAGGCCTTCACGGCGGCGGCGTTTTCCTCGACAGTTTTATCACATGGTAACTTCTCAGGAGGCGGCGGTGTTTTCTGCTTTCTAGGTCCCCTCCTAATCGGCGAACCGACCTTGCGCTTCCTCGGGAGAAACTTAACAGGCTGTTCCTCACGCGGCGGAGATGGAGATGGACTCGCGCTCATGACGTCCCTGTCTAGGAGTGATGGGCTTTGCTGATGAGGTGGACTGCTATAAGGAGGAGTCGATGGCCTTGACAAGACGATGTATTTCTTGTTCCACAGGGCAAAACCACTCTTGACTTCTCCCAATGTCGTCTCACCGTCACCTCCAGGAATCTCAAGAGACAATGTGTGCATACCCGGCATAATTTCATCCACCCCGACACGAGCATAGCCAGCTGGAATGTCACCAGTATGGTAGCTTGCTTCGGGTCCATTTGGTAAAACATAGCCGACTGCCACCTTCATGGATATGTTCCTAAATGGCATATGTAGCTCACATTCTGTCCTCTCCGTGACATCATCCACGGCGTAGTGAGCATCGAGTTCTACTTGCGTGGAACCAACGCTGCTTTTAAGCTGAGATCGGTCGGCATTGGTTTGAGGATCTTCTAGTTGTTGTTGAGACGGCCTTGGCTGATTAAGTGACTCCATGAGCTGCTGCACCTTTAGTTCCAATTCCGATAGCCGTTCTTCACCCTTGTTCTTCTTTCTTGCATGGCTTCTATAACTATCAGCGCACTCCGGAAACCCAGTCTTCACGGTGACACCGCCGGGTTGGCCTCGTAATCGTCCAACGTGTTCAGGATTACCCAGGGCCCGTGTCAGCTCGTCGTCCTCTCTATCGGGTTTGTACACACCCCGGCGAGCTTCATCTATTGCAAGTATAAGCTTCGGGAGGATTGTTTCTACTTTTTCCTTCCATCTTCCTTGTGCAACAATCAGCCCTGTTTGCTCGTCCAAAAATGTACCATGCACGAACATCCAGAATTTGGACCTCTTGGGCTAGTCCATTGTCTGTGGAGTGATCCCTTTAGCAAGCAGTCTGTCTTCAGCGGCTAACCACTTAGGAATGGCGGACCTGTAGCCACCTGTCCCCAACCTATGGTGGTATTTCTTCTTCGCAGCATTTGCCTTATTTTTGTCCGATCGGGCCACAGCCGTAGCCGATTTCTTATACGCCTTAAACGCGGCCCAGTCAACTTGTATCTTCACTAGTGTTCGGCCAGTTCCGGAACTTCCACTGAAATCTGGATCTTCATTTTCATATTTTTTCCATATTGTTTTCTTCCAGTTCCGGAATTGTTCGGCCATCTTCGAGAGAGTCCATTGCTTGAGTTTCTCCTTCTTGATTTCAGAGACATCTTCCGGGAGGTTAAAATGTGACAAGAGTGTGTCATATATCAAATCTTTTGTAATCTGGTGGACATAGCAGGGGTCATCGTCGTTTGCGGCCGCCGGCTTATGCCATTCTCGTATGGTGATCGGGAGCATGTCCCTAACAATAGCTCCAGCTTGATTTATGAATTTACGGCGGTTCTCTTTAGGTTCCAGCGGGTCGCCGTTATCAGCAATTACATAGATCGGTAACTTTGGCTGATCGCTCGTCATCCTTTTCGTGCCGCCTCGAGGTTTAGCCTTATTAGCAGATTTGCTCGATCCGGAGGGCTAAAAGAAAAATAATGCGTTAATAAGTGCAATACAAATCAATTAATGAATGTAGTGATCAACAAAATAGCCTTAATATATATACCTCGTCGGCTCTTCTTTCTTCGGACTCAATTCCCTCACCAGAGTCCATCAGAAATTGTGAGGTGAAATCCTCATCATCTTCTCCACCGGCATCGGTTCCACCGCCGACATCTTCTCTACCGGCATCTTCTCGATCGGGATCATATGGATTGGCATCCTCATATATCTGTTGCATAATTACGTCTTCATTCTCCTCGTCTCGCACATAGTTAGGATCCATATCTCAATGTCCCTGCAATCAATAAAATTTGCATCTATAAAATTGCTCAAGTCCTAATTTGCGGTTCAATTTTTATCAAGTCCTAATTTAAATAGTCATACACTTAACTAATTTTGATCAAGTCCTAATGGCATCTAAATTTGCTAACGTTTCTAAATTTGCATCTATATGGCATCTAAATTTGCTAAAGTTTCTAAATTTGCATCTAAAAATTTCTAACTTAGCAAAAAAATTCTAACTTAGCAAAAATTTGCTAAATTTGCATCTATCAAATTTCTAAATTTTCTAAATTTGCTAACTTATCAAATTTGCAATCTATAAAATTTGCATCTATAAATTTGCATCTATAAAATTGCTACTATAAAATTGCATATATAAAATTGCATCTTTAAATTTGCATCTATAAAATTGCTACTATAAAATTGCATATATAAAATTGCATCTATAAATTGCATATATAAAATTGCATCTATAAATTTGCATATATAAAATTGCATCTATAAATTGCATATATAAAATTGCATCTATAAAATTGCATATATAAAATTGCATCTATAAAATTGCATATATAAAATTGCATCTATAAAATTGCAATCTATAAAATTTGCGTCTATAAAATTTGCATCTATAACTTTGAATTTTAACGCTTAGTTCAAATTTGCAGTTCAAATTTGATCAAGTCCTAATTTGCGGTTCAATTTTGATTAAGTCCTAATTTGCGGTTCAAATTTGATCAAATTTTCAGGAATGGCACTACAATTCCACTGCTATTGGTCGTGCTGACGTCAGCAATGTGGTCGTGCTGACGTCAGCAATGGCTGCAACTCCACTGCCGAGCACGACTCGCTCGAATTCGAGCGAGTTAGCTTGAGGCACACCAAATGGTGGCTGCGCTGCTCCGTCCACGGCCACGACGGCCAGCACGGGGGCACGGTGGCACACGGCGGCGGAGCGGCGAGGCAGGGGAGCGGCGAGGCAGGGGAGGGCAGGGGAGGGGCGAGGGAGGAGCTACCTCTTGCGGCGGCGGCACGGGGGCATGTACGGCGGCGGAGCGGCAGGGGAGCGGCGAGGCGGCGGAGCGGCAGGGCTTCGCCGTCGTGGGGCGTCGGTGGCGTCGAGGCGGAGAGCGCGAGTCGATTTGGGGAGATTGCAAAAAATTTCGGCCGCGGCCACCCAATAACCGCGAAATTCGACCTTTAGTCGCGGTTCCTGGCTGGAACCGCGACTAAAGACCCTTTAGTCGCGGTTCCAGCCACGAACCGCGACTAAAGGTCGAATTTGGACCGCTCAAATTAGCGCGCCAAGCCCACAGCCTTTAGTCGCGGTTCGTGGATAGAACCGCGACTAAAGGTCTTTTTCCTATTTTTTTTGTTTCCTTTTCCTTTTGTTTCCTTTTCCTTTTTGTTTACTAATAATGTATTCCCTCTGATTATGGAGCTTAATTAACTATTTAAAGTAAAATGCAAACATATTATATCATTTCAAAATGGTTCATATTTAGAGATAATATAACTGAACTCTCTCCAAATATGCAGTCAAATTTAATAAATGCTCAAATTGGTGAATATTTTGATATAATCATAATGTAATTCCTCGGATTATGAAGTTAAATAAAATATTTGTGCCAAAATGCCAAAAATTGTCAATCAACAAATTATGTACATATTTCCTAGTTTCTTTTTCTTTTTTTCTGTTTTCTTTTATATACTTTGATTTACTTTTTTTCTGTTTTGTTTTATATAATTTGATTTAAAGGTGCCAAACTTATAGAAAATTACACATGAAAGTACTCCATGCCAAAGGATTTTCACAAACTATGACATGGGGTCAAACCACACGGATTTGTAATAATTATCTATCTATTTGTTTTTGTTGGGCTTTTGATTTTTTTCTTCTCTCCCGCCAAATTCTTTCCCGCCCTTTTTTCCCGCCATTGTATCTCCCGCCCGTTTCTACCGCCAATTCTTCTCATCTCGGCCTATAAAAACCCCTTCTCACTGAGGTTGGTAAGCATTCTAGTCCACTCACTCGAACATGTCGAGCTTTCCTTCAGATGGTAGTTTCCCGGTAGGAATGTCGGCACTACTTTTGAGGTTTACGGTCGATTTCAAGGTAGACAATAAGAAAATCCCATTCGAAGATATTGTTAGTCATCCACCTTATCTCCGTGAGCTATCAGCGACGCTAGTTAGGCATGGGTGGCCATGAAGGGATTCGAAGGAAATAGAAAAAGAACTTGTGAGGCTGTATGCTAGGTGGCAGAAGAAGAAACTAACATATAGGAGTGAAGCAGATATGTTGAGTGCTTTTCGTAAACCGATTTTATGGGTCGAGGAGAGCGAGGATGAAGATGATATCTTCATGCCGACTGAAGCGAGCAAGAAAGCTGCAGCAGTGGCGGCGGCGTCGAAGGGCAAGGGTGCGGCGTCGTCGAAGGACAAGGGTGCGGCGTCGTCGAAGGACAAGGGTGTTGCGGCTTCGAAGCGGCGTCGTAGATGACTTTTCTTTTTCTAATTTGTAGAGTACCATGTATCTTCAATTTATGTTGTGTTTTGTTGTCTGTGTAATTTATGTTGTCAATGTAATTTGCATGGTTTGTTTAATATGTGTCATACAAACATAAATATGAATATGTCTCACATACAAATAGATATCACTGACCTCTGGGTAGGACACGTGTCTGACAGGAGTCGTGACCGTGAAGCCCGCCTTTAGTCCCGGTTGGTAACACCAACCGGAATTAAAGAAGCACACGGATCGTGTGTTTCTTTCAAACGCTTGTGAGGCGTTGGATCAGGGGTGTGTTTCTTTTGAGAGCTTGTGAGCCGTTGGATTTTTAGAACTAGTCCCGGTTGGTAACACCAACCGGGACTAAAGAATCACACGGATCGTGTGTTTCTTTCAAGCGCTTGTGAGCCGTTGGATCAGGGGTGTGTTTCTTTTGAGGTCTTGTGAGTTATTGGATCAGCACTCCCACCACCACCACCACTCCCACCTCATCCACAGGTACACTTTCTAATCGCCTATAAATAGCGGCGTCCCTACAGCGAACGGCACACAACGAGCGTCTACCTTCGCCACCGAATCCAATGGCTAGATTTAGCCTACCTGCTGGCATGTTCCCTGGCATTATTGTGTTCGTCCTTGTTCACCGGCCAGCCATTGGAGCCACCTCCTGTAGGACGGTGAACAATGACAACACAACGACGCTGTTGGAAACACAAGCCCTCAGGTAGGTTGAATCCAGCCACTGGATTAGGGTGACGCAATGATGAATTGCTGAGGAGGTGGGAGTGGTGGTGGTGGTGGAAGTGGTAGCCATGCCCCTCGGTCCGATCCAAGCAGCGGCAAGGCGCTCTGATGATCTGCGACATTCCCAACACTTTTTGGGACGGTCGTAGATCATCAGAGACGTCTTGCCGCTGTGGATCGAAGGTCGATTTGCTGCTCACGACGACGCGACAAACCGTGTGTTTTGCTGGCTTAGGACCCGGCAAAAGTTAGTGATATTATTCGTGATGTATACATTATTACACAGTTTCATAAAAGTTGAACACATTATTACACATCACCAACAACATCCCTATCTAGTGTTCACTTGTTCTTCGTGTGTGACCCTTTCTTCTGATTGCGCCGTAACCAAGGACAATCTTCTTCATTTAACTTGATGCTTGGGTCAATTTTCACTTTGAAGGGCGGAATTTCATGAAACTTATCGTAATCTTCTGACATGTCTGTCTTGTCCTCCACTCCCATGATGTTTCTTTTCCCTGAAAGAACTATGTGGCGCTTTGGCTCATCGTATGATGTATTCGCTTGCTTATCTTTTCTTTTTTTGGTAGGGTAGACATGTCCTTCACATAAAAACCTGAGCCACTTCACTGGCTGGGACGAATGGTTCGTTCTCGTACTCAAGATTCTTGAGATCCACTGTAGTCATTCCGTACTGTGGGTCTACCTCTACCCCGCCTTGTAGGTTGAATCATTTGCACTTGAACAAAGGGACCTTAAAAGAAGGTCCATAGTCAAGTTCCCATATCTGCTCTATGTAACCATAATATGTTTCCTTTTGCCCATTGCAGTTTGTTGCATCAAAGCGGACACCACTGTTTTGGTTGGTGCTCTTTTTATCTTGGTCGACCGTGTAAAATGTATTTCCATTTATCTCGTACCCTTGAAAAGTCAATATAGTCGAAGATGGTTGCTTGGCCAACAAGTATAGCTGTTCTCCAACATTGGTGTCATTAATGAGACGTCGTTGTAACCAACCGCCGAAAGTCTTCATGTGTTCTCCATCAATACAATCTTCAGGTTGCTCTGGGTATTTGGAGCGTAAAATATTCCTGTGTTCACGATATACGGAGCCACCAAGCTTGAATTATGTAGAACTGTGTAGTGTGCTCGAGTGAAAGAAATCCCGTCTTGACATAGTGTTTTTTTTCCCTAGCGTGCCTTTTCCACGCAGTCTCCCCTCATGCCGCGATTGAGGAACACCAATCGGCTTTAGATCAGGAATAAAGTCAACACAAAACTCAATGACCTCCTCCGTTCCATAGCCCTTGGAGATGCTTCCTTCTGGCCTAGCACGGTTATGAACGTATTTCTTTAAGACTCCCATGAACCTCTCAAAGGGGAACATGTTGTGTAGAAATACAGGACCGAGAACGAAAATCTCTTCGACTAGGTGAACTATGAGGTGCGTCATAATATTGAAGAAGGTTGGTGGGAACACCAACTCGAAACTGACAAGACATTGGACCACATCCTTCTGTAAATTTGGTAGAGAAAGTGGATTGATCACCTTCTGAGAAATTGCATTGAGGAATGCACATAGCTTCACAATGGGTACTCGAACATTTTCTGGTAGAAGCCCCCTCAATGCCACCGGAAGTAATTGTGTCATAATCACGTGGCAGTCATGAGACTTTAGGTTTTGAAATTTTAGCTCTGCCATGTTAATTATTCCCTTTATATTCGACGAGAAGCCAGATGGAACCTTCATACTGCTAAGACATTCAAAAAATATTTTCTTCTCTTCTTTCGTAAGAGCGTAGCTCGCAGGACCTTGATGATTCTCTGAATGAGCGCCGTCTCGTTCCATCATACGTTGATAGGCCTGCCTTGCTTCTGTTGTATCTTTTGACTTCCCATACACGCCCAAGAAGTTTAGCAGGTTCAAGCAAAGATTTTTTGTCACATGCATCACGTCGATTGCAGAGTGAACCTCTAGCATTATCCAATAGGGCAGCTCCCAAAATATAGATTTCTTCTTCCACATGGGTACGTGGTTGAGAGCGTCATTCGGAACAGATAGACCGCCAGGACCCTTCCCAAAGATTACTTTTAAATCCTTGACCATATCATGTATAACAGAACCAGAAGGGCGGGTAGGCTTCGGCCGACGATCTGCCTCACCTTTGAAATGTCTGCCTTTCTTTCTCAAGGGATGGTTGTTTACAAGAAATCGACGATGGCCCAGGTACACATTCTTGTTACCTAAATGTATACTTTCAGTCTCACCTAAACAGTGCGTGCATGCATTGTATCCCTTGTTTGACTGTCCTGAAATGTTACTAAGAGCAGGCCAATCATTGATGGTTACAAACAACAGCGCTCGTAGGTCAAATTCCTCTTGTTTGTGCTCATCCCACACACGCACACCTTCTTCACGCCACAACTGTAAAAGTTCTTCAACCAATGGCTCAGGTACACATCGATGTCGTTGCCAGGTTGCTTCGGGCCTTGGATGAGCACTGGCATCATAATGAACTTCCGCTTCATGCACAGCCAAGGAGGAAGGTTATAGATACATAGAGTCACAGGCCAAGTGCTATGACTGGAGCTCTGCTCTCCAAAAGGATTAAATCCATCTGTACTTAGACCAAATCTTAAGTTCCTTGCGTCATCTGAAAATGTCGGGAACTCTCTGTCGATTTTTCTCCACTGCGACCCATCAGCGGGGTGTCTCACCAGATGGTCTTTCTTACGGTCTTCTTTGTGCCATCGCAACAACTTGGCATGCTCTTTGTTTTGAAACAAACGTTTCAACCGTGGTATTATAGGAGCATACCACATCACCTTGGCAGGAACCCTCTTCCTTGGACAACCGTGCTCGCCCTCAACATCACCAGGGTCATCTCGCCCAATCTTATACCGCAATGCACCGCATACAGGACAAGCATTCAAATTTGCGTACTCACCGCGGTAGAGGATGCAGTCATTAATGCATGCATGTATCTTCTGCACCTCTAATCCTAGAGGGCAGACCACCTTCTTTGCTTCGTACGTACTAGAGGGCAATTCGTTATCCTTTGGAAGCATCTTCTTAAATATTTTCAGCAAATTTTCAAATCCCTTGTCAGAAGTACCATTCTCTGCCTTCCATTGTAGCAATTCCAGTGTGCTACCCAACTTTTTCTGGCCATTTTCGCAATTTGGATACAGCAATTTGGTGTGATCAGCTAACATGCGCTCCAACTTCAACCTCTCGTTTTCACTTCCACAGTCCATTTGTGCATCACGAATGGCCCGACGAAGATCATCGTCGGGTTCATCAACAATGGGATCTTCTTCAACTTCGTCTTCCTTATCACCGTGTTCATCGAACATAGGGTAGTTGTCATTATCCTCTTCTTCTTCATTGTCTTCCATTATAACCCCTCTTTCTCCGTGCTTGGTCCAACAATAATAACCAAGCATGAAACCATTCTGCAACAGGTGGACGTGAAGGACTTTTGAGTTAGGGTGATCCTCATATTCTTACAGACACTGCATGGACAACATATAAAACCATTTGTCCACTTGTTTGTCTCAGCCACACGGAGAAAATCATGCATGCCATTAATGAACTCGGGACAACGTCGGTCACCGTACATCCATTGCCGTCTCATCTGCATTATATAAGTATATCAAAAACCATTATATATATATACTACATCGATCATGAATAGATAAGTGACCAAATTAATTAATACAAGTTCATCAAGCAAAGTAGAGTAGTGACCAAATCTAATACATAGTTCTCATAAACATACATCAATTGAAACTAACATACAATTATCTAAAGAATTTAAATCCAACAACAAATGCGATCAGAATCGCAACTAAGGTAATTATTGAACCAACAGCATAATGATACCAAGCCTCCTGACTAATGGCATATTTTCTAATCTTTTTAAGCTTGACACGCATTGCATCCATCTTCCTCTCGTTAGCAGCGACACGTCGGCAAGCTTGACCCCGTGAGCATCAACGATGTCGGCAATCTTCAATTCCAATACCATCTTCTCTTCTAGGCATTGGAGACGAAGATCTTCACTTATCTTCAATTTTGCTTTTAAATCGTTGTTTTCTTTTTCTAAAAACTCGACAATAGGGTCGGCTGGAATTTCCGGTTCAACTACCTCCTAAATAGAAATATATCTATGTCAAGTTGGTCGGCATGATTGTGATAAACACGAAACGAAACAAATAGTTATAAAAATATACCACATCCGAATCATAGACCGGACGAGGGCCGACGGGGACGGATATCAAAACCATGACACTATACATATAAAAAAACATAAGAAAATTATACAGGAAATAACTATGCATTTAAATCATACAAGTAATTTTTTAAAAATAAAAGATAAAAAAGAGGCTCACCGAGATGACAAGACGGCGCGGGCTATCGACGGCGGTGAGGACGGGGACGGGACGACACTAAAACCTACAAATCATAATTTAGTTTAATTGAGCTCAAATTGCATATAAAACAAAACAAATCCCTAACTTAGACATTTCATCAAACACCTAGCTAGCACTAGAAATGTGAAATGAGCTAAATGAGCTACACAAGCAACAAAACGAGTGCCGGAAGAATGGATGAAGCTGTGCTAACCTCGGGGTGAAATCTTGACAAATGATCAACAAAATGGGGATGAACTTGACCTAGGGAAGGGAAATGGAGAGAAAATGGAGATGAAACCCGAGCTGGAAAAATGAAGCTGGCTGACTCGGGGAGGAAGATGATATAGGAAAGAACTTTAGTCCCGGTTCTAGCAAAGAACCGACACTAAAGGTCTACCTTTGGTCCCGGTTCCAGGCTAGAACCGGGACTAAAGGTTCTTGCGTGGGCCCTGGCCTCTGTGGCAGCATGTGGTGGACCTTTAGTCCCGGTTCGTGTCTGGAACCGGGACTAAAGGTCCCTCTCGAACCTCTAGCCGTTGGAAAAAGAGGAAAACAAACACACTAGTACCGGTTCCTAATTGAACCGGTACTAAAGGACAAAACCTTTTGCCCTTTTTCCACTAGTGTATATTGTTCTAAAATATCAGTGACTCGCCATCACCATTGCTGCCAAATTGTTTTCAAGCAAATAATATCTTTGATCATATGAAGATCTGTGAGATATCCTGTCCGGATAAACTCAACAAAGATCAAGATGAAATATTGTACTGGATGATGCTGATTTCTGTGCAACATATGTTTTTTTTTGTTTGAAAACAAAACGACATATGTTTTATTTCCCGACGAGTCATTAATGTGATAAATTTACAACCTCGATGTTATGCACTTTGATGCACTATATGACATGTTTAGAAATGTTTGTATCTATGTTAGTCTATTTAAATATCTTCATCTAGATGTTTAGATTCTACACGAGTCTAATAAATATCTCACTCCCTCCGTTCACCAATGTAACATTATACCTAGTATTTTAATATTAACTACATACATATTAAAATGTGAATATATATACAAAAAAGTCTAGAGATACTTGTATCAAGAAATCAATTAATAGAAATGACTTACATTAGTGAAGGGAGGGAGTAACAACATCATGATCGGTTGTAAGAAGTTGGCACTGCTCGTAGTCTCATGTTTCTTGTCCAAGAACGTTTTACTCATGTCTTCATTCATTATAACTGGCCCATCTTGTCAAATCTTGATTATCTTCTATAAATCAAAGTTTTAAATAACGGGATATAGGGATGCTATGGAAAATGTCCCAGTACAGCAGTACAGCTTTGCCCTTCAATCGCTAAACCCTTTTAAATTATATCAAGGTTTCCAAGAATAGAAATATTAGCAGGAGGATGAATAAGTCACATATGGTGGAGAGTCGACAAATGGGTCCCGAGCCACAGGTGCTTGTTTTTTCGAAAAAAAACAAAAATAACATTTTAAAGTTTCCAAAGATTCGGAAAAGAAATCCTTGAGGTAGATAATTAGATCTAATAGTGTGCAAGAAACGACTACTAAATTCGTTGTATTTTAGTCTGAGCGAAAATGATAAATGGGTAATGGGTACGCTGAATAGTGGATATTTCAAAACTTCAAAATTAGTGAGATTTGTCATTTTCGTGTAGCCTAAAATATAACAAATTTTGAATTGATATTTTGCACGATGATACAGTTCAATGTTATCTACACCTAGAACTTTTGTGTCGATTTTTTTTAGAACTTGCAAATGACATTTTCGAAAAACGAGCTCCTTGTAAATCGGGAGGCATTCTGGGAGCTCCTTTAGGTCGCGGTACGCGACGTTAGCGTCGCCTCGCGTGCCTCTCCTTCGCTTCGACGCGATAATGGGCCGCGGCCCAGTTGCTCCTTCACGCGTTTCGTTCGTTTGTTTGACTGTTTCGCGCGTCCTTCGGTTTGACTGCTTCATGCGCGTCGTTCGTTTGACTGATTTTGGTAGGAAACTAAAGGCCATTGTCTAAAACTATTTGTTTACGGAAGTTTTTCCGGAAAAGAACCGTTTTGAATTTCGGAACCATTTTTGAAAATGGTTCCATTTTTTAGTTTGGAACTATTTTTAAGATATGTAACAATTTTTAAATTTGGAACCATTTTGAATCTGGGACCATTTTAACAAATGGAACCATTTTTTAATTTGGAACCAATTTCAAATTTAGAACCATTTTTTAAATTAGAACCATTTTCAAATTTTGGGACCATTTTTCAATTTCGGAACCATTTTTAAATTTGGAATCATTTTTTAATTTCGGAATCATTTTTTAATTTCGGAACCATTTTTGAAAAATGGAACCATGTTTTAATTTGGAACCATTTTCAAATTGGTAACCATTTTCAAATTTGTAATCATTTTTAAGATTTTGGAACCATTTTTTAAATTGGAACCATTTTACAAATTTTGGGACCATTTTTCAATTTCGGAACCATTTTTAAATTTGGAATCATTTTTTAATTTCGGAACCATTTTTTAATTTCGGAACCATTTTTGAAAAATGGAACCATGTTTTAATTTGGAACCATTTTCAAATTGGTAACCATTTTCAAATTTGTAATCATTTTTAAGATTTGGAACCATTTTTAATATATGGAACCATTTTTAAAAAAGGAACCACATTTAATTTGGAACCAATTTCAAATATGGAACCATTTTCAAAATATGAAACCATTTTTAAGATTTGGAACCATTTTTAATTTGGGAACATTTTTTAAATTTCGGCACCATTTTGAAAATGGAACCGTTTTTTAGTTTGGAACCAATTTCAAATTTGGAACCATTTTTAAGATATGTAACAATTTTCAAATTTGGAACCAATTTGAATTTGGTTCCATTTTAACAAATGGAACCATTTTTTAGTTTGGAACCAATTTCAAATTTGGAACCATTTTTTAAATTGGAACCATTTTCCAAATTTTGGGACCATTTTTTAATTTCGGAACTAGTTTTAAATTCGGAACCATTTTTGAAAATGGTTCCGTTTTTAAAAAGGAACCATTTTCAAATTTGGAACCTTTTTCGTATTTGGAACCATTTTCTAATTTGGAAACATGTTCAAATTTGGAACCATTATTAATTTCGGAACCATTTTTGAAAATGGTTCCGTTTTTAAATTTGGAACAATTTTTTATTTAGAAATCATTTTTAAAATTTTGAACCATTTTTTAATTTGGAACCATTTCGAATTTTGGAACCATTTATGAAAATGGAACCATTTTTGAAAAAATGCAACCATTTTTTATTTTGGAACCATTTTCAAATTGTGAACCATTTTTTAATTTTGGAACCATTTTTGAAAATGGAACCATTTTTTTAGTTTTGGAACCATTTTTGAAAATGAAACCATTTTTTAATTTGGAACAATTTTCAAATTTGAAACCATTTTTTATTTGGAACAATTTTTTAAATCCAAGGTATTTCACCTACAAACCTAAAAATCACGTAGAAAAGAACCGTTTTGAATTTTGGAACCATTTTTTTTAGTTTGGAACCAATTTCAAATTTGGAACCATTTTAAAGATATGTAACAATTTTTAAATTTGGAACCATTTTGAATTTGGGACCATTTTAACAAATGGAATCATTTTTTTATTTGGAACCAATTTCAAATTTGGAACCATTTATTATTTTGGAAACTTTTTCTAATTTGGGTCCATTTTTTAATTTCGGAACCATTTTGAATTTTGGAACCATTTTTTAAAGTTGAACCATTTTCAATTTGGAACTATTTTCAAATTTGGAACCATTTTCAAATTTGGAACCTTTTTAAATTTGGAAGCATTTTAAAAATTTGGGACCATTATTAAATTTGTAGTCGTATTTAATTTGGAACCATTTTAGAAATTCTTTGTGACGTCAGAAAACCCAGCTTCGGAGAAAATTTCAGTTATAGGCTTCAACCTGGTTTCTCTTGGCACTGACGAGTACTTTAAGAACTGAGAAAGCATAGGGCTCTTCTTGGCTGCCGCCACAACATCGCGAATCTCAGATTCAACTTTGTCCAACGAATTTGCTTTTGCTGCTGAAAGGAACAGTGCACTAGCGTAGTTGTCGGTGCCACCATACAGAGCTTCTGGAACCTATTGTGACATAAGAACATAACTAACGATATCACCACGACATCCCAAGACAGAACAAGAACAGGTACAGCTGCCAAGTAACCAATTTACTGAATTCCATAACTACTACTCAATATTTGGAACAGACTATGTAAGAAATAAGATCAAAAGCATACATTCATCAATGTGATATTTACGAGTAATGCAAGCATGGACAATGTTCCTTTGCTGAGTAAACTGGTTTCAGTAATCACTGCGATATGTGATGGCAGTAAGCGTGGACGCGTGGTTACACTCAATAGATGAATTGTTTAACATCAATAATGTATTGGGTTTCTCAGAATCAGAACATATTGGCCATAGACCATAGTGACATGGAGCCCGAAATGAAAGAGTGTGAGTGCGGGAAGGAAAACAGAAGCAGCTGCATGATTCCTATGCTCGCGTAAATCCGTGATAAGTTGACCAGATTATCATAGTGAACAGATAGAAATCTCACGGTCCTAAACTACATCCACATACCGCACCATAATGACAAACCTAATAACACAACCAAATGCTTGATTTCAAGTTACCTTGATCTGCTTCTCGGCAGGCTTAGACGCCTGCGTTGCGAGTCCCCTTGACACCTGCATCACAAACTAGCACGTCAAACCCCACAAATAAGCCAAAAGAAAAATCATACGGGAAACGATTCAGCTAGACGAGAGGTTCAAATCCCCGGGGAAAATATCTAAAAAATGTCAGGAACGTAAGGGGAGCTAGATCGGATAAGTGGATCAGCAGACTAGGGAAATGGCATCTTGGTTCAAGGCAGACGAAGCGGGGCAATGGAGGGGAACCGGGACCTGAGCGACGGCAGCGGATTCGGTGGCCGCGAGGCGGGCTTGAAGGAGGGGGAGCCCGGATCTGAGGTGCCGCGCCGCCATTTCCGGTTGGTTCCGCGGTGGTGGGGAGCGAAACCTAGGAGGAGATCGGGTCGGGAGGAGGAAGAGAGAAGCAGTCGAGAATAACTGGGCCTGGCCCAAACCTGTCGGGGGGTACGCGACGCGACGCTAACGTCGCGGTACGCGACCTATAGGATTTGCCGTGCATTCTTGGTTTCGGATAGATGGAGGCCTTTGGATGTGACTGTCCCTTTTCTTTTGTTCTGGGCCTTTCGTTCCCTATCAAGCCTATTCATTCTCTTGTGTTGTAGAAGCCCAAGAAAACAAAGCCCGACCGATCACAACAACAAAATTTACAACGCGCGATTCGCTCGTGATCGAGGAGGCAGAGGCGGCTGGCTGCTCCAAAGTGACTGCGATCTCCCACAACCTGGGAACATCGATGTACCTGGCGATTCCTCCTGCCGATGTACATGTGCTTCCACGCCACAGCGTACGACCACACCGCGTTCGGCGTCGAGCCACAGATCCTCGCCGCGGAGACCGACGGCGGCCGCGTCCTCCTCCGCGTCGTCTTCGGTAACCATCCGTCCGCGATCATGTTCCCCTGCAACCGAGAATACCTCGTCTACGACGCCAGCGCACCCCGGTAGCTTCCTGTTCAGTGATGATTCGCTTGCGTTCGTGCGCAAGTGCAACCATGGCCATGGAGCCAGGAGCCATGACTGCGGCGGCTACGTCCTTGCTGCACACACTGGTGGGTTCGTTTATCCAGAACCTTCTGACATCTACCTGTATCACTCTGATTCGGGAACCTGGGAAGAGACGCAGCTGGTACTGCCAAAACCGCAATCCTCAGACGACCGAGTCCTATACCACTCCACATGCAAGGCAATCACCGTCGGAGGCACCACCGTGGCCTGGGTCGATCTCTGGCACAACATCATCATCTGCGACGACGTGCTCGCCAAACGCCCCGAGCTTCCACTACGCCAGAAAGGGTTATAGGGAGGTTGGCACTCTGTAGCGCACCGTTAATTGGTGCGCCACAGAATTATTTCTGTGGCGCATGCAGGCTCGTGCGCCACAAAATTTCAGTTTTCTATGGCGCATATTTTCTACATGCGCCACAGAAAGTCCAAATTCTGTGGCGCATGGCTTCCAATGCGCCACAAAAAGCATCACTTCTGTGGCGCACCACAGAACATGCGCCACAGAATTTCTGTGGGTCCCACGTGCAATCGTTGAGCCAAAGTCCATCTGGGGAAATTCTGTGGCGCACCGTGCCTGGTGCGCCACAGAAACTCATCTTTTGTGGCGCATGGTGTCAGATGCGCCACAGAAATTTGGCTTTCTGTGGCGCACCTGCCACGGTGCGCCACAGAATGTCCACTTTCTGTGGCGCATCCAAACCATGCGCCACAGAAAGTTGGCCCAGATCTACAAAAAGGTGGCACCACCCTTTCCCCATGTGACCTTCTTCATCCTCCCATCTAGCTCGAGCTCCTCCTCTCTCCCATGCCATTTTGACCATCCTATTCTCCATTATTTGTTATTAAACCTACTTTATTTGATATATAATTGGTGAGGGCTTGGGAGAGCCTCCATTATATTCTCCCTCTCTTTTTTCACTATTTTCTCTCCATCACCACACACTCTCTCTCATCGATCACGGTCACGTCTCGGCAACGGATCTAGATCTACTAGGTGGGTATTGTGTATGGATGTTTGTTAAAGGCATGAGAAACTTGTCGGCGGGCGATTTGTATATGGCGCGGCGATCGATGTTTATGCATGAAACTTGTGTGTGTGGTTTGATGAATCTTTGCATGTTGTTGCTTGCGCCGGCGTGGTGCATGGATGTTTGCCGAAATGTTGATTCATTTCCATTTCGGTAAATTTTTGCACCACATATGTCCTACTTTTAGGGGAAGTCATGCCGAATTTTTTCGTCGAACATTTCCACTTTCCGACTTCCCGCATGAGAAGCTTGTATGTGTGTGTGCATGTTGCGGTTAATTAATTCTAATTAATAACACATACTCTATATGTATACCGCGTAGGCGACCATGGTCATCAAGATGAGCTCCAGTCGAATCAACAACTACAAGGAAGAAGCGAAGGCGGAAATGAGTCGGTGCAACGGGCGCCAGATACGATGTCCGTGTCGAAGTTGCAAACTTGTGAGATGGATCGACCCTGATTCCGGACAATTGGAGGAACACCTGCTCAGGCGCGGTTTCATGGAAGGCTTCAACCAAGCGCCGACAGCAAATGTTGCGCCTGAAGACGAGGGCGGGCAAGATGATCGTGACGAAGGAGATGCCGACGGACATGGTCATGATGGTGGTGGAGAAGACGCGAACACGCCGCAGAGCTCGCTAATGTCGGCCTTGATGGAGTCTCATGTTCAAGAACTGCTCCTCAAGAACGCGAGCACCGTTAGAGAGAAAGCCAAGCTGGCGCAAATGGAGATAGACGGGAAGACTCCGTTGTATCCTGGGTGCCGGCCACAGGATACGCGCTTGCAAGTAACGCTTGATGCTCTGGAGATGAAGTCGGGAAACAAATGGACCGACGCGAGCTTCAACAAGAACATGCAATTCTTCCACGAGCGTCTTCCCGAGGGGAACACATTGCCAACTAGTATCGAGGAGGCCAAGAAAGTCGTTTGCCCTCTTGACCTACCGCACGTTAAATACCACGCCTGCATCAATGATTGCGCAATTTATCGGGGCGAGTACGAGGACAGAACCACATGTCCGGTGTGCGGCCAAGGACGGTACAAGAGCCGTGGGAAGAAAGTTCCTCGAAAAGTGGTATGGTACTTTCCTATCACTCCCCGTCTGCAGCGGTACTTCGTGGACCCTAAGGAAGCAAAGCTCATGCAATGGCACGCGGAAAGGGAGAAGCCCGAAGAAGATCCGGAGAAGGGCAGGATCCTTACACACCCTTCAGACGCTAGCCAGTGGCAAGAGTTGGACGCCGTCAAATTTCGGAGGCGACGCAAGGAACGTCAGGCTCGGTATGAGCACCGATGGACTCAATCCGTTCGGCAACCAGAGTAGCACGCATAGCACCTGGCCCGTGTTTGTATGGCCTTACAACCTTCCCCCGTGGTTGTGCACGAAGCAAAGGTACATACACATGAGTATTCTCATTCAGGGGCCGAAACAAGCAGGTGTCCACATACATCTGTATCTCGCGCTGTTGAAAGAGGAGTTAGCCACGTTGTGGGAGACGCCAGCCCGTACGTGGGATGCCTACACTGGAGATTATTTCGACATGAGAGCCGCGTTGCTCACGACGGTGCAGGACTATCCTGGTTGCTCATATGTATCGGCCCAGGTAGGCCACGGATTCTGCGCATGTGTCAGGTGCATGGATAAGACCCCGCATCTCCAGCTACCAAGGAATCCCGGGTCTTCGAAAACCGTGTACCCAGGGGCTCGAAGGTGGCTTCGCATGGATCACCCGTGGAGAAAACGCGGTGACCTGTTCAATGGTAAGGACGAGCGAAGGACCCCGAGCCCGAGGAGCGGCACAGAAATCGACGAGCTGTTGAAAAATTGGGAGGAGTGCCCCGCCGGGAAAGAAACGACCGAAGGTAGATCCGCTGCTGGGTGTATGGAAAGCGAGGTCTGTTTTCCACGACTTGGAGTACTGGAAGGTCCTCAAGACGCCACATAGCCTCGATATGATGCACATTACGAAGAATGTCACCGAGGCTCTGCTTGGCACTCTTTCCAACATGCCGGAAAAGTCCAAGGATGGGACGAAAGCAAGATACGATCTGAAATGGCTTGGTGTCAGGAAAGATCTTCAGGCCCCGATAGCGATGACGATGATGATGATCAGACGGAAGGGACTCAAGGTCGCCGCAAAAGGGTAAAGAAGAACACTGTGGTGCTTCCCGCTACGTGCTTCACTATGAGTCCGGAGGAGCTCGAGCAATTCTACATGTGTCTCCTAGGAGTCAAATTTCCTCATGGTTACGCGGGGCAGATAAGCAGATATCTGGACGGAACGAAGAAGAGGTTTAGCGGGATGAAGTCTCACGACTGTCACGTGCTGTTGACGCAGATACTTCCCGTTGCGATTCGAGGGATAATGGACGAGCACGTCCGTGATACGCTGCTTGCCCTTTGCAATTTTTTCGACGTCATCAACAGGAAGTCGATCGGCGTGAAGCAGCTCGACAGGCTACAGGAAGAGATCGTGCTGATACTATGCGAGCTCGAGATTTACTTCCCGCCAGCATTCTTTGATATCTGCGTGCATCTCCTTCTCCATGTCGTTGATGACATCAGGCAGCTCGGGCCAACGTTCATGCACTACATGATGCCGTTCGAAAGGATGAACGGTGTCATGAAAGGATACGTCCGCAACAGGTCCCATCCAGACGCAAGCATGGCCAAGGGCTTTCTAACCTACGAGTGCATCTCCTTCTGCCAGAATTATCTAAGCACCGAGAACCAGGATGTTGGTCTGCCCACGAGGAAACACTTCGGCAGGCTCAATGGATATGGTCACCGAGAGGGCACCAGCTCAACCTTTGTCAGCATGCAGGGTCGAAAGGACGACTTCGACAGGGCTCACCGGGTCGCGCTACAACACTTACAATTGATCGAAACTTGGGTGGAACAGCACAAATGCTTACTCGAGCAACATTACATCAAACTGGGCCGGCCGAGGAAGAAGGGAGACGTAACCAGAGCGCACAACTCTAGCTTCACGCGTTGGTTCAAGCAAAAGCAACTGGAGCTAGCAAAGAACAAAGCACCATCTACGGAAGATGAAAGACTCATATTCTCCTTATCACGGGGTCCCTCGCACAACGTAAAGACCTATCAGGCGTACGACATCAACGGCTACAGATTCTACACCGAGGAAAAGGACAAGAAGTCGGAATATCAAAACTCAGGAGTAACTATGCTATCCTACGGCGATGACGAGGCTACTGTCAAGCAAAGATACTTCGGAAGGATTGAGGAGATATGGGACCTCAACTACTGTGGAGAGTCGGTGCCAATGTTCCGTGTAAGATGGGCCAAGGACGTCGTCAAAGAAGGCCGGTATTTCACCACCATGGTAATACCCGATGCCAAATCGAAGAACGCCTCCGCGAAAAATGAGCCATGGGTACTCGCTAGCCAAGTTGAGCAATGCTTCTTCATTACCGACCCGTCAAAGCCTAGCCGTGTTGTCGTGAGGAGGGGCAAGAGGAGCATCATCGGAATGGAAGGAGGCGCCACCGAGCAAGACTTGGACAACGAGCCAAAGATCGAGGAGGAATTCGACAAGTTCTTCGACATGCCTACTACTAGTACACAAAGAAGGAAGACCTCCCTACCTACTAAAGGTTGTCCGTTCACGCGAAGAAATCTCAAGGTGACCGGCCTAAAGTTTTCAACCGTGAAGAAGGGAAAGAAGAGAAACTAGCTCGCGGAACCAAGACGAAGAAGCGACTTTTTTGGTATATTTAATTTGTGTGTGTGTGAGACAATATTTTTTTAAAGAATTGAATATGTATGAGATCCATGGTGTGAATTTTTTAAACCAAATTTAAACAAAAATGTTTAAAAGGAAGAAAAAAAAGGGAGCAGCCAGGATTCGAACCTGGCTTGCCCAGGTTAATTGAAGTGGTTGGAAACCACTGGGATGTGTTGTGTGTGTGTGTTTGGAAACAGCAGCACAGCTTGTTAAATTTGCACTAGATAATTCTGTGGCGCACCCACGCGTAGGTGCGCCACAGAATACTGAATTTCTGTGGCGCACCTCTCCAACGGTGCGCCACAGAATCCTTCCTTTCTGTGGCGCACCCTTCCCACGGTGCGCCACAGAATTCTATCGCGCCCACTTACATGTGGGTCCGGCCACGCGCCTCCCTCACTTCACGAAAACGGCTAAGTCCCAAATTTCGCGCGCGCGCTCGAGACGACCACCACCGCGTCCTCGCCGCCGGCAGCTTCCGCTCACGCGCTCGACGACCACCACGTCCTCGCCGCCACTCCACCGCGCTTGAGACGACCACCACCGCGTCCTCGCCGCCAGGAGCACCTCCACCGCCACGCCCGCACCGCCCCTGCCCAAACCGCACGCTCGGCCCCCGCGTGGCGCCGCCGACGAAGACCTCCCGCCCTCGCACCTCCCTTCCCTCCACACCGGCGACGACCTCTACACCGCGCTCGACAACCTCCCCTCCCTCCCCTCCCCGAGGTGCTTCCCCTTTCCCCCTCCTCCCTCCCCTACCGAACTGCTGCACCCAAGGTGTTTGTAGAAATTCCCCTACCGAACTGTTGCACCCAAGTTGTTTTGCTGTTTGATTTCTGTTGTTGATTGCTAGTAGCCTTGCTGATAATTGCTTTTAGTGCTGGTTGATGTTAGTTGAGATGAAAAAATTGAGATGAAAAAAATGTTAGTGCATGCAGTAGATGTTTAGGTTAGTGCTAGGTGCTTGATATATGTTGTTATATGGAAAAATGCAGTAGATGTTTTAGTGTTCTGGGTTCTAGGTGCTTGCAAAACATCTACTGCATTTTTAGTGTTCTAGTTGTTGAGCATGCTTGTGTGTGCTTGTCATTTAATTTATGTGAAGCATGTCTATGTGAAGCATGTCTCTGTATAGGTTTAGTCTCATGTGTATAGTTGCTTGCTGTTAGTGCTAGGTTAGTGCATAGTTGCTAGTGCTAGGTTAGTGCATAGTTGCTTGCTGTTAGTGCTAGGTTAGTGCTAGTGCTAGGTTAGTGCTCTAGTTGCTTGCTCTAGTTGCTTGATGCATAGTTGCCTTGCATACTCCTGCATACGGTGGTGGTCGGCGGTGAGTTGAAGGAAGTCGCAACGGCCAAGATCATACAACCTTTGACCCGCGATATGCACAACACCCGAATGAGCGAGCTCGTGATGAAAGTGAATGTGAGAGAGGTACTGCCTGAGTTCCGTGACATCGACCCCCCCACGCAACCTCCGGGAGCCGAGAAACACATGAAGCTTGGCGAATGCGGGAAGTGGATGATGGAATGGCCGAAGACCCAGATTCGTCTTGGGGATGTTCTTCATGGGGTCAGGCGCACCGGCGGCGCCACCTCGAGGCCCCGGCCTCCCATCGTTCGGCCCCCGTCGAGGCGGCCACAAAAAGCTGTTGCGGATGAACCGGCGCCACAAGCAGCCGTCGCCACCACCCAGAAGGAACCGCCGGTCGCCGCCACCACCGACCGGAAGCTACCGCCGGTCGTCGCCACCACCGGCCGGAAGCTACCGCCGGTCGTCGCCACCACCAACCGCCACAAACAGTTGTTGGGAACGTCTTCACCGCAACCGTCCAAGGTTATTTCTGACTTTCCGAATTCCCCGACTTTTCGACTTTCCCGACTAACGGATGTGCTATTGTTTATGTTTAGGACAAAGCCGTTGCACCTCAACTTGGTGGCAACGACGACAATGAGGAGGAGGAGAATGATGTCGACGTCGATGACTACATCAACACTGGCGCCTGCAGGGATGATATGTACATGCTTCTTGTGGATGAAGAACCCTTCCGCGACCACCGCGGTCAACCTGCTCGTCCCACTTCATGCACACAGCGCCTGGCCTTCACCGACACGCCTCCAGATGCCGGCGATCATCAGGTAACATTTTCAGCCCTAACACACTGAAAGACACTGTTAAAGCGGGGTTCACTTCACCACCCCCACAATCCCCAGGGATGAAGGACAAGAAGAAGCACAGGAAGAGAAAAGGATCCTCCACCTCTACGAGCCAGCCAGCTCCTAAGATCCGGGGTCTTGAAGACACGATTCCACCCCATGCGGATGGCTTGACCCGAGTTCATGAAGCTGGTAAACCTATCTTGTCTGGGGACTTGCTCCGCCTTGCAGAAGGTCCCATGATTGCATTGCAGGAAAATATCTTGTATCTAGAGGAGATCCTTCTTAAAGAGAAGAACCCCACTTACCCGGCGTTCACGGTCAAGGTGCCAGAAGAGCTGGTGGACTTCGTCCAGGAAGACCCCGCGGATGTGTTCTTCATAGCGTACGAGGACATCTTCAACCTGTTTCACACTAAACGGCTGGACTATAACATGGTCAGCTTATATGCGCTTTCTGAGGCGATGAAGATCAGGAGAGATGATACTCCGCACGTCGCGGTAGTGGATCCCTACTACATGCGCGACAGCCATCTGGTGGAAGAATCAAAGACACGGGAAACGGCCACGGAGTACCTCGTAAGGGTCATGCTGGCCAACAAGAGGAAGAGCACCCTTCTTCTGCCTTTCTTTTTCGAGTAAGTACACATGCGCTCGCCACCGTCGTATCTTATGCCTTCTTGTACATTTCTTCCATTGCTGATCCTTTGTCCAACATTCCGTTTCAATTGTGTTGAGCAGGGACAAGTACTGCGCACTCATCGCCGTAGCCCCGAGGTGGTCCATTGCCACTTATTTGGACTCGGGGAATAAATCCACGCCGAGACGATACACCAGAATAAAGGGTGTTCTCGATGACGCTCTCGAGGCCTATGCCCAAAAGGGAGGCCCCTTCCATAAGAAGGCGGAATTTTTCACGGATGAAAACACACACAAGTTCCAGCATGGGACCGGATTCCATTGCGTCAAGCAACTAGATGGCAGCGTGAAGGAGGCCTACTACGCCCTCCATCACCTTAAAGGGATTGTCCGGGATTGCGAGAAAACGAAGATTCCATCTGGTCTCGCAGAATACACCAAATTGGCGGATGGTCTCACAGATGCTGATTATAGAACAGACTTCCATCGCATCCAGCTGCAGTTATCAACGATCATCGTCGAAGATGTCATTCACAAATCGGGGTCCTTCCACTACCCCAGATGTAGGGCCTTGCTAAGCATTACTAGTGTACTTTTTTGTAGAAGTGCATGTGTAGGGTCATATATTATATATATGCTATGCTATGAAACCCAAATAGGATAGCCATATGATTTCCAACCATGACAATTGATTGATTGTCTTGCCTCTCTACTTAGATGAATAAATTATACTCTATGTATATCACTAACCAATATATATCTCAATCCATCTTCAGGGTTGTCTCAGAGGGCTATCGAAGAATGACTAGAGGCGCAAAATGACACCAGGGAGTGGAGGACGAAAGAAGGCTATCAACCGTTCCCGGCGCCGCTCAAGAAGAGGACTTCATGATCATGCATGCTCCCGCGCGCTCTTGCTCACCATCATCGCCGATGTGTACTACATTTGATCATAGTTAGGCGGCGAGCACTTCATGATTTGTAATGTGTACATTTGATCATGCATGACTAATTGTGTAAACATTCGACACTTTTGTGACTATGTGTATATATGTATCTCGATCGGGCTAAGTAATATGTGTGATGACATATTGATTAATGTGTTTGTCTGTTTATATACCTGTCAAATATACCTGTATTTCTGTATAAACCTGTATAAATCCTATATATACCTGTATTTGTACAACAAAATGAAAAAATAAATGTATTTCTGTTTCATATTTCTGTGGCGCACTCTTGTTTTTTTTGTGGCGCACTGCTTTCTGTGGCGCATTAGGGACAGTGCGCCACAGAATTCCTCTGCATAGGGGTCCTGCCGAGCTATTTCTGTGGCGCACGAATCAGGGTGCGCCACAGAAAGTTGGCGCACGTCCGCGGTGAGCCACAGAAATAATTTTTGTGGCGAGAATTCTGTGGCGCACCAGGAAAACCTGGGGGTGCGCCACAGAATGGGAATTTGGTGCGCCACTGATAGCTCTTTCTGTGGTAGTGTTCGCTCCCAACAACTGCCGCCGTCAGTCTCGTCGGAGAATCAAGCGCACGATGGCAATCCAAGGTCTCTTCGGGACATTGCCCTCCTTGATGTCTCATTCAAGTATGTCCAGATCCAGCCGGGAAGATCACCCGCCTTGGGTCACCGGGAGTTGGAGGTCACGGTATGGAGCACCAAGACTAGTAGCTCATCGGCCGAGGATTGGATAGCGGAGTACAAGCTCAAGTCCACTGAGATACACGAAGCGTCACTGCCCGAGCTGCGGGTCGACCCCGGTAGAGCTCAACCAACCTTGTCACACCTTCACATTGGCCTGCCCAACCTGAACTTACAAGATGCTGGTATTGTTTACTTCCTCTCCAAGCTTGACTACCGCGACAACGAGCTTGTTGCGTGGGTGCTTGTTGTCGACATGAGAAACAAGACTATACAGAAAGTCGGCGAGTTTTCCGCCGCGAGAACCCTTGGTTTAGCCAAGGGATACAATGCAAGTAGGATCTCAAAATATCTCAAAGGTAGCTGATCCTATTTTTATTTAGTTTTACCGCTGGCTGGCTCCCTACCTCTCTGTCGGTTACCTTCCTGTACATGAAGTTTTTCCAGATAAATGCATATTTTTATTTGTGTAGGCCAAAGTTTTAAATAGCGGGGCATAGCTTTGGTATAGCGGTGCTACAGCATTTTCTGCACCATGCCACTAAGTAAATTAGGACGCTAAAAGGTACCAAAACTCTTAAATAGCGGGCTATAGCGGCGATTTAGCAGCGCTATAACTTTTTTCGCAGGTTGCCGCTAAATGGCTTAGCCGCTATTTAAAACTTTGGTGTAGGCGGTATGGTACCATCATATATATCACACCCACAATGTAAGGTTTAGTTCAACAGAAATAACATATGATGGGGAAGAAGATACCTAGATATAGTCTGCATGGGATGGAAGCAGGTCTACAGCCAATATTCTGAGTAAAATGCCAGACATTTTGGGAATTAGTTTTTTTTACATTGTCACGGTGAAACTCTTCTCGACAGGACAATAAATATAAGGAGTAAGGAAAAAAAAGGAGATTTCCTACTGTGACACATTTCACTTAGTTGTTGCTGCATTCTACAACTATACTTTATTTATAGATCTTTTCATCTTTATCTAGTTTGTTCTTTTGTTCAGTAGTCGTTTCACATTGTGGAAGTGTAAAGTAATGCTTATATTAGGGACACGGCGATTTGGGTAGTGGGTGCAGCCCAAAATTTTCTTTTCCAAATGTCAAAAAATTCAAAAAAAAACAAATTTGCATGTAGTCCAACACATTTCAAGTCACACAAAAAATTGGCATGGTGAAAAATCTTTTTTTGCAACCTGTGCAAAAAAGACAAATTCGGACATACCGAAACGTATATATACGTGTCAGAATTTTGTCTTTTTTGTACAGGTTGCTAAAAAAGTTTTTTCACCATGCCAATTTTTGTGCTAACACATCACGCTGTAATGTACATCCGCAATTTTTTCTGGAATTTTTTGACATTCTGAAAAAAAACCAAAAATAAATTATGTAATGGGAGCATCTAGACCCGCAAGCCGTTGTGAATATCCGTTATATTAGGGCTAGTTGTTTATGGGTCAATTTTTTATCTTCCGAAATATTACTCAAGACATGCTAAATTTGATATGCCAGGTACAAATCAAAACCTTTGCTGAAATCCTCTAGCAAGAGGTATGCTGGAACCTCCATGGTTATTTAATTTTGGGTGCCGCTGAAGTGCAAGGAATAAGTATGCAGGAGCTAAAGGGGAATAATTTTGTGGGTCATGGAGGGGACTGGACTATCATGTTTCACTGCTTTGTCAGATTATCCTTGCTTTTATCGATCATGCAGGGCAGTGAACTATCATGTTTTGTTGTTATTATTCTAGATTGTCCTGTTGCTTTATCCATCTCTTATTTATTTATGGCTTATGGATACTAAGGATCATCTAGTCACCATACCACAAATCGGATCCAGCTAGGACTGGTTAGTTATCTCTCTAACACTGCAGTATTTGCTTTCACCATCTCTATGCCGGACAGCTACTCTGGTTTCTCTGCACGTGTGTAAACCGGTAGTTTTGTTCAACGCGATTTTTCCATAATTAATAGGATCTCCACATATTATCATGACCGTTGATTATGCATCCAACGAACCATATTATTCCTATTATTTTATGTGTTAAAAAAACTAAAAAATATGTTAACGCGTGGTTTTTTTTTTCAATGCATGCACAGAAAATTCATGTTAGTACATGAATCTAAAATTCATGTTACATAAATCCATCTATTATTGATAATGCGTTGACATTTGAAAATTCGTTGATGAATTTGTTGCACGAATCTTGATGAAATGAAGGGTGTGGATAGTTGGTGGATATCATGTTAGTTGTGGTGTTGCATTTTCGAGTTTTGTTGCTACTACATGACATAGTGTAACAAATGAATTTTTCTGCGGTTGTGAGCATCTCCAAAGTCTCAAATCTAACTTCCATGGAAAAATAGTTTTGGGTACTGAACATACACAAATGCCTGTTAATTTCGACAGGTCTCATTTTCTAGTTAATCATATGTCCTAGAATTAGTGATTTTGTACTCCTAGTTTGAACACTATAACTGGAGTCAGAACCATGACTTACTTCAAAACAGTGTATTTGTCTGTCAGTTAGTTTCACTCGATTAATATAAGGCATTACGTATGATGCATGTAAAATGCATACATGAACTTTGCATTATTTTACTTATATTTCAATCATATTTGCATCATATAAGGGTTATATTACTGTTTTATAATGATTTTGGGAATATTTCACAGTTTTCTTATTTTTCTGGAATTAACCCTGCGCAGGCAGAAAAGCTAATTTTTTTTAAAATAATACACTAAATTAATTAAATTCCGGAAATAATACGCGATATTTTTTTTTCAAAACTAGGATCCAGTCGGTCTTGTCGAAGCCGACATGACCTTGTCGTCCTTGCTAACACCGACTAGTGCCTTGTCGTCCTTGATAACGCCGACTAGTGCCTTGTCGTCCTTGCTAACGACGACTAGTGGCGTGCACTCACACATACACGCCACTGGTACGCCAACTAGTGGCGTGCACTCACACATGCAGCCAGTGGTAAGCCGACAGGGGCTTACACATGCCTCTCGTCCTCGGCAATGACGACTAGGTCCTGTCGCCTTCGCCAAGACCGGCTGGATCCTAGTTTTGAAATAAAATAAAATCGCGTACTATTTCCAGAATTTAATTAATTTAGTGTATTATTTAAAAAAAATTGGTGGCAGAAAACCCTATTTTCTATGTTTTGATGCTTCAGGGACCCAAACGATGTCCAAATGATCTGCAAATTTACGAGCATCAATATTTGGAAGGAAGAAGACTTTGGAGCGAAGGAAGCAAACAAGCGGAGGCCCGAGGCCCAAAAGGGGGTGGCCCACGCGGCCACAGTACCTGGCCGCGTGGGGCCCACCATCTGGAGCCTCGGAGCTCCGTTGCCGTCGATCTTTCCTCCACCGACTTCCTCTTGACCTAAAAACGTCTATAAAAATAGTCCCCCGAGGAGTTTCGGAGGGAGGCGGCGGAGAAACACAAAACCAAGAAACAGGAGACAGAAGGCTGCCGCCGGAGAAGATCGGAGGGGGGAAACGCCGCCGGAATCACCTCCGGAGGGCTCCACCCCCCCCTCCGGCGTGTTCATCATCAACATTTACAGCAAGATCTTCTCCACCATCATCTCCATGATGAAGGGGGAGTAGTCCACCCCTGGACTTGGGTTTGTGGTGGTAACTTATGTATCTCTCCTCTCTTTGAGCTTCACTAATTAGTACCGTATGAGCTGCTGAACATGATTACGGTCATCTATGTAATTCCTATGGTGGATATTGTGGTGTGAGATGATAATTGTTATGCATTTACCGTTGTGTTGGATCTTTTATGACTTGTGATACTCTGAAGATATTCTATGATGCATGTGATGGTTCGATTTATGTATAATGCCTTGTTTATCCTGTCATGAGGTGATTGACACCACCAAGTGTATATAGATGAGAGAGATGTGGTCATGCACACGAAATATGAATCATTGCACTAGTGTTTAGAATATTGTCCATTATGAAGTATGATGTATGTAGGTACGGGATGGCCGATGTGACAATGGCTTATGTATTGAGTGACACAATACAGCCCAACATCCTTTATCTGGGGGTAAAAAGGAAGAAGTATGATGTGGGAGTGACAGCAAACCACGCTAGCCTTACGAGGGGTGACCTAGCAACACAAATGATTATTTTCTTCCAACTATGTGTTTTAGAACATGTAGCCGTCATAGAAATTTACCATGAATGCATGACAATTGTGTGTATTTTTTATCTATAACATGATCACCACCATAGATTGAGAGAGAGAGGACGAGTGAAACCATGAACCCATGTCCATTGTTCCTATAAGAAACTCACACTTGAGCTTGTCCTCTTGCTGCATAGAGGATTGGGCTTTCTCTCTTTGAGAGCTGTCACTTGCTACTATTTATTTTCAGCATTGCAACCATACATCCAAAAATACCAAAAACACTTGCATCTTTCATTGTTTTATTTATCAAACTTGCTAACCAATACCTTCAGCTCCTCGTGGGTTCGACAACCTTTTCTAATTGAAAGGTACTACAATTGATCTCCTGCACTTGGGAGTCATCAAGATACTTTTCTGGCACCGTTGCCGGGGAGCGTAGCGCTATTGGTAAGAAGTTTGGTAAGGAAACTTGAAAGCTGAATTTTATTAACTGCTTTATCTCATTGTCACTATGGCATTTCTGAATCATGCCTCGCTGCATCTTGCTTTATATGAAAGTGCTTATGCCACTGCTCCTAAAGTGGTTGAAACTACTGTGTCTGAGGTACCTAAAGTGGGAATTAAAATTCCCATTGGTCATGTTAAAAGAGTTATGAAAAATCCATTTTCAGGGGATGGAACTAAGTCTGCACGTGAACACATAGAGACAATCGAAGAAATATGTGGTTTATTTAGGCTTCCTGGTATTTCTGAGGATCAGGTAAAAAGGAAGCTATTATATTTGTCTATATCTGGTAATGCTCGTATCTGATTCATGTCTTTGGATGAAGAAGTCACTATTGAATGGAGTATTTTGAGGAAGGTTTTTCTTAAATATTTTACTCATAAAGAAAGAATTCTTGCTGCCACGGAAAATACTAATATTTTGCAGGAAGAGGAGGATAAAAAGCTAAGCTTGGGGATGCTCGTGCAACCCCAAGAAGATGATGAAAATGATGAACAACTAGAGAATGAAGAGAGGAAACTTCCACCTTCACCACCTATGGATGATGGCAACACTCAAAATTTTGTTAATGATAAACTTGCTGTTTGTGACAATACACAATACTCTCACTCGTGAGAGTCCTACGTTGTCTTTGAATTCTCCTGGTTACACTATAGAGGAGAAAAATTATTTTGATGATACTATGTCTCCCATTTATGACGATTACAATGATGAATGTGATATTTTCAGTCCACCTACTATTGAAGATAAAGTTTATTATGATTATGATATGCCTCCTATATATGATGATTACAATGATTATTATGAATGTTTTACTCCCACTACTTATGTGGAGAGTATTAATACTTTTATGCTTGTAGATCATGAAAGACGTGTTTTATGTCATAATTATATTGTTGAATTCATTCATGATGCTACTGAAAGTTATTATGATAGGGGAAAATATGGTTCTAAACATTTCAATATTATTATGTTTCCTCTCTTTAAGTTTAAAGTCTTGAAATTGCTCTTGTTTTATCTTCCTATGCTACTTGCGTTGAGTTCAATGATTTATTTTCTTATAAGATCCCAATGCATAGGAAGTGGGTGAGACTTAAATATGTTTCATATTTTTCCCTTGATGCTCACCTTTGCGTTTCAATTCTTATTCCTATGTGAGTATCATTAAAACTATCATGGCTGTCCAGAAAACAGATTCCTAAGCTTCACTGCAAAAAATGTTAACAATCACAGAAAAGGAATTTTGACCTGAAATTTTACGACAGCAATCTTCAGTTATTAATACACATTTCATTAGATCAAAATTTTATGATTTGAGCAACGTAAGTGCCTCTGAAAATTCACTCTTTACGGGCTGTCCAGTTTTTGACAGATTCTGTCTATATTTTGCATTACTCTCATTACTTGTGTTTTGTGTAGTTCTATTGATCAAAGAGCAATACACAACCATAGTAACAGTAGTTAATGTTTAGAATCAACTCATGATGTGTCTTTGCTGTACCTATGTGGATTTAATTTATGGAGACACTAACCCCTCTATTCAAGTTTTATGATGAGTTTTGTGTAAAGAAATTTTCAAGTGGAAGAGTTGAGGGTGATGAACAATGATCAAGAGGGACAAACACTCAAGCTTGGGGATGTTACCCCTAGGCTCACCTACATATTTCGAATAAGTACAAGAATTCAAGGTTGGGGATGTCAAGCCACCTCACTCCAATCATCTGATACCAAGTAAGTAAGCCTAGTTATATGGCTATAAAGAAAGCGCTTTATGGGAGGCAACCCGATTGTTTTTATTTTTGATTTTCTTTGTGTCCTCTTGCTGTAACAAGAGACTTAGTTTTTAGTTCTTAGAATTTTTAATAAAGTTCCAAGTTTTACCCATTTTGGTTTAAAAAAGTTGCTATTTGCATTCGGAGATATTATTCCAGCACGAATCTGTGCACGGTATGATTTTTAATTCCTATTCTGTAACTCCGAATAAGCTGATATTTTAACTGTAGTAGCAACTTTTCATCATCTGTCTGTATGAATTTTTTCATAATTTTTAGACAGATTTAGGTAGGGTAGAAAAAATACGCTTTGCTGCTGCTGTTTTTCTGGACAGATTCTGTCCCATTTTGTTTGATGCATGCTTTGAAATTTTAACTTGAACTTTTTAGATCCAATTGAGTTTATGAGTAGGCATACAGCATTATATACTTACTGGACATTCATATGAATTTTTGTCTAAGGATTATATCCAGCAAGAAATCTATTTGTTTATCACTACTAATGTCACCCCACAAAAAAGAAATGGGAGAAACGGTGTTTTGAAGTTTTTTCACAGGGATTAGAGGAGATGCACCAAGAGTTGTCTAAGGATGGTGAAACCATAAGCTTGGGGATGTGAAGACAACCCACTGGATCTACACACTCTCGGTTTGCACACATCTAACTTCTGTTTTTCGATCAATGCACTTTATCGCATAAACTTGGAGCGTCTTTTTGTTTGTTTTGGTTTGATTTTTATTTTGAGGGACCACCACATTATCATTTATATATGAGAGAGCTACTAGAAATTTGGGTTAAAATATGTTGGATGCTATTAAAATGATTGGGAAATGGATGTTTGAGTTGATTTTAAAAGATACATATAGTTGCATGATTCAAGAGCTTGTTAATGAGTAATAACTTGCAAGTGTTTTATCAAGAGCTATCTTTTATTCATGTTTTGATGCTAATGTTACTTTACTTCATTTAACATAGATTGGTTAGTTCTATGGACACTCATGCATGTATTTAGTTGGTCAACTTTCTCCCTCTTGCTAGCCCAAAAATTCCAACAAGTAAAAAACTTGTTTCCAACACCTTCAACCAAAGTTTTTCCAGTGAGTCCACTATATCTACCTATTAGCTTTATGCTATTCCGAGTATGTTTACCATGTTATTTTGAATTATTTATACCTCTGAATTAAAATGCTTGTGTTATTGATTGTTATGGGAAAAGTTGGTTATAGAGCTCTCACGAACTTGATGCACGCTTTATTTTTATTGCATTTAATGAACACGAACCATTGTGATTAAAATTATGATGTTATGAGCTTGACAAATGTCTTTGGTTGAGAGTTAGCCCAAATGTGCTGTCACATGGCAAGCTTTCAACATTGCACTTCATTTCATTTAGTTGATGTCATGTACTTTTGTTTATGGATGCTTATCATGGGTGAAATAAATGAGGAAATAAAGTAGGTTTAAATGAGTTTGTATAAATGGTTAGAGAGACGCCTGGGCCGCTAATCTAAGCCATGCATCATTCATGGTGGAAATTTACTTACATGCTATGATGAACCTTCTGTGATACACCTTACAATAAAAAGCTATCCAATGGTAAATAAAAAGGGTGTTGAGATTGTTCATTATGTTTGTTTGTCTTGTCATTTTGATATGGGTTTGTTCCATATCCTGGGACAAGAGGTACCCCAGTTGACGCTCTTGATGATACTATTTTACTTACAATGATATTTAAATTGAACTTGCTTTGTTTCCCGAGTTGAGTAACACATGGAGTAGGTACTCGTATTCAAGGGACATGAGACTTTCAACTTGTACTTTGTCAAGCACACTACTCATATTTGCTTTCACTTTAAACTTAATCATTCAAGATGCTATGATAGGGGCAATGAGAGCTTGACACCAAGGATTTCCACATTACAATCATTAACTTGAGTAGGAGCATTCAGAAGTTAGATGAAACTTATTCATATTTTACCTCTACTCATATATATCTTTCCAAAGTGTCCACCTTTTATATTCAGATTTTCATCTACACTCTATGACCATTGTAGGATGTTCTTACTTATCATTATGCATACTTGTGGTCCATAGTACTTTTTCATTTATGTTACACTTTGTGAATTATCATTGAACATCCTTACATTGAATATTCGATATCACCTCATAAATTATCTTGCATATTGCTACCTCTTTTAAGAATGAACCATTGGACTCTATGTAGCAATAGTAATCATCTTTGATATCCATTGATAGTATTAAATTGCAAAGTCCATGTTAGTTTTATCACTTCATACTCGAGGACGAGCATGGGTTAAGCTTGGGGATGCTGATGCATGTAAAATGCATACATGAACTTTGCATTATTTTACTTATATTTCAATCATATTTGCATCATATAAGGGTTATATCACTGTTTTATAATGATTTTGGGAATATTTCACAGTTTCCCCATTTTTCTAAAATTAACCCTGCGCAGGTAGAAAACCCTATTTTCTATGTTTTGATGCTTCAGGGACCCAAACGACGTCCAAATGACCTGCAAATTTATGACCATCAATATTTGGAAGGAAGAAGACTTTGGAGCGAAGGAAGCAAACAAGCGGAGGCCCGAGGCCCAAAAGGGGGTGGCCCACGTGGCCACAGTACCTGGCCGTGTGGGGCCCACCATCTGGAGCCTCGGAGCTCCGTTGCCGTCGATCTTTCCTCCACCGACTTCCTCTTGATCTAAAAACGTCTATAAAAATAGTCCCCCGAGGAGTTTCGGAGGGAGGCGGCGGGGAAACACAAAACCAAGAAACAGGAGACAGAAGGCTGCCGCCGGAGAAGATCGGAGGGGGAAATGCTTGTCGTGCAGTACACGTCCGTTGGGAGACCCCAAGAGGAATGTATGATGCAGTTCAGCAGCAAGTTTTCCCTCAGTATGAAACCAAGGTTATCGAACCAGTAGGACCAACAACTCTTCTGAAGGTTGTCAACGGCGAAATATGATGCGGCGCAATACCAGGGATTCCGGCGCTGATGTGGACCTGCACACAACACAATCAAAGTACTTTGCCCCAACGCAACAGTGAGGTTGTCTATCTCACCGGCTTGCGGAAAACAAAGGATTAAACGTCTCGTGTGGAAAATGAGTATTAAATTGCAGAGAATGAAAAAGGAACAGTTTGCAGTTTGTGGTTGTTATCAGTGTAAAGGAATGGACCGGGGTCCACAGTTCACTAGTGGTGTCTCTCCATAAAGATAACTAACATGTTGGGTAAACAAATTACAGCTGGGCAATTGACAAATAGTGAGCGCATGACAATGCATAAATATGACATGATGATTACTATGGTATTTAATTGGGCATTACGACATAATACATAGACCGTTATCCAACAGTGTCTATGACTAATAATCCACCGCCGGGTTGTCATCCGAGTTCCCCGTTGGTATTAAGTTGCAAGCAACGGATAATCGCATTAAGTAAAGCGCGTAATGTAAACAAACACATATGCCCGTGGACATAGCATCGTTAGGTTATCCCTAGTGGCAACATCACATCCAAACCTTAGAACTTTGTCACTGTCCCAGATTAAACGGAGGCATGAACCCACTATCTAGCATAAATACTCTCTCTTGGAGTTACAAGCATCTACTTGGCCAAAGCATCTACGAGTAACGGAAAGCATGCAAGATCATAAATAACATAGGGCATAGATTGATAATCAACTTGACATAATATTCAATATTCATCGGATCCCAGCAAACACAACATGTAGCATTACAATAATATGATCTTGATCATGTAGGGCAGCTCACAAGATCTAAACATGATGGCACAAATAGAGAGACAACCATCTAGCTACTGCTATGGACCCGTAGTCCAAGGATGAACTACTCACGCATCACTCCGGAGGCAGGCATGGCGATGAAGCTGCCTCCGACGATTCCCCTCTCCGGCAGGGTGCCGGGAACAGGTTCTGGACCCTCCCGAGCTAGGGTTGACAGCGGCGGCGTCTCTGGAACTTTTCGTGGATTTTGGCTCAGGCACTTAGGGTTATTTGTCGGAGGAATAAATAGGCGACAGAGGGGGGCCCGCGCCCTGGTGGCGTGTGGACTCCTGGTGGCCCTCCTCTGTTGCTCCTTTGCTCCATCTGGTGTCTTCTGGTAAAATAGGGATGCCGTGAAGTTTCGTCCAATTCCGAGAATATTTCCAGACTAGCTTTTCTGGAATACAAAAACAGCAGAAAACAGGAACTGGCACTTCGGCATCTTGTTAATAGGTTAGTCCCAAAAAATGTATAAAAGTGATATAAAGTAGATGCAAAACATGTAGCAATTGGTATAAAACAAGCATGGAACATCAAAAATTATAGATACGTTTGAGACGTATCAGCATCCCCAAGCTTAGTTCCTACTCGTCCTCGAGTAGGTAAACGATAAAAACAAAATAATTTTTGAGGTGACATGCTACCATCATAATCTTGATCATATAATATTGCAAGGCACATGTAAATGAATGAAGTGATCCAAGTCAATGGTCTATAATTTGCTACCAAATAGATAATGAGTAAACAATGAATCACACAAGCTAAACGTTTTCATGAATAGTACTTTCGAGACAAGCATCAAACAGTTTTGCATAAGTGTTAACTCATAAAGCAATAGTTTCTAATAAAAGGTATTTAATCAACACAAAGGAAGAATTAGTTTCAGCATTTGCTTCAACTTTCAACATATTTATCTCATGGATATTGTCAACACAAAGTAGTATAACAAGTCCAATACATTGCATATAACGCATGTTGTAACAAAGTTGACACTAGTGTTTGCTTGTGGAAGACAGAAAGAATAGGAAAACTGACTCAACATAAAAGTAAAAGAAAGGCCCTTCGCAGAGGGAAGCAGGGATTAAATCATGTGCTAGAGCTTTTAGGTTTTTGAAAGCATATAGAGATTGCATAAAATATTTGATACTCCTCCCAACCTTGCTAACACAAGCCATGGCTAACCGAATCCTCGGGTGCCTTCCATCAATCACATACCATGGAGGAGTATCTATTTTTGAGAGGTGTTTGTTAATTGTCAACGAATGGTAGCGGGTGAGAACAGTATTCTACCTGTCAACGGACTTTTAAGAGCGGCTCCCATGAAGGACGTTATTTCTACCAGCAAGGCAGATCATCCCTCTTTCTCTTTGGTTTACACACATTCAGGTATTTCACTGTTTGTCATTGCTTACTGATGAATCAGGGCAAAAGTGTGAAGAGAATTAATTGGTTAAAGTTGTAATTAATTGGGACTGGGCACCCCGTTGCCAGCTCTTTTTGCAAGTTATTGGATAAGCGGATGTATATGCCACTAGTCCAGGTGTAAAAGTCCATTGACAAAGAATAAAGAATAACCACACTAATTCCTCATGAGCTAGTAAACATTGACACAAAAAGGGAATAATAACATTTTGAATAATTTAAAGGTAGCACATGAAAAATTTACTTGGAGTGGCAAGGAAATACCACATATAGGTAGTTATGGTGGACACAAATGGCATGGATTTTGGCTCAAGGATTTGGATGCACGAGAAGCATTCCCTCTCAGTACAGAGTTTAGGCTAGCAAGGTTATGTAAGCAAACAAGAATATCAACCCGTACACCAAGTTTTATATGACAAACATATTGCAAACGTTATAAGACTTCATACCGTCTTCCTTGTTAACCAAACCCTGTTATTAGAAAATATCTAGACCTTAGAGACCACCGATGCAAACCAAATTTTCAACAAGCTTTACGGTAGTTCTTCACTAATAGGCTTAACTCATGTGATGCACAATTTAATCATGATCTACTTGTTAACTCAAAACAATTGACAAGCATCAAGTTATCCATTTAGTGATCTACAAGATTAAGCAAGTTTTTCCTTATACCAATTACCACATGCAACATTTTCTGAACCAACCAAACACCAATCAATTTATTTCATCAACTCTCCAAACAAATATAAGTGAAGCAAGAGAGTACTTTCTACAAAAGAAAGCTAATAGCTCTGACAAGAGATACATGAAAACAAGAGCTAAAAGCTGAACAGCGCTAGATATGAATACTCAACAAATATAAGTGAAGAATAGGAGTATTCTCATGAAAAAGCGGAGCGTGTCTCTCTCCCAATCAAGAATGCTAGGGTCCAGTCAAGCTTTATTGAAAATAAAAGCAATACTGAAAATAAAAGCACACAGACGCTCCAAGAAAAGCACATATGATGTGAAAGAATTAAAATATAGTTTCACTAGAGATGACCTGATAATTTTGACGATGAAGAAGGGGATGCCTTGGGCATCCCCAAGCTTAGACGCTTGAGTCTTCTTGAAATATGCTGGGGAGATCCATGGGAGCCTCCCCAAGCTTAAGCTCTTCACTCTTCTTGATCCTATTATCATCCTTCTCTCTTGACCCTTGAAAACTTCCGTCACACCAAACTCAAAGTAGATCTCATTAGAGGGTTAGTGCATAATCAAAAATTCACATGTTCTATAAAGACGCAATATGATTGTTACTTTAAACATTAGCTACAGCCACTGATGTTATGTGAAGCTCTTCCACCCAAAAAAGAATTTCACTCAACACTAGTAAAAGAGAGAATGCAAAATAAAAAGGCATAATCTGTCTAAAACAGAACAGTCCGCAAAGACGAATTTTTTCGAGGCACTTACGACGCTCAGATCGAAAACTCTGAACTAATGAAAGTTTCAGACATTCATAAAGATTACGCACAAAAATTTCAGATTTTTAACAATCTGGTGATTTTAGGAATTTCGTACAGTGAACAGCAAAAATCTGTTTCTGCGCAGCAATCAAAATTAAGCATCATCTTAATTAGAGGCTACTCTTGGCACAACAATGCGAGAAAATAAAGATACAAAGGAGTTGCTACAGAAGTAAACAAACCTTGACTCAATAAAAGAAAAATTGCAGAAAAAAAAATGGGTTGCCTCCCATAAGCGCTTTTCTTTAACGCCTTTTAGCTAGGCACAAAGCATGCATCAAGTATTACCAAGTGAAGAAAGGTCTAATTCATCAAAAGCTTCATCAAGAACAGGGTTTGTCACACTAGGACTTTTCAGTTTACGTAATTCTTGGGAAGAAAATTTAAATAGACCATTATGTGACTCACCCTCAAGCTCATTGAACACGTTATCCGTTTTAAGCACACCGTGGGTTTTGGTTTAGAAATTTTTGGCACATACATAAATTTTTGCTTTCCCCACAAAAGCCTTTTGCCTTTTAGTTTTAATAGAGGTAAAAGTAGAACTTATTACATCCATAGCCTCCTCTAATTCACCAATCCTAAGATTTTGATTATCTTGAATAGTACTAGTTTCTAAAACAGCAATTCTTTCATTAATGGTTCCCAGTGATTCATCAACTTTGCTAGTACTATCAAGGAGATTTGGCAAATTTTTCTCTATAGACTCCAATTTCTTTATAACATCTTCCAAGGTGATCTCATTTTTAATGTTACTAACAGGTGGTGTTCCTACTAGGCTCTCAATAATATAACTAGCTTCCAACGCAGGGTACCAAGAAAGTTACCTCCCGTCAAAGTGTCCAAGACATATCTATACCAGCTAGTTATGCCAACATAAAAATTTCTAAGCAGGATCATAGTGGAATATTTTTTAGTACACCTACGATGAGCATCGCTGATTCTATACCAAGCATCTTTCAAACTTTCTCCACTTTGTTGCTTAAAAGATCGAACCTCAACTTCAGGAACCGAAACATGATGAGAACCAGACATGATAACTAACAGAAAACAAAACTGAAAATAAACTAAATGCAAGTAACTAATTTTTTTGTGTTTTTGATAATTGAAAGCAAACAAGATAAAATAAAATAAACTAAGCAAGACAAAAACAAAGTAAAGAGATTGGAAGCGTGAAACTCCCCTTGCAGAAGACTGCTGTCTCCCCGGCAACGGCGCCAGAAAAATGCTTGATCGTGAACACGTTCGTTGGGAGACCCCAAGAGGAAGGTATGATGTAGTCAGCAGCAAGTTTTCCCTCAGAAAGAAACCAAGGTTATCGAACCAGTAGGAGCAGCAACTCTTCAGAAGGTTGTCAACGGCGAAAAATATGCGGCGCAGGGATCTGGCGTTGACGTGAATCTGCACACAACACAATCAAACTACTTTGCCCCAACGAAACAGTGAGGTTGTCAATCTCACCGGCTTGCTGAAAACAAAGGATTAAACGTATGGTGTGGAAAATGAGTATTAAATTGCAGAGAATGAAAAAGGAACAGTTTGCAGTTTGTGGTTGTTTAATCAGTGTAAAAGAATGGACCGGGGTCCACAGTTCACTAGTGGTGTCTCTCCATAAAAGATAACTAACATGTTGGGTGAACAAATTACAGCTGGGCAATTGACAATAGTGAGCGCATGACAATGCATATACATGACATGATGACTACTATGATATTTAATTGGGCATTACGACATAATACATAGACCGTTATCCAACAGCATCTATGACTAATAATCCACCGCCGGGTTGTCATCCGAGTCCCCCGTTGGTATTAAGTTGCAAGCAACGGATAATTGCATTAAGTAAAGTGCGTAATGTAAACAAACACATATGCCCGTGGACATAGCATCGTTAGGTTATCCCTAGTGGCAACAGCACATCCACAACCTTAGAACTTTCTGTCACTGTCCCAGGTTAAACGGAGGCATGAACCCACTATCTAGCATAAATACTCTCTCTTGGAGTTACAAGCATCTACTTGGCCAAAGCATCTACGAGTAACGGAAAGCATGCAAGATCTTAAATAACATAGATAGATTGATAATCAACTTGACATAATATTCAATATTCATCGGATCCCAGCAAACACAACATGTAGCATTACAATAATATGATCTTGATCATGTAGGGCAGCTCACAAGATCTAAACATGATGGCACAAAGGAGAGACAACCATCTAGCTACTGCTATGGACCCGTAGTCCAAGGATGAACTACTCACGCATCACTCCGGAGGCAGGCATGGCGATGTAGAAGCCTCCGGTGACGATTCCCCTCTCCGGCAGGGTGCCGGGAAGAGGTTCTGAACCCTCCCGAGCTAGGGTTGACGGCGGCGGCGTCTCTGGAACTTTTCGTGGATATTTGCTCAGGCACTTAGGGTTTTCTCGGGGGAATAAGTAGGCGAAAGGGCGGCGGCTGGAGACCCCGAGGGGCCCACACCACCCCAGGGCGCGGCAGAGGGGGGCCCGCGCCCTGGTGGCGTGTGGCCCTCCTCTGTTGCTCCTTTGCTCCATCTGTGTTTCTGGTAAAATAGGGACCGTGAAGTTTCGTCCAATTCCGAGAATATTTCCAGACTAGCTTTTCTGGAATACAAAAATAGCAAAAAACAGGAACTGGCACTCGGCATCTTGTTAATAGGTTAGTCCCAAAAAATGTATAAAAGTGATAAAAGTAGATGCAAAACATGGAACAATTGGTATAAAACAAGCATGGAACATCAAAATTTATAGATACGTTTGAGACGTATCAGGAAACGCCGCCGGAATCACCTCCGGAGGGCTCCACCCCCCCCCCCCCCCCCGGCGTGTTCATCATCAACATCTACAGCAAGATCTTCTCCACCATCATCTCCATGATGAAGGGGGAGTAGTCCACCCCTGGACTTGGGTTTGTGGTGGTAACTTATGTATCTCTCCTCTCTTTGAGCTTCACTAATTAGTACCGTATGAGCTGCTGAACATGATTACGGTCATCTATGTAATTCCTATGGTGGATATTATGGTGTGAGATGATAATTGTTATGCATTTACCGTTGTGTTGGATCTTTTATGACTTGTCATACTCTGGAGATATTCTATGATGCATGTGATGGTTCGATTTATGTATAATGCCTTGTTTATCCTGTCATGAGGTGATTGACACCACCAAGTGTATATAGATGAGAGAGATGTGGTCATGCACACGAAATATGAATCATTGCACTAGTGTTTAGAATATTGTCCATTATGAAGTATGATGTATTGATACGTCTCCAACGTATCCATAATTTTTGATGTTCCATGCTTGTTTTATACCAATTGTTACATGTTTTGCATCTACTTTATGTCACTTTTATACATTTTCCGGACTAACCTATTAACAAGATGCCGAAGCGCCAGTTCCTGTTTTCTGCTGTTTTTGTATTCCAGAAAAGCTAGTCTGGAAATATTCTCGGAATTGGACGAAACTTCACGGGGGATGCTATTTTACCAGAACACACCTGATGGAGCAAAGAAGCAGCAGAGGAGGGCCACGTGGGCCCCACACGCACCAAGGGCGCGGGTCCCCCCTGGCGCGCCCTGGGGTGGTGTGGGCCCCACGGGTGCCTCCAGCCGCCGCCCTTTCGGCTACTTATTCCCCCCGACGCGAAAACCCTAAGTACCCGAGCCAAAATCCACGAAAAGTTCCAGAGACGCCGCCGCCGTCAACCCTAGCTCGGGAGGGTCCAGAACCTCTTCCCGGCACCCTGCCGCAGAGGGGAATCGTCACCGGAGGCTTCTTCATCGCCATGCCTGCCTCCGAGGTGATGCGTGAGTAGTTCACCTTTGGACTACGGGTCCATAGCAGTAGCTAGATGGTTGTCTCTCCTATTTGTGCCATCATGTTTAGATCTTGTGAGCTGCCCTACATGATCAAGGTCATATTATTGTAATGCTGCATGTTGTGTTTGCTGGGATCCGATGAATATTGAATATTATGTCAAGTTGATTATCAATCTATGCCCTATGTTATTTATGATCTTGCATGCTCTCCGTTGCTAGTAGATGCTTTGGCCAAGTAGATGCTTGTGACTCCAAGAGGGAGTATTTATGCTAGATAGTGGGTTCATGCCTCCGTTGAATCTGGGACAGTGACAGAAAGTTCTAAGGTTATGGATGTGCTGTTGCCACTAGGGACAACCTAACGATGATATGTCCACGGGCATATGTGTTTGTTTACATTACGCGATTTACTTAATGCGATTATCCGTTGCTTGCAACTTAATACCAACGGGGAACTCGGATGACAACCCGGCGGTGGATTATTAGTCATAGACGCTGTTGGATAACGGTCTATGTATCATGTCGTAATGCCCAATTAAATATCATAGTAATCATCATGCCATGTATATGCATTGTCATGCGCTCACTATTTGTCAATTGCCCAGCTGTAATTTGTTTACCCAACATGTTAGATATCTTATGGAGAGACACCACTAGTGAACTGTGGACCCCGGTCCAATTCTTTTACACTGATTAAACAACCACAAACTGCAAACTGTTCCTTTTTCATTCACTGCAATTTAATACTCATTTTCCACACGAGACGTTTAATCCTTTGTTTTCAGCAAGCCGTGAGATTGACAACCTCACTGTTTCGTTGGGCAAAGTATTGTGATTGTGTTGTGTGCAGGTCCACGTCAGCGCCGGAATCCCTAGTGTTGCGCCGCATCATATTTCGCCGTTGAAGAATCGTTGCTCCTACTGGTTCGATAACCTTGGTTTCATACTGAGGGAAGGCTTGCTGCTAAATTACATCATACCTTCCTCTTGGGGTTTCCCGACGAGCGTGTGATTCAACACCATACAAGCATCATGTATGTAGGTACGGGATGGCCGATGTGACAATGACTTATGTATTGAGTGACACAATACAGCCAAACATCCTTTATCTGGGGTAAAAAGGAAGAAGTATGATATGAGAGTGATAGCAAACCACGCTAGCCTTACGAGGAGTGACCTAGCAATACAAATAATTATTTTCTTCCAACTATGTGTTTTAGAACATGTAGCCGTCATAGAAATTTTTACCATGAATGTATGACAATTGTGTGTACTTTTATTTTCTATAACATGATCACCACCATAGATTGAGAGAGAGAGGACGAGTGAAACCATGAACCCATGTCCATTGTTCCTATAATAAACTCACACTTGAGATTGTCCTCTTACTGCATAGAGGAATGGGCTTTCTCTATTTGAGAGCTGTCACTTGCTACTATTTATTTTCAGCATTGCAACCATACATCCAAAAATACCAAAAACACTTGCATCTTTCATTGTTTTATTTATCAAACTTGCTAACCAATACTTTCAGCTCCTCGTGGGTTCGACAACCTTTTCTAATTGAAAGGTACTACAATTGATCTCCTGCACTTGGAGTCATCAACGTGTCATCACATTAATCAGGTATGCTGGAACGTGGAGCGACAAAATCGAGGAGCAAGAGGACAAGAAAAGAAAGATGGTGGCCGCCAGCAGCCAACCTGAACCTTCGGAGAACATCTTCGGCAATCTGTTTCTCCTGCGACCGCCAACCAAATGGAAAAAGAGCGATTGGGGAATCGTCACACTTTGGATCGTGTTGATTGGGACAGCGTTCTATCTTCAGAGATGAGCAGCTCGTGGCAACTCTCGAGTGAACAATTGACACTCTGGCAACACGATGATCCTCCATTGTTGTGGGCGCGAAAACAGGGACATATAGCAAGGGATGTATCGGCGCTGGCGAATTGCATTTGTTATTTTAGTTGTGCTATCCAGTAAAGCTATACATATTCTCTTGTGTACTGGCATGGCCCAGAAGATCTTCTCCCGCTGAATGTAAATACCAAATAGGAATGTAACAAAATGCTTACTGTTCTCAACCACTAATGTTGAAGGAAACGCTCTCTTATGATTGTGGTTGGGAAAAAAAAATCATATTTTACCACATGCAACCATTTCACGATGGCTGTGCCCAGAGTCGACTGTAGTCCACTCATCCACACGTTAAGGTACCATTGGTTTCAAAATTGCCCCATTAGAAAGGAACCATTAGGATTTTTTATTTATTCTCAGTGGTACCATTGGTTTCAAAATAAACTCGTTGCGAAAGCTAAGTCTCCAAAATATGCACATATTTATTCATTTTTTAACCGCATATTTGTCATGAAAATAACAATATATCACGGTGTACCTGCCACTAACCGTTATTGTGCAAAATACTTTGCAAATCCCATTGTGATTTTTTTTCTGTCAGTGAAGGAAGATATTCAGGATGTTATACTGGTGCCGCCATTATCGAATTGTAAAAGCGAGAATATGCTATGGCGTAAGACAAATACAAAGCATCAAATCTTTATTAGTGGTAAATTCAATCTCATGGTTTAGTGATGGCCATGAGAACTAAGGTCACTGATATTAGGTACGGAAAGCGAGTTACATTTACACTGGACTGGGCCGGTGGACAGCAATAGCCTTGCCCAAGCCCACGATATAGATGCGTTGGGTCCGGTCCGGCCCACTTACCCGGTGGACCGAACCTGGATTTTGCTAAACTAGGGTAAGGGGCTGACCCGTTCGCACCGCACCTCTCGCAGACGAACGGCAGGGCGCCGGCGGCCGCCGCTCGTCCCCGCCGCCGGACGCCGGAACGCGTGCTCGCAGCCGGGAGCGCCGCGGAGCTCGCCGTCGTCCCCTACCCCTTCTCCGGTAGTGGCCCTCACCCGGCCGGCCTCTCCACCCTCGGACTCCTCTCTCAGTCTCCCATCCGTCGTCATCCAGGACTCAAGGTACTGAGTTTGGGTTCTTGACCTTGATGTTGTTGCTGTCCAACAATATATGCTGATTTTTTAGAGTAATTCCGTACCTCAAGCGTTAGTCGATCTGCTGCTGGCCTATGCAATTAGCCCAAGCAACACACTCACGTACAAGCCAGCTTTGCTTGATTGATTTCCACCTAGCAATGCTCGGGAAAGAGGAGGCGTGAGGTTGGTTTAGCGAGAGATGTGAGGAAGAATTTGATGTCCACAGACATGGGCATCTGGAAGGATCGCTGGAGAGGATGGGACGGATCCTGTTTTCATCTTCTGTGCACATGCATATTAGGTTATAAATGTGTGAGCAACTATTACTCCCTCCGTTCCAAATTACTTGTCATCCATTTGCAAAAAAGTGGATGTATCTAGTCATGTTACAAATATAGATACATCCACTTTTGGGCAAATGGATGACAAGTAATTTGGAACGGAGGGAGTATGTACAAAATGCACTCTAGTAAATAGAGAAGAGTTCCTCCAGTAATCTTCTCAACACAAATGCAGTTCCTTATTATGTACAAACTCTTCTGTAGATTGTCATTTCTTTTTCTGGTGCAATTTTCTTGACTAATTTTCTAGTGTGGTGAATCTAGTAAATAGAAAAATACTCCAGTAATCAGCGTGCCTCAGATTCTTAGACTGCTAGCCAAGATCATCCTGATAATGTAATCAAGTCACTGCTTTCAGAAAAACCCCCTTCAAGATCATCTACAGTTGAACATGACGAATGCAATCTTGTGTGCCAAAGTGTTTTAAACTTGCAAATCGAACTGTTACTTATCAAGTTGCCTTTATTTTCTGTCACTTGTTTATTTTGATGTTCTACCCCACGAAGAAATAGTAGAGGTCCACCGGAAAAAAACAAGGGAAGGAAAGCCAAGTAAGGAAGGAGGAATGGCGGCGCCGACGGCGAACCCGTACGAGGAGCTGCGCAGGAGGCAGGTGGAGGAGAACAAGCGCAAGCTGGATGAGCTGCGGCTGCACAGCCTCTCCGCCGCCGTCCTCGCCCCGGTCAGATCGGCCTCCGTCACCAAATTAAGGTCTGCGCCATTGTTGCTTACCCTGCTTGTCTGTCTGGTTTGCAGACCAAGCCGCTGCGGAATCCGAGGCCACGGAATCCGAAGCTGGATGCCCCAATTCGGCGGTCCGGCCGCATCGCCGACCTCCCAGAGCAGCCAGTTTACCCCACTCCAAAGGCGCGTCGCTCGAATCTCAGGGCAGCCCCAGCGTACGCAGTCAGCAAGTCGCAAGAGCTCAAGGGCCACCCAAACTTCGTCATCCCCATGTCCCGCGATTCTGCACCAAAAGACAATCGCCTGGTATGGAAATTCTAGCTGGTTCGGTTTCTCTTCACACACAGACTCGATCACAACTGTTCCAATCATAATTCTATTCACACACGTCGAGTCCAAAACGGAGCGGACAGATCAAGTCGAAAGCCATGGTCGCGAGGAATTGTCACCTTCTTGTGCTATGCCACGATCGAATGGTTGCCGGCATATTCCACGCTCGGCGAGCTGTACGCCACAGCATCGCATTATATTGGAGCTCATCGTCTAGCCTATCATTGGAGGTGCCTGCCAGCCGTCAGGCCAACACGACACGGCCGGTGCCAAGTTCCCCGCCACCGCGCGCAGGACCTCGCCATGTCCGTTGTTGCAGCCAACATCGTCATGGAAGAGATGACCACGGCCGAGAAGGCTACCGGCTGCTGGAGGTGTCTAGCGTCGGGCATACTTTCTAGCCACCAGTGAAGTCATCGCCTATGCCGGTGCTGAGTTGCTGACTTTGCCTGTTTCGCTCTCATTACCGATAATCTTCATGCCCTGTCTTCATCACGCTATGCCACGTTGGGGCTGGTGTGCTTATACGGCCATTGAGCCATAGATGTATATCTCGGCGGCGTACAGGACTGCAAGTACACGCCGGACGTGAGCAGCCGATGTTTTCTCCTAAAATATGAATGCTATGTTGACTTTTCTTAATGATCTGAACCTGAGCACATATTCAGTTTGAGTTGGTTCAGGTTGCTGCAACTTGCACTTCTATTTTCTTAATCTGAGATTAATTAATTTGGTTGTGAATGGTATTGGAAATATGTGTGATACCCAAATGAATACTATTTTTCTATGTAATTTAACAAGTGTTTTTCTGCATGATAATTTAATACTTTTGGATGCCCATGCTGTATACAAGGAAAAAAAGAAAGTAAGTTGTGATTTTTTTCATTTATTTTGTGAAGATTGTTGTATAATGGGACATGTAAGGAATTGAGATACGACAGAAAGCCAGTGTATCTCTAAAATATTGACAAAACCAAAATCATAGTTTACTTGACAACATAATCTGTTCAATTTACTTTTAACCCGTTGCAGCGCACGGGCATTATGCTAGTAAGGGAGTACTTATTAATTATGGGATTTTTTTTATTTGTTGGGCAGTATATCCCGCCGCACTTCAGGCAGTATCTCCCAGTGCGTCGGCGGCCTGAGATGATGGTTTTGGTGGATGAGGCGAATAACAAGCTTGACCAGATCCTCTACGGTTCAACCACACAGGGTAGACGGTTTCTTACCGGCAGGTGGAGAGCCTTTGCCGCTGAGCACCAGCTAGCCGAGGGTGACTGCTTGGTGTTCCAGCTGATAGAGCCCACAAAGTTTAAGGTGAGGTTCAACGGCCTGTTCCCCGCACGCCATTTTAGATATGGGTTTTTCAGAAAAGAAAATAAAAGCTTCTCTCGGTGGGTAGCATGATTTCTTAAGCACCGTGTCCAGCAAAAGTGGATAACTCGATTCATATCGAATTTCTGTGGTGGGTTCCAAATGAAGCCTTGCAAATTTCTGAAACTTGCTAGGTGGGTTGGAGTCATCCTCGTGAACGTACCGTACTGTTTTCTGCATCCATCCACGCCATGATTTGATTCAGTAGAATAATGGAAAAGAATGGTTATGGCTATATATCAACTAGAGTTTACACTTTGCATAAACATATATGTTTCGAGTTAAATTATTATGGAGTGACATGCAAATTCGTAATTGTAACTACGGAGTCGGAATCATATTAATACTTGTACTCCATAACTAGGAAAACATGTCTACAATTATTAGAACAAGGACAAATCCGGCTTGTTCAGAATTGCAGGCAGGAAACAGAAATATATTGGATAACTCGATTTGTATCGAATTGCTGTGGTATTTCTTGGGTTCCAAATGAAGCCTTGTGATTATGCAAATTTCTGAAACTTGCTAGGTGGGTTGGAGTGGAGTCATCCTACCGTTTTCTGCATCCACGCCATGATTCGATTGAGTAGAATAGTGGAAAAGAATGGTTGTGGCTATATATCAACTAGAGTTTACACTGTGCATAAACATATATGTTTCGAATTAAATTATTATGCAGTGACACCTGGCATGCAAATCCATAATTGTAACTAGGGAGTAGGAATCATATCAGTACTTGTACTCCATAACTAGGAAAACATGTCTACAATTATTAGAACAAGGACAAATCCGGCTTGTTCAGAATTGTAGGCAGGAAACAGAAATATAGTGGATAACTCAATTTGTATCAAATTGCTATGGTATTTCTTGGGTTCCAAACTTGCTAGGTGATGGATAAAATCCAATTTCTTCTAACTATTACACTTTTTATGTAGCCTACCCCAACTTGTTTGGGAATAAAAGGCTTTGTTGTTGTTGTATTACACTTTTTATGTAAATGATACAGGTTTACATAGTCAGAGCAAGTTCTTACAACAAAACTGACCACTGAAGGCGTGACCTTCCAGTTTTGCAACAAGAAAAGGTGACGTGTTTCTTACCATTGTTTTGCATCTAGTTCCAAATGCTTCTTCGTTGTGTAGCAGGTCACTTCATATTTACCAAGCTCACTTGGAAAATGAAATTATGGAACCGCTTTTGAGTTACTTTCTTTGCAGTTAGTTTTAGTCATGAAAAAAATTGAGCCTTTTCTCCCTCTTACTGTTGTTAAACTTCAACATTATATGATTAACTTTAAAGAAAAACCTAGGAAAAAGTATATAGGGGATTGCAATTCATTCAGACAGGGCTGTTAATCTCTCCAAGAAAGATTGATGCATTGTGGCCAAACTAGTTGACTGACGTCCTATAGGCATTGCCTTGTTTTCCCTGTACTGCCTAGCCGAAGAAGCAATGTACACACATAAGACACAGTATTAGTCGGAGGAGAGCACACAAGCCTCTTCAGTTCATTCCCTTGAAACCCTAACGTATTGCGGTGGTTTTTTGAAACCCTAGCCACAATTGTGGTGGTTTTTTGCAATTAACTCCTTCAATTCATTCCCCTTGCTGCTACTTCTAGATTCTGACTTTGCTGTGCAGGGTTGGTTATTGATTCAACATCACTTTATGATGATCTCAGTGTGATTCTTCTTACGAGCTGGAAACGACACTATAGTATTTGACTTAAAAACATGCTGTTTGTGATTTTCTGATTGTAGGTGTATGCATATTTTCAGTCGGGATGGGGGCCTGAGAACTTGCCTCAGTTTTTTTTGGAATTTGAAGGGTGATGGCTCTAAACCTAAGGAGACGACATGGGCATCTGTTATTTTGGTTGTTTGCTCTGTTGGAAAAATTTAGCCTCATGGTTGTAGTTATTGGTTAACAAACTTGTTCAGTTAGTAGTTGCCTTAGTACTAATATTTGTAGTTTAGATGTCTGCATTTCCTCAGATGAAGGCCGTCAGATGTTATGAACATTGAGAATCAGCAGCCACAGTGCAAACTGACACAAGAAATTGCTCATGTTGCGCAGCAAGAATTGATCTCAGTGAATTTGTGATTTATGTCCTGTTTTGTATCAATTATCATGCACCTATGTTGGCAGTGACTTGTTCACTTAGTTTGGTAGGTATAACCATAGATTTTTGTATGGTGATTCTGCCCCGCGGTGGCAGATCAAGCCAAGCCTGGGCTGCATTCTCTCTAGACCGTTAACTATTTTTGCTTTCTCGATTAGGAAGGTATTTGCATTTTCCCATACTAGAGTGGCAGATCCTCAGCGATCCCCTCTTTCGTATGCTTATTTTACCAAGGAATTAAATTGTATAACCAAGTGCCATGCTGGTGTATCACATGAAGAAAAGGACATGATCAGGTCAACAGGGAGAGGTCGGCCACGAGTTCTTCATGACGAGTGCTTCGTCCTCGTATTCGTATCTGTTTCGCCTCGTGGCAGATCATAGCCACGCCAACATGGCTACTACTATTGATGGAGTATTTTTATTCTTTTGTGACCTGCTATTGATGGAGTATGTTCACTTTCTTTCAACATTTTATCTATTTAGCGCACAGTTTTTTGTAGATGAACTACCTTTATTAGACTTCAAGAGAAGACGGGATATACATGCCCTAAGACAGATCTACAAACCAAACACTACAACCATGGGACTCATAAATTGCACTCCGTCCTAGGCGCCTCTTTATTTGATCTCATTCGTTCATGACAAAACGATATCTCCCTACACAAGTCTAGATGCGAGCGTCTGCAAGACAATGTGGGTATAGACTGCTCTAAGCTCGTAGTTGCATTCTTGCAATCGCTTTCCACCCAGACCGCCTCTCTACAAGCTAGGGCTTCTAACGTCTCCGCTTTGGTGCAGCCTGGAAAGACAATTTTGGAAGCCCCCAAGAAACTTCGGCATCACTAATGGTGACCGCTGCTACAACCTCCCATCCACTCTTCTTGTTGACAGACTCGTCGACATTGGCTAGTGGTGGCCGCCTTCTCTCCTGACATTGCTTCGGTCCTCCCTTACTCATGTGTTGGCCTCCGTAGGGCATGCCATATGGCCGAGAGCGTGATAAAAACTTCGACTTGATCCTTATGCTTGAAGGTTTCCATCATTGTTGAGAGCCATTCCCGAGAGATATCTTCCTTCCTTGGTTGGAATGCTTGAATCTAGATTTGTGCATCTTAATCCTATATACAGAAAATGTTCCTTAAACTTGATAGCATGTAAATAGGAGAAGAAATAGATTTTGTGCTAAAAACCTTCCTTGTGGAATTTGATGATGTTGCTAGAGAAGTTAGAAAAGGTTTTGCTTGTTATAAAATGCTTGGTTGTTGCCAATTTTGCATACCTTGAAAACATACGATGCTAAGAGAATGAGATAGACCAGTAAACTTCAAATTTTTCAAGGACATATGGGAGACTTTGAACAGCATCTTCAAGCTCAACCACATGTCGGAGGCGCTTGTGCTTTCGTTATTACCGCCCTCAGGACATTGTGGAACGATCTCTTTTCGCAGATCTTCCGGGCGATCAGGGGGCATACTCAATGGCATATTGGTCTTCTTTTACTCTTGCAATAGGCACAGTTTCAGGTACTTCACTTACTTCTTCCCGTTCCAGTTCATTTCATGCCCAGTCAATCATGCCCAGTCAAGATTGCGGCATATGCTTCGTGTCGCTAGATTGGTTCCATGACATAATCCAAAAACATGCAACTGCAAGTCCACCAAGCACCAAAACACCCATGAGTTTTATTATTTCTGATCCTTTTTATTTATTATATTTTAACAAAACACAATTCCATGTATATTTATTACAATATGGATGACAAAATACATATGCATATGGATGATTCAACAAACAAGAAGGCGTATGTACGTACATGCACACAACACATACAACCCGTACGTACATATATACACACTGGCTGCCGCCTCGCGCTGCAACTTTATTATTCAGCCCATCATTGTAGCAACAGAGAGAGCTCAGTGCTGTCCCCCGGGAAGCTTCTCCTTGATCTTCTCCATGACGCCCTTCTTCTCGCCGCCGGTGGCCTCCGTAGCAGTGGCTGTGCCGTGTGCGCCGGTGGTCGTCGCCGTCTGCTGCTGCTCGGCCGTGTCCTTGTGGCCCCCAGGGAGCTTCTCCTTGATCTTCTCCTTCATCCCCTTCTTCCTCCTCCCGCCCTCGCCGTCGTCCTCAGACTAAAATATAATCAACAACGCAATTATTCAGCACAACGAATTAAGATCGATGATCCATGTATGTAGAGTTAGACACGGCCGGGATCAGCGTACCGAGCTGGAGCTGGAGCTGCCGGAGCGGCGCAGCACGCCGTCGGTCTTGCTGTGGTCGTCCTTCTCCGGCTGGACCTGCCCGCCGGTACCAGCTGCGGCACCGTGTGTTCCCGTGACGTCTCCGGTGACGCCGCCGTGCCCGGCCACCGGCTTGCCGTACTCCTCCACCTTGTTCGTCTCGTGCCCGTGCTGCCCCTGGTGCTCCATTGTCGTGGGACGCTGATCGATCTACCGGTATGAAGTGGTTGTGCGTAATAAGACTAAGTATCTGAGCTTCGATCGAGTTGCTATGCAGAGAATAGCGAATTGGGTGGTTATTTATAGCGATGAACAGAACGGTGTTGGAGTTGGAGATGAACACTGGCTTAATTTGAAGGTGGAAGGAGGTACGTGTGCATGCACGTATGGAAGGAGGCTCGTTATCATGGAGTGGTTATCCCGCCAATAAACAAAGCCGGCGGCACGATAGCTGTGCATGCCACGTACGGCTTCGGCCTCTCTGGAAGGTCATGACTCGATTGATGCATTGAGTACAGCCAGCGTGTGTTTGCAAGTGGAAAATCGGTTTCTTATGTTCTTTTATGGTGAAACAAAGTGTAAGATCTGTTGATGAATTGATTGGTCGTTAGTGCAATTATGTCTTAGAGCATCTCCACTGGCACCCGAAATTTGTCCACTTACCCGAAATGTGTCTGGTTTGGGTGGCTGACACAGTTGTCCCAGCGGCACCCCAAACCAAATAACAAAATTTAGTGGAAAATAAAGAATGCATTCATTTTTTATATATTACACAGTTTTTGAACGAAATTTAAACAAGCATCGTCGGCCACTAAACCATAGTCCTTGTCCTCGGTCGTGAGATTGTCCCAGACTCCAAATCAGCGTTGTTGTTGACTCGTCGAGGTAGACGACCGTGGAGGAGGAGGAAGGACACGCGAGGGAGCAGCCTTTCCGATGCGTCTATAAGTTTCAGATCACCGGGCCACCTCGTGGCACGCTGCGAGACGGCGACGCCTCCGCTTCCTGATGCGGTGGCGAGCACCACTCCCCTGTCACACGACAGACGCTTGCCATGCCGCATCGCTGGCAGCAACCACAAGGACAATGCGCTCCCTGTTGCAAGGTGTTAATGTGACACGTGTATGGGAAGACACAAAACTCCGTTGAATCCCGGCATGTCGCGTAGGGAACCGCATGGCGGAGTGGCCACCATTGCAAAAAAATTAAGATTCAGTATTTTTCAATGTGTCATCAAACATATTTGGATCAGGATGTGCTATAAAATTTGGAGCTTGTAACATGACATGATACATCTTTTGCTATATTTGTCACAACTGTGACTATTATTGATATACTATGATACGATTGTGCTGATAAAATATTTTTATTTTCAAAGATTATTTTGCCAATTATTTTTCATAAACTGTAGTATAAATGTTCTCCGTAACAAGCTACAAATGCCGCTACTCCTCTCCATGTTGGGTGCAAGCAAAAGCCGTATGCATCTCTTCAATGCAGAGGATGTAGCCCCACCTTGCCAACTTACAAGGATGTATACCAGAGTATAAGGGGAAGCCTCTTGCTACTACGAGTTGAGTTTGATGGGAAGAGAAGTGATAAGGGTACACCACACACAAATAGCATGTGAATATTCGCGACTAGACTTTATGACTTTGGACTTGTGGACTTCGGCGCGGCTAGCGTAGCTAACACAATCCGTTTTTTATTAAGTCTTGTTCTAATATGTCAAGTAATTTATAATTTGGACTTTGGTTTTTAGTTTATTATATTTTGAGTATATAAGTCGAAGAAAAATGAAGTTTCCGAATTAATCATAATCCGTCTTTTTTTATTAATTCTTGTTGAACTATGGCAACTAATTTATAATTTGGACTTTGGTTTTAATTTATTATATTGTGGGTCTATAAGTTGAAGAAAAATAAATTTGGCGAAATAATCAAGCACATAGCAAGGCTGGTCGCTCGCGGCTTTGTTCAACAAGCCGTCATAGAGTTTGATGAAAAATCTGTTCAATGGGCTTGCATAATATAATTTTATACTAAAGTTTTATACTTCAAACTTACGTTATTATATACTAATTTTGTATATGTCTAATTTTTATCGCAACTAATTATTTACACCTTCTCGCTCTATCCCTACAACACAACATTTGAGCTATCCGTCGCGATCCATTCAAATTAGTTAATTATATTTTTGTACGAAGTCCACTTGATGTTTAGTAACTCGCTATCACCATGACCGCCAAATTGTTTTCAAATGTACATTATCTTTCAAATATTCAAGAGTTGCGAGATATACTACGGTGAGCTATGAGATGCAGTGGTGTATATGGTATGATTCCCTTGCTTACCATGCGGATTTATTGATTTATAAGTGTTTTTGACTGAAAACATAAATATATGTGTTAATTCATGGCAGTCATTTCATGTGATAATATTACAACATGGATGTTATGCACTTAGATGTCCTATATATCTTCATATGGATGTTAGATTGTACATGAGTCTAACAAATATCTTAACAAAGGTTTGCATACGTCATGATGAGTTATAAGTGATAGAGGTTCAAGAACGTACAATGTTTATGCTCTTGTACTTGCTACTCCCGCAAGATTACACGTGTGAAGTAAAATTTTCCCGGGGGATTTTATTTTGCGCGAGTTAAATGGCTTTGCCACGGCACTGCTGTGGATGACAGGTGGGCCCCTACGCTGATATTTTTCTTTGGAGGAAGAGCCATGGGTGGCGCTGGCGTGTAGCCATCGACGACCATTGCTCCTCTCTTTGCTTTTTTTAACAGACTCTCTTCTCTTTGATTTGGGGTTGAACAAGAAAATGCAATGTGATTACACTAGCTTTATTTTGCAGGAAATGTAATACCACTATAGCTATACAGGGATACATGAAATGATTTTAAATGAGTTCTTAGCTCAAAATTGTATCAAGCTGGATATTCGAATCGACTTCCAAGAGCATATGCTCTCGGGTGGATGTTAAGATTTTAAAAAAATATATTTTGATCTGTAATGTCCATGTCATTTTGGAAAGGGGTGAATCCCGGTTGGAACGTATTTTTGGAAAGCAAAGTTGGTGCGTCAAAACACTCTTTTGAGCTTTAAGGGCCTGTTCGGTTCTGGAACCAGCTGGAATGGAATGGAACCGTTCCGTTCCTTGGGCCCATCCCTGTGTTCGGTTTTTGAGTGGAATGGAACGCAGTCGTTCCTCCGAAGGGAATATTCGCATGAGATGCGGAATACACCCGTCCGGCCGATTCGGCCGGACGAGGTGGAACGGGTGACTGTCACGCGCTAATTAATCAAGTTTAGCAATAATTAATCAAGATTAAGAATAATTAATCAAGATTAGGAATACGAAATCAAGATTAGCAATAATTAATTAAGTTTAGCAATAATTAATCCAGTTTAGGAAATAATTAATCGAGTTTAGAATAATTCCATTCTCCTCCCATTCCAAAACCGAACACAAGAATGGAACGGTTCTGTGACAATTTTTTGTCCAAACCGAACACAGGAATGGAACGGTTCCATGACAGTGGAATGGAATAGCGTAAGGATTTGACTTTTCTGCCTAAGAGACGACATATGTCTTTTATTCATGAAAACTTTTGAATGACTTTTCTGCCTAAGAGACGACATATGTTTCGAGGCACATGTGAGACATGAGCTTATATGTTGTTACAAATAGACTGATTTTAAAAGTATTTTTAACGGTTTTATTGTACACACCAGGACTAAGTGCCAAAATATTGCTTTCGAAGGATATGTGTATGAGTGTTTCAGAGTCCATGAGACACAACTTGCAAATTGCAATATTGTTGAGATTACTTCTTGTGCTGAATGAACGTAAACTATTAAAATCCGTATAAATAATTCTAATATAAAACCTTTGAGTACCAGAGTCATCATTTTATTTATAGAATAAGTTAATATGGTTTTCATTTAATAAGAATAAAAATATGACATAAGCATTCCATATATTTTATTTAGACATGAGTCAAGCAGATGATCTTCACCCCTGCTGACGAGATAAACCTCTTCATTCATGTTTTTCAACTCGTTCCGACATACCATGTGCAGTCAGGTGTGCTTCATTGTGCATCATCTTTCCCACATGGTCTGACTCTCTAGCAAAGAGTTTATTTTCCTGAATTTAATTTTTATACAAACAAAGTTCTGACTTTGAACAGCCAGGTATATGAGATGACATGATTTTGGCATAATTTTTCTACTCCTAATGTTTTCGTGCAGTCGAGGGTCAGAAACATGTGTGGGAGGAGGTCCGAGCGTGTTGCATGCTCATACTAATTAATTCAGTTAATTATAATTTTATACTTTGAACTTACTTTAAACTTACTTAGTTTATGCCAATTTTCTATCGGTTATGTTTTTACCCCTAACTAGTTATTTGCACCTTCTCGCTCTATCCCTACAAAATAATATTTGATCTAGTTGTTGTGATTCATCCAAATTAGTTTACTTGATTTTCCTAAAAAAACGTCCACACGATTTTTTGCGACTCGCCATCACTATGGCTGCCAAATTATTTTCAAGCGTAGATTATCTTTTATCATATGAAGTTGTGAGATATACTTTCATACAAACTCTATAATGGATTCAAGATTTAATGGTGTATGCATAGGATGATTCCTTTGATTGCCATGCAAATTTCTTCATTTATAAATGTTTTTTTTGTTCGAAAACCTAAAAACATATGTGTTAATTCCGAGCAAGTCAATTCTAGTGATAATATTTCCACATTCGTGTTCCGCACTTAGATTACTATATAGCCTGTTTAGACATGTTGTTGCTATTTTAGTATATTTAAATATCTTGATACAAATGTTAGATTGTACATGACTCTAACAATATTTTAACTATGGTTCCCACTTCATGATGAGCTGTAACTGGTAGAGGTTCACAATGTATACAGTTTATGCTCTCGTCTTTGCTAATTGCCATTATTTGTCTTTACGTTTCTTTGTTGGTCAATTTTTTTGTTCATTACTTTTATAAAAGGAATATATTAATATCAAACAGATATTAATTACACTCAGCTATGCAACAACATAATGCCAATCTTTTTTTTATTCATGTCCTTTAATAATCGATCACATCTTATAGAATTTGTAACCAAAGTATCTCAACATGAATTTGTAACGTTGGGGTAGGCCCAACAGAAGGAGAAGGTCTGGCCAGTGCAGGATGGACGAAATCAAAAATGGTGGCCTTAGTCCCACGGTGGCCCAAAGTGCAACATAAGGCACTTACCCGGATGAGTCAAGGCCGACTCATGAGAAAATATTCGAGATAATTCGTAATTTGGCCTGCCTCAAAATCGTCTTCCCTATTATTAGGCCCTGGAAATAGTTTATTTCCGATTTGACATCTAAATTTTATTTCTTTCCTAATATGACACTACCGATTGTGCCGTTTCGTGGACCACGCCGCGCGCGTAAACGGAGACGCGGTTCTGGTCGATCGTTTCCGTCGTTGTGTACATGCCATCGGTGGTTTGTGTTCCTTCCGGTGAATTTCACAGCTCCACGGCTAGGTTCACCATGATGTTTTCTTTTTTAACAGTGGTTTACCAGCTGTGAACACTTCCAGCAGCACTCAAAGTTGCGAACCGGTAACGACCGATCGATTGAGCTGACTCGTACGGTTCTTATTTGGTTAAATATGTCACAAACACTATAGAGAAATTCGTTTGTCACATATTTTATCAGAGGCAAAAGAGTCGTTACATGTTCTTACTTAACACCGTTAGTGCTCAAAATGCACTAGAGTGTCATGTTAGGAATGGAATAAAGTTTAGATGTCAAATTGGGAAGAATTTATTTTTTAGGGCCAAATAGGGAAGATGATTTTAAGATAGGGCCAAATAAGGAATTCTCTCAAAATATTTAGTGCTAGCACCTTTTAGGTGGTCCCGTGCTACTATTAGAAAACTATTTTTAAAATTTTAAAAAAATATACAAAAATGTGGGGATCTTCAAAAAAATATGTGTATACGGCATTTAAAACTTTCAAGTCCAAATTCGAAAGGAGCATTGAGAATCAAAAGGACCATTTATCATGAATAGTGTCTCTTAAAATGGCACCATTCATCAGGGCCGACTATATTTTGCGGGGCCCTTGTGCAAGGTTGAAAAATTGGCCTCCTATATAGGTACTGTAGATGTACGAATATGACGCAAAATGTTAATCTAACCACAATTTTTATTCCGAGACGTCTATAAATAGTTGATATAACCGATTAAGCAGTCATATTACGACCGAAATTCTAAAAGTTGCAAAATATAGCAAATAATATTCCATTCTAATTTGATTACCCCAAATAAGAACCAAACTCCAATGAGCTCGTGGTCACTAATGATTCAGTGCTTCATAAAAAAACATCTACAGTCGTTTCTTGATGCAGATTCTTGCCTTTGATTTTCAACATTACTAGTACTAGGGGAAAATACCTATTTATAGCACCTTTTTATGATTCAATGTGTTGATTCTCCCATTTTCTTTTTTTTTTCCATTTCTCGGTATCAGACTTATGTTTCGGCATTTTAACACATAAAATTGCAATAACCATCAAATCAATTAAATTAGGGCAATATCCAATATAACTTATAAAGAGAGGTTCTGAAAGATAGAAGGGCTCTAAATCATTGTTTAGCATCCTGGACTCGAAATTCAATTTGTGCTAGTGGTTTGAATTGACAACAGAACAATGAATGAATGTGGTGGTTCCTAGACGACAAGTCTGTGATCAGAATCCTTTCATTAAACTGTTTGTACAGGAACGAATCAATCAATTTTACAGCCAACAGATGGATCAACTGATCGATCGATTGCCCTGTAGCTAGCAAGCGTACTGCTTACATCAGTACATGCGTAGTCTTTTCCTCTCCCTTGATGATGGGCTGCTGCCTGCTGGGCACTTGGACCCTTTACGTTTTAATTTTTGTCCAATATATACATAGACATATGATGGGATGGGCCCCTCCTCAAACATGGCCCTTCTGCGCCGCACAAGGTCGTCTAGTGCCAGAGCCGGCCCTGCCATTCATGCTAGATTTGTCTTTTGGAGTTAGAAGGTTTGGAGGGTGGTTCAGGTCGTGGTTAGAGGGCGAGGTAATTGACGTCGAAGAGAGCGATTGTGAGAGATTCCATTTTGGTGGCCATCAGGAACCAAATCCTTACCCGTAGTGAACACTATTGCTCGGGGTTTGGAGTTGTGTTGAGCTGTGTCAGTCTCCTTGCCGTTTGCGGTTCCCTTCATCAGCATAAGTTTGTTGAGGTGGATAGGTTGCATATTTAGAGAAATAGTTAATGGGATGATCTACTTAGTTAAACTAAATTGCGCGGTTGACAGCTTGTCACGCCTTTAGGAAGAAACTTCACGTTCGTGCAATATAAAACTCGTACAGTATAATTTTGCATCGCATTCACACTTAACAAAACACAATTATATATTTTTATTACAATATGGATGACACAATACATATGCATAAGAATGATGCGTCGGTTTAACAAACTAGCAAGCGTATATATGTACGTACATGCACACAACAAATACAACCGTATTTACGTATGTACCCACGCTATCACATCGCGCGGCAACCAAAGTATCTCTCGAGAGAGCTCAGTGCTTCCCCCCGGGAAGCTTCTCCTTGATTTTCTCCACGACGCTCTTCTTCTCGTCACCGGTGGCCTCCGTAGCAGTGCCTGTGCCGTGTGCGCCGGTGGTGGTCGCCGCCTGCTGCTGCTCGGCCGTGTCCTTGTGGCCCCGGGGAGCTTCTCCTTGATCTTCTCCTTCATCCCCTTCTTCCTCCTCCCGCCCTCGCCATCATCCTCAGACTACAATATAACCAACAACGCAATTATTCAGCACAACAAATTAAGATCGATGATCCATGTATGTAGAGTTAGACACGGCCGGGATCAGCGTACCGAGCTGGAGCTGGAGCTGCCGGAGCGGCGCAGCACGCCGTCGGTCTTGCTGTGGCCGTCCTTCTCCGGCTGGACCTGCCCGCCGGTACCAGCGGCGGCGCCGTGTGTTCCCGTGACGTCTCCGGTGACGCCGCCGTGCCCAGCCACCGGCTTGCCGCACTCCTCCACCTTGTTCGTCTCCTGCCGGTGCTTTTTTTAGATAAAAGGGTCACCCCCGATTTCATTAATGAAACATTTTTTGCTACAAGGTTCAGACATCCAAAACGCATCCAACCACCGCATAAGTTTTCCATCTCCCAGAAGTACTAGGAGTTTGAGAGAAAGGCGACAAAAAGGGGAGCTAAAACAGAGAAGCAAAAATTACAGGCCAGATACAGATTTTTAGAGAGCCACACTCAAAACTAAGAACTGGCTCCAGCCGCAAAACACTCCTCCTTGCTTCAGCTTCGGTTTTTGACATCTTTTTCTTAACCCTTGTTTGCTCTTCTTCTCTTTTATTCCGTCTTCACTTCAGCCTGGGAATCCAAGGTTTCCAGCTCCTCCTTGCACCGTACACTTCCAACGCCACCTTCTCCAGCACCTTAGCGCTGAAGTTGAGATTGTCCTTTTTTTCCTGCTTCACCTGCAAAGAACTCCAATGTTGAATCCATTCGCAAATTCTGAGCACAACGGAACACGGTGCATCAGGCCAAACGTTCTGAAAGCACGCAAGATTTCTTGTTTTCCAAATCCCCCAGAATACCGCCGCAATCCCTACTGCTACTAAGTCTCTTTTCTTTTTACCATATCTTCGAAGCCACTCAGAAATACAGTTATCAACAGAATTGAAGTGACAGTCTATGCCAAAAGCTGAACTAACCGTATTCCAAATGTATCTAGCCATGGGGCATAGGAAAAAAAGATGGGTGATGCTTTCATTCAACCCACAAAACAGACATTTCGCCACAGTTTTTCCCCCCCTGTGTAGCAACACATCCCGCGTCAAAATGCTTTTCTTAAGCACTAACCACAGGAAGGTTTTTACACGCAAAGGAATTTTAACCTTCCACATAAACCTGTAAGGGACCGTGTTTCGAACCTGCATTGCCAGATATAAGGATTTAACCGAAAAAACTCCCGACTCCGTTAGTTTCCATCGTAACTTGTCCGGAGTTTCAGTTAAGGCAACCCTATCTAGCAATATAAACATCTCAGCCCATTGCGTCCCCAATTCTCCTACCCTAGTTCTGCGGAATCTCAAGGAATTCATTCCATTTGCAAAAACATTTTTAACCGTTTCCAACTTATTCAAGGAAATAGAGAAAAGTCTGGGAAACTGTTTGGCGAGAGGCATATCTCCCACCCAATGATCTTCCCAGAAACTAGTTTTCTCTCCATTTCCCACCATCACTGTACAGCATGGCCAAAATAGAGGCTTAACTTCCATAAGCCCCTGCCAAAAGTGGGAGTCACCTGGTCTAGCAGAAACCTGACACAAAGTAATTTTCCTAAGATATTTACTAGTCAGGATCTGTTGCCACAGGCCATCCTCGTTGAAAAGTTTCCATAGCCATTTTGAGATAAGAGAGATATTCATCAACTCGTCTCCTGCCCGTGCTGCTGCTGGTGCTCCATTGTCGTCGGACGCTGATGGATCTACCGGTATGAAGTGGTTGTGCGTAATAAGACCAAGTATCTGAGCTTCGATCGAGTTGCTATGCAGAGAATAGCGAATTGGGTGGTTATTTATAGCGATGAACAGAACGGTGTTGGAGTTGGAGATGAACACTGGCTTAATTTGAAGGTGGAAGGAGGTGTACGTGTGCATGCACGTATGGAAGGAGGGTCGTTATCATGGAGTGGTTATCCGGCCAATAAACAAAGCCGGCGAGACGATAGCTGTGCATGCCACGTACGGCTTCGGGCTCTCTGGAAGGTCATGACTCGATCGATGCATTGAGTACAGCCAGCGTTTATGGTGAAACAAAGTGTGAGATCTGTTGATGAATTGATTGGTCGTTAGTGCAATTATTATGTCTTAGAGCATCTCCACTAGCACCCGAAATTTGTCCACTTACCCGAAATGTGTCTGGTTTGGGTGGTTGTCAGCGGCACCCCAAACCAAATAACAAAATTTAGTGGAAAATAAAGAATGCATTCATTTTTTATATATTACACAGTTGTTGAACGAAATTTAAACAAGCATCGTCGGCCACTAAACCATAGTCCTTGTCCTCGGTCGTGAGATTGTCCCGGACTCCAAATCAGCGTTGTTGTTGACTCGTCGAGGTAGACGACCGTGGAGGAGGAGGAAGACACACGAGGGAGCAGCCTTTCCGATGCGTCTGTAAGTCTCAGATCACCGGGCCACCTCGTGGCACGCTGCGAGACGGCGACGCCTCCGCTTCCTGTTGCGGCGGCGAGCACCACTCCCCTGTCACACGACAGACGCTTGCCATGCCGCATCGCTGGCAGCAACCACAAGGACAATGCGCTCCCTGTTGCAGCGTGCTCGCGAACGACCGCAATGGCGTTGTCCACCATGTGGCAAGTTGCGCTTGCCACCACAAGTGACACACATGGGCCACCACGCACCGTCGTGGGTGTTAATGGTGTCGTCACGCTCGATCGGGCATAAAGTGCTGGAGCCAACCGCCCCAATTGTTCTCGGAGTTGGAGGTGAGGGCTCGCTCCTTAGGCTCCTTCCGTCTCCTGCGCCGGGTGATGGAGAGGTCGACCTGCTCGGATTATGGAAAGGGGTGACACTCACAACCTACCCTTGGGAGGCGGGTGTATGACGGGATAAATAAGCCGGAGCGCCGAGCGCTCGAACTCACGCGCCTACCCAAGTGTGAGGTTGCGCTCATCGTGTAACTCATTGCTGAACTGTTAGTCTCAAAATTGCTCAACATTGTGGCGGTGGCATGTGTAAGTCAAGTACGTGGTTGACGATGGAAATAGGAGGAGATTCCGACGGAGAGAAAGGATGGAGGGCCCCTTATATCGCTGGGTAAGCCGAGAGCATGTGCCATCGTTAATGCGTGAGGCGCGGGAAGGTGAAACGCCAATACGTGGGATGGCACCGGTGTTAATGTGACACTGTGTATGGGAAGACACAAAACTCCGTTGAATCCCGGCATGTCGCATGGGGAACCGCATGGCGGAGTGGCCACCATTGCAAAAAAATTAAGATTCAGTATTTTTCAATGTGTCATCAAACATATTTGGATCAGGATGTGCTATAAAATCTGGAGCTTGTAACATGACATGATACATCTTTTGCTATATTTGTCACAACTGTGACTATTATTGATATACAATTGTGCTGATAAAATATTTTTATTTTCAAAGATTATGTTGCCAATTATTTTTGATAAACTGTAGTATAAATGTTCTCCGTAACAAGCTACAAATGCTGATACTCCTCTCCATGTTGGGTGCAAGCAAAAGCCGTATGCATCTCTTCAATGCAGAGGATGTAGCCCCGCCTTGCCAACTTACAAGGATGTATACCAGAGTATAAGGGGAAGCCTCTTACTACTACGAGTTGAGTTTGATGGGAAGAGAAGTGATAAGGGTACACCACACACAAATAGCGTGTGAATATTCGCGACTAGACTTTATGACTTTGGACTTGTGGACGTCGGCGTGGCTAGCGTAGCTAACACAATCCGTTTTTTATTAAGTTTATTATATTGTGAGTATATAAGTCGACGTCGGCGTGACTTTGGTTTTTAGTTTATTATATTGTGAGTATATAAGTCGAAGAAAAATGAAGTTTCCGAATTAATCATAATCCGTCTTTTTTTATTAATTCTTGTTCTACTATGGCAAGTAATTTATAATTTGGACTTTGGTTTTAATTTATTATATTGTGGGTCTATAAGTTGAAGAAAAATAAATTTGGCGAAATAATCAAGCACATAGCAATGGGCTTGCATGGGCTTGCATAATATAATTTTATACTAAAGTTCAACAAGCCGTCCTAGAGTTTGATGAAAAATATGTTCAAGGGGCTTGCATAATATAATTTTATACTAAAGTTTTATACTTCAAACTTACGTTATTATATACTAATTTTGTATATGTCTAATTTTTATCGCAACTAATTATTTACACCTTCTCGCTCTATCCCTACAACACAACATTTGAGCTATCCGTCGCGATCCATTCAAATTAGTAATTATATTTTTGTACGAAGTCCACTTGATGTTTAGTAACTCGCTATCACCATGGCCGCCAAATTGTTTTCAAATGTACATTATCTTTCAAATATTCAAGAGTTGCGAGATATACTACGGTGAGCTATGAGATGCAGTGGTGTATATGGTATGATTCCCCTGCTTACCATGCGGATTTCTTGATTTATAAGTGTTTTTGACTGAAAACATAAACATATGTGTTAATTCATGGCAGTCATTTCATGTGATAATATTACAACATGGATGTTATGCACTTAGATGTCCTATATATCTTCATGTGGATGTTAGATTGTACATGAGTCTATCAAATATCTTAACAAAGGTTTGCATACGTCATGATGAGTTATAAGTGATAGAGGTTCAAGAACGTACAATGTTTATGCTCTTGTACTTGCTACTCCCTCCGTTCACTTTTATAAGGCACATTACCTACCATTTCCATTTAACTCACATACATATTAAAATGAGTGAATCTATGTATAAATAAGTCTTGATTCACTCATTTCAGTATGCATGTGGACTAAATGGAAAGGTTAGGCAGTGTGCCCTATAAAAGCGAACGGAAGAAGTAATTGCAAGTCCGCGTCTGTTCGTTCTTTCTTGGTCAATTTTTTATTTATGTCCTTTATTACTTGATTACATCTTCTCGATCACTCAAATATTATTCAACTAAAATTCTCAACATGGATATTGACAGTAGGATATCTTTATGTACGCCCAAGGAAAAGTACCAACAAACACAGGGTGAACCAAGTCAAACATGGTGTCTTAACGAGCGCATGGTGGCCCAAAGTTCATCATATGAGTATTTCTAACAGACGCCCAAAATAACCCGCGCGAGAAAAAACACCATTTTAGTGTGCGTGCGTGCTAAAATGTTTCCCGTGTGCTGGGAAAAGCGGCAGCGCACGCGCTATTTAACCTGCGCCGCTTCCATCACGCTGGATAACGCGTGTGTGGCTGCCAAGTACTAACTACTTTTCTTCCCTGCCGCGCGCTGCCAAGCGCCAACAAAGCCCGACTGATCCACAATTTACAACAGGTTCCAACGAGCGTGTGATTCATACCATCAATACGTGATATACTATCTTCATATGTGTCTTTTCTGTTGTAGTGTCTTCAAATATCTAGATCCAAAAAATGTTCATAGAGTAGGATTGTGTAGCTTAGATTTAAAACTTTTATAAATAATACGTAATTCTAAAAATTATCAAGCGGTCAACAGAAGCTTTTGCGGGACACGATATTTTGGTTTTGATTTGGGAGAGAATGCAAATTGGCTACGGCCTACGGCAAGTCACGCCGCTCGTCGATACTTAACCACACTTTCTCTCATTCTCATGAATATGATATGGCAGGAAATAACCATCATCGAAGCAGCACACCATGCCATTGCCCAATCGGCCCGCTAGGATGACAATGAGTGAGTGCACAGGGCTAGAGTAGTTGTTTTCAGAAATATTAGCAGGTAAACGAGTCAGCCATAGCTGTCGGAGAGTGAAAAAATGTCTCCTCTGTAACATTTTAAAGTTTCCATAAATTCGAAAACAAATTGGAGGTTGATAATTATGAGATCTACTGGCGTGCAAAAATAAATCAGAAATTTGTCGTACTTTTGTCTGAACGAATATGACAAATATAAATCTGGTATGATGAACAGTGGATATGTAAAAACTTCAAAATTTGTCAGATTTGTCATTTTTGTGTAGACTAAAATATAATCAAATTTGAATTAATATTTTGCACGATTATAGAGTTCAATGTTATCTACACCTAGAACTTCGTGTCTAATTTTTCTAAAACTTGCAAATGACATTTTCGAGTTTTTCGAAAAACTTGTGTTGACTGTCCCTTTGGACGTGTCTAATGTTATAGAGCCATTCTTGGTTTCCGATCGATGGAGGCCTTTGGGTGTGACTGTCCCATTTCTTTTGTTCTGGGCTTTTCGTTTCCTAGCAAGCCTATTCATTCACGGACTTGTGTTGTAGAATTGCTTAACAAAAAACTTCTCTTTACTACAGTATTAAACAAGAGAACATTTTCTTTTCTACAACCACCCCATAAACGTACACGGGAAGGTCAACGACGAATCTCGTCCGTCGGACGGACGAAACGGACGGCCCAGGTTTCCAACAATCGCGCAGCTTATCTTCTCTTTCACACAAAGACATGACGAGTAGGCATCCGTCGCTCAGACGTAGTTGCGTCAGCGTCAAACGCCGTGGGCTTCAACACCCGCGAGAGTCGCAGACACGACTGTAGCAGCCACCCGTCCGCCAGCGCCACTCCTACGTCTGTCATACTCGCATAGTGAATGCCGTCGGAGATTAGCACGCCGTCGGCGAAGAAACCCTGGATCTATGGCCTGCGCGGCACCTGCGACCTCGAAGAAGAAGCCATCAATGGCGTGCACCCAGGGCCCCGGCTTTGAGGACGACTCGGTTCATGGCGTGCACGAAGGCGACCCGACGGCGTTTGCGGTAGCACCCTGGACGCCGCCGTGCACTTCAGTGCCCTCGACACATGCGCAGTGAGGTCGTCCTCATAGTGCACGACGGTGGCCTGTACTACGCGCTCTTCTATGTCCTCAATGGTGAACGCGGCGTTTTCGTTCGTCCCGCGCGTGCACGACAGGCGTCCTCCAAGGCATCCATGGTGGCGGCATGCACTGCGTCCGTGGAGAGGTCCTCCCGGGCGTGCATAATCTTTGTCGCTGGCTGATTAAGCCACCAGGTGAAAGCCTTTATCTTTTATCTTTAGTTCTTTGCGACAGACACAAGCAATATATTGAGAACATCCATATTAATTTCCGTTCCACACATGTGATTTGAACTATGATGGGTTTTCTGTAAGTTCCAAAAAAAAGAGGCTAAGAAAGGATTTCTACAATTTCATGTGGTATATATTGGGCAGTATGAGTATGGGGTAGGCTTGGTTACTAATGTAATCGTTAAATTTTAGAAATTTCGTTAATCTATAATGTTGATTAAAAAGTTCATGATTGATGCTTATGTAGACGTGCGTAATATATAATGAATGATGAGTTCAGAAAATTTAGTTGAGACGTGCCTAGTGTGGGTAAATAGCTCATATGCGACGTTTTTCCACGGCTATTGATGGGCAGCGACGTCGTTGGCAGGAATTGCTCTGCTACGACATCTCTGTGAGCACAAATTGCTCTGCTGCGACTTGGCCCTTAAGCGCAGTCTGTTAGGTGACTATGGGGAGCCGACGGGTGGGACCCACAACTTATCCACGTCAGCTTGCATAAGATGGGACCCACACAGCAACGACGACCGTTGTATCCTCCTCCCCTGCGCGCGCATCCTCCCTTGCCATTTCTTCTTCTTCTCCGGCGACGAAGCGCGGCAACGCCGCGAGAGATGCGAGCTCCGTCTCAGTCAAACATAATAAACTGAACTGAATTACAGGCTAACAGAAAAAGCAGATGATCCACGGAGACTGAATTACACATAATAAACTGAACTTAATTAGACATACTAGACTGAATTACAGTAGTTCGTCAATGGCAGAATGGCTCGTCTGATCAAAAGCCACACGAGTAGTTCATTAAACTAATTACATTGGGGATCGAACCGCTGCTCCTACCCCTAAACGCAGATCCAAAAATGGACTCACACACGGAGCCCCGGGGTGCGGCGGCGACGAGGCGGCGGCGCCGCTCAGTCGGACCAGTCGAACTCGGAGTCGGAGTCCGAGCTGACCTCGATGACGGGGTGGAGGGAAGCGTCGATAGCGCTCTGGAGGCGGAGTTCGTTGAGCTCCTCCTGTTCCTGACGGCGCACCTCGACGTCCTCCTGCTGCTGCTTGCTGCGCTGGATCACCTCCTCGGTGATCCAGTCCAGGCCCTCGTCGGCGGCGAAGTCCCCGGGCAGCAGGCCGCGGCGCGGTGGGCGGTCCTGCTGCTCCTGCTCCTCCTCCCCTTCGGCGGTGGCAACTGTGGCGCCCGTGCCGCCATGCGGGAGCTCCCCGCGCCGGAGGAGCTCCCGTGCTCGTAGCGGCGGCCGCACGCCGCCACGCTGCGGTCATACTCCTCCACCTCACGACGGGCGAACGCTGGCGGCGGCGTTAGGCCCCTGTGGAGCCACCTGTACGCGCCGCGCTTCCGACCGACGTCGGAATGAACCCGCCTCGCGCGTTCGGGGTCAGCCGGCCGCTTCTGCGCCTTCCGGTCCTCGTCGGAGCGATTTCCAGAGCCGGAATGGCCACCGCGGGAGCTGGAACCCCCACGCCTCATCATCTTCGTGGGGTGGAGCTGGATCTGTAGGTGGCGGCGGCGGTTTCCCGTGGATTTGGTCGCCGGCGGCGAGGGAGTGTGGGGGGCGGCGCAGATCTGAAATGGTGCGAAATAGCTAGGGTACGACACATCTGAGTGGATAAGAAGGGGAACGGGAGGCGGTCGGGAAAAAAAAACGGTGGGCCGTGGCATGGGAAAGTGAACGGGAGGGCCGTGGCCCGTTATTTGGTTGGGCCATGCCGTTCGGCCGTGGCGAGGCGGTGAGAATAGAAAAAAAACACCATTTGGGCCGTGGCCAATGCGTGTTTGACATATTAAAAAAAAAACTAAAAAAAACTTGTGCACTAACCAGCGGGCCAAATCCTGCTGCTGGGCCCTAATTTAGTTTTTTTTTCTAGGAATGGCGCGGAACTGTGAGTGGCCAATCAGAGCGCAGAACTGGGAGTGGCGCGGATCGGGGGTTTCCTTCTGATCCAACCGTTCACTAACCAGCGATCAATGGCTCTGAAGCAGGGGGGGTTTCGGACGGGGTTTAGGGTTTCCGGGGTTTAGGGTTTCAGTGAGCTAGGGTTGAGCATAAATAATTTAGAAAAAATCAAATAAATATGAAACTTTCGCTCACTGTTTACTTATGCAACTACGTTGCTAAAAAAAATTAAAACTTGTTATATCCACAGTTAAATGAAAAACATTCACACAATTGAAGCTATCGATGGAATGAGCTAGGGTTGAGCACAACTAATTCAAAAAAAATCAAAACAACATACAACCAGCGCACATGGTCTACTTATGCAACTAAGTTGCTACTAAAAATATAAAACTTGTTATATCCACATTTCAATTCCAACATTCACACGTTCACGATATCGATGGAATGAGCTAGGCTTGAGCATAAGTAATTCAAAAAAAATCAAATAAATATAAAACCAGCGCACATGGTCTACTTACATGACATAGTTATCAAAAAAAAATATAAACTTTGATTTTTAGTCGGTCAACGGTTTTGTGCAAAGTTTGACCAAACATTCAAATGAGCACAAATAATTCAAAAAATTTTAAAATAACATAAAACCAGCGCACATGGTCTACTTACATGACATAGTTATGAAAAAAAATATAAACTTGGTATATGAGTATTTTCATGAGAAATCCTTCACACAAATGACTTACCACGAACGAAGTTGCAGAGAGTTCAAGGAAGTGAGAGAGGGTTTGATGTTTTGAAAATTTAAAAAAATTGAAAAAAATCACCAAAGTTTCATTTTGGTGTGACTAAGAATGACCCAGGCTTAGTTTTTCATTTTGGTATTTAAAACTTGTTTAAATGTTGGTCAAACTTGGGTTTGACCGATTTTGAAATAATCATAAAATATTCATAAAACTTCAAAAAAATGAAAATCCAGTGCACATGGTCTTAGTTTGTCATGTACTAACAGCTCCAACTGATAAATAAGGTCTAGATATATATCAAACAAGAAATGCTTCAATATGGTGTGAAATCTCACATCTCAGACTATGAACTCTCATGTGTGAAGAGAGGTGGTTTATGTTTTGAGAAATGACTCCATATTGGTCAAAGACACTATATTAGTGCAATAGATGTTAACCCTAGAGTTTGAGATCATTTGGAGAAGGTCGAAAAAATGACAGGATTAGAAATGGGGCTGTTTGGGCTACCTTTGGGGCTCTTTTGTAGCTCATTTTGGTGCATATTGATGCATTTTCATGCAATGCTTGAAATCTCACACCTTTGGCTCAAAGTTGAATTCAAAAAACATAATTTTCATATTATTGCAATGCATTTTCATGTAAATTTGAATAAATAATTTGAGTAAATTCAAAAAATCAAAAGAAAATAAATAATTTTCATATTATTTAAAAAAATCAAAAAAAATTGTCCCAGTGCAGCATCTTAGTAGATGGGACAACTCACTATTATAGATAAATCTATAATAGTCAGTTGCCCAACCCACGAAGCCACTGGACCGGGAATAATGTGCAACACCTAAATTGCGAGCATGGGGACTCGAACTTGGGTGGGCAAAGGGAGTCATCAACCCTTTGCCACTAGGCTATGCGTATGTTTGCGACAAATCTACCATCATTAGGAGGAAATATTTACAAATCAAAAAATGAAAAAAACATAATAAACCATTTGATAAGTACATATGACCCTGGGTTTGAGTATAAAAAATCAAAAAAGGTGAAACCTTCTATAGATGACATCTTTTATAAGCCTCTACCTAGTTGACAAGGTTTCAACTTGAGAAAAAATCAACAGAGCAATGCCATTTGGACAAGACCGGTTTTTCACAAAAACTCAACAGAGCAAGGTTCAAACTAGCGGAAACATATAACTACAAAGTTATACTAAATGTACTGTGGCGCACAAAAATGTAAATATTGTTTCCTAACTCGTTTTCAATCGGACGGAACGTGCGAATGCCACAATCGGGCGTGTCCAGAGCGCGCCCCCATGTTCGACAGTTCGCCAAAGGTTGCTGTATGTTGCATTGTTGACAAAAGAAAAAGGAACACAAGAACAAGAAACACATGAACAAGGAACACAAGAATATACATTTTTTACAAGGTTTCACCCAACGGAACGTGCGAATGCAACATGTCCAGAGCACGCCCCCAAGGTGTTCGACAGAGTGATTCATGGTCAGTTCCCAAAAGTACTCCCCAAAAGCTCCCAGCGCTGGGCAAACACTGCCTGAAAGAGTTTTCAGGCACCTAACTAACAAAATGACCCACAAAATGCACCAGACTACAGTGTACAACTCATTCTTCCAGCGTCCATCTTCCCCCCGAACGCCATGGACCTGGAGCTGTCTCTGTTGTTGCAGGGGCGCCCGTTGTTGCAGCTGGCTCTGTAGCTCTCTCCTCTAGATCAACTTCATCTCGCAGAGAATTTCTGAGCACACCAATATGTCCTCCTCCAGCCCGGCAACTAGACTGAAATTCTCTAGGCTCACCGCTACATCGAAATCCAGGCTCGAGCTTGCTGAAATCATGCTCGATGAGCTCTGGCCCGAGCTGTTCTGGTCGTCCGCAGCAATGTTGCGCATCGAGGCAAGCCTCTGTCTCGGCCTCGGCGGCGAGTGACGGCAAAGTGGAAAACCCTTGTCGCCGTAGCCACGCCTGCTTCAACACCTGCTTCACCGAAATCCGGTATCGCTTGCAAAGACGATAGGTTGAATCCCTCGCCGCTGCCCGAGTCACGAATGGGGCCGCCGGTCTCCTCTGCGACCGCGTACCCGCACCACCCCATCCTCCACCCTCCCTCGTCGCCCTTACCTGCGATTGCGACCGCAAGCCCTGCGTCGCCGACCGCCTGCTCGACTCCGATTTCCGCTTCTCTTCTCGCGCCGCCGCTCGACTCGCCCGCTCCATCTACCGCCGTCGCAAGGATGATTTCCTCCAGCCCGGAGAAGCCGAGACGACAGGACAGGGGGGAGTGAGCTCGAAGGGGGGACGCCGGCGCGTGGCAGAGATTGTTCCCCCACGAACAGTGGCAAATGTCGCATAGGAGCTATTACCACCGCTACGGGTTACAGAGCACGCGTGAGGTCCCACTCGTAATAAACTAATCCATGTAACGTCAAACGGGTTTTACCGCGTGAGGATAATGAATTAACGGCCATGTCGTGCCTGGGCTATTTCTGCGCAGAGAGATGTCGCACCACAGCTATTATTGCGAACGATGTCGCTTTTCAGCCAATTCGCTACAAAGACGTCGCATAGGAGCTATTCACCCGCCTAGTGTAGAAGCCCAAAGTAACAAAGCCCGACCGATTCACTATAACGATTTACAACGGGATTCGCTCTTGATCTCCCACAACGAGGAGGCAGAGGCGGCTGGCTGCTCCAAAGTGACTGCAATCTACTCCCATAACCTCCTGGGATCGATCGATGTACCTGGCGATTCCTCCTGCCTATGGCCACCCCGACGACGGCAAGGAGCGGCCTCCCTTCGTCGTCGTCGAGCCCTACGCCTACTTCGCCGCCCGCGAAAACACCACCACCGCCACCGCCACCTGCCAGATGACCGGCTTCCACGGGACCTTCAAACTCACCGTCTGCACCGCCCGCCCGCCGCTGGTCTCCTACGTGTGCTTCCACGCCACACACTACGACCACACCGCGTTCGGCGTCGAGCCCCAGATCCTCGCCGCGGAGACCGACGGCGGCCGCGTCCTCCTCCGCGTCGTCTTCGGTAAACATCCATCCGCGATCATGTTCCCCAACAACCGAGAATACCTCGTCTACGACGCCGGCGTCCCGTCGCTCCAGCACCTCCCGCACCCCGGTAGCTTCCTGTTCAGTGATGATTCGCTTACCTTCGTGCGCAAGTGCACCCTGCATGGAGCCAGCAGCCTTGACTGCTGGTAGTAACTGCGGCTACGTCGTTGCTGCACACTCCAGCAGGTTCGTTTATTCAGAACCTTCTGACCTCTATCTGTATCACTCTGATTCGAGAACCTGGGAGGAAAGCAGCTGGTACTGAAGAAGCCATCGTCAGACCCAGTCCTATACCACTCCACGTGCAAGTCAATCACCATTGTAGGCACGACCGTGGCATGGGTTGATCTCTGGCACAACATCATCATCTGCGACGACGTGCTCGCCAAACGCCCCGAGCTACATTCCCTGCGACGACGTGCTCGCCAAACGCCCCGAGCTACATTCCCTACAACTGCCGCCGTCGGTCTCGCCGGAAAATCAAGCACAGGGTGGCAATCCAAGGTCTCTTCGGGACATTGCCCTCCTTGATGGCTCATTCAAGTATGTCCAGATCCAGCCGGGATCGATCACCTCGGGTCACCGGGAGTGGGAGGTCACGGTATGGAGCCTCAAGACTAGTAGCTCATCGGCCAAGGATTGGGTCGCCGAGTACAAGCTCAAGTCCTCTGAGATACCCGAATCGTCGCTACCCGAGCTGCGGGTCGATCCCGGTAGAGCTCAGCCAACCTTGTCCACCCTTCACATTGGCCTGCCCAACCTGAACTTACAAGATGCTGGTATTGTTTACTTCCTCTCCAAGCTTGACTACCGCGACAACGACCATGTTGCGTGGGTGCTTGTTGTCGACATGAGAAACAAGACTATACAGAAAGTCGGCGAGTTCTGCGCCGCGAGAACCCTTGGTTTAGCCAAGGGATACAATGCAAGTAGGATCTCAAAATATCTCAAAGGTAGCTGATCCTATTTTTATTTAGTTTTACCGCTAGCTGGCTCCCTACCTCTCTGTCGGTTACCTTCCTGTATATGAAGTTTTTCCAGATGCAGGGGACTATTTTTATTTGTGTAGGCCAAAGTTTTAAATAGCGGGCCATAGCTTTGCTATAGCATTTTCTGCACCATGCCACTAAGTGAATTAGGACGCTAAAAGGTACCAAAACTCTTAAATAGCGGGCTATAGCGGCGATTTAGCAGCGCTATAACTTTTTTCGCAGGTTGCCGCTAAATGGCTTAGCCCGCTATTTAAAACTTTGGTGTAGGCGGTATGGTACCATCATATATATCACACCCATAATGTAAGGTTTAGTTCAATAGAAATAACATATGATGGGGAAGAAGCTACCTAGACATAGTCTGCATGGGATGGAAGCAGGTCTACAGCCAATATTCTGAGTAAAATGCCAGACATTTTGGGAATTAGTTTTTTTTACATTGTCACGGTGAAACTCTTCTCGACAGAACAATAAATATAAGGAGTAAGGAAAAAAAAAGGAGATTTCCTACTGTGACACATTTCACTTAGTTGTTGCTGCATTCTACAACTATACTTTATTTATAGATCTTTTTATCTTTATCTAGTTTGGTCTTTTGTTCAGTAGTCGTTTCACATTGTGGAAGTGTAAAGTAATGGTTATATTAGGGCTAGTTGTTTATGGGTCAGTTTTTTATCTTCCGAAATATTACTCAAGACATGCTAAATTTGATATGCCAGGTACAAAGCAAAACCTTTGCTGAAATCCTCTAGCAAGAGGTATGCTGGAACCTCCATGGTTATTTAGTTTTGGGTGCCGCTGAAGTGCAAGGAATAAGTATGCAGGAGCTAAAGGGGAATAATTTTGTGGGTCATGGAGGGGACTGGACTATCATGTTTCACTGCTTTGTCTAGATTATCCTTGCTTTTATCCATCATGCAGGGCAGTGAATTATCATGTTTTGTTGTTATTATTCTAGATTGTCCTGTTGCTTTATCCATCTCTTATTTATTTATGGCTTATGGATACTAAGGATCATCTAGATCCTGTCCATCTTTTTTTATTGTCTCGCCACTTTCACTATGAGTTACATGTTGTGCATGCTTGGTAACAGTAGGGCAAAGAATTCAACTGGAAGTTGCAAAGAATTGTCAGCCACAGGGCGGTGGCAGGATCCCTTAATTTTGGCTGTTAGGGGGGGGGGGGGGCGGTTAGAGCAAAAATTGCTAAATCAACACTGTTCATATATTTTTACCTGGAAATCAATGGTGTTAGGGGGGGCCAGGGCCCCTGCTGGTCCCCCCCCTGTCTCCGCCACTGGTCAGCCATGTATGTAAGGTGCAAAGAACAGTAGGGCTGTTAAGAAAACAGAAGTATACAAAATGTTCAATGGAGCTGCATATGAAACCAGAACAAAGAGAAAGGCTTCCTAACCAATCTTTGAAAGGAATAGTAGACTGCCATTTACGTATGTGTAAACTGTAAAGTTGCTTCCATTCTGAAGATTTGGCTCATTCTGAAACAATAAAGTCACATGTATTTGAATCTACAACAAAGCTCGCTCCGGTGACTGAAAACACATTTCAGTATCAGCCATTCCATCAGAACCTACAAGCAAAAGCTTGTCAGGATATGCTTCGATATGCCCGAATGCGCTGGTGCCAGGAGGACACTCCAATGCAGCCTCAAGAGTGCGATGGTGCACACCATGGGAGTCGACAGAGTGGCCGCCCCTGTGATCGTGCCCAGCAAAGCAGGCTTTTACACAGTTGTACTGGCGAACAATGGCCATTACCTCATCATAATTCCACATGAGACCAACCGGCGATGCTGCTTCAGGGTCCATTGGGAGATGACTGCACAAGATGACATTCTGCCGGCGCTCTGCTGCATTCCGTAGGACATCATTAAGCCAGGACAGCTGCTCCTTGCCAACAGCACCATTGAACATCACGAACCTCTTGTCAACACCAACAAGACCCTCAGGGCTGTTCTTATCGGTGTTTGGGTTCTTTTCATCTAGGAACTTCATTGCTTCTAAAGTCACTGGATGATCACGAGGCCAGCCAAGCACGCTAAAGTCATAAGCATCCAGAACAACGAATCTGTATTGAGGACACGGTGAGAAGTCGTAGTACGCATGGTCAGAACCCGTCGGCATCTTCAGCAAAGCCACTAGCTTGCTCCGAGGAAGGTTATAGAGGCAATGGTTGCCGAACATGTGGTAGGTGGGGCCATCGAACTTCTCAAACTCGTCGATGACCTTCTGCACCGCCCACAACGACTTGTCCTTTGGGCAGAACCCGTCTACGATGTCGCCGAAGTTGATCGAGAACTTGACGCTGCCTTGCTTGTTCCACGAGCTGACGGCCCTCTGGAGGACGCTGATGCTGTGACGGTAGTAGCGTGGGATGCCAAGGAAGGATCGGCCATCCGGGATGTCGGCGTACTGGACATCAGCAATGACGCCAAATGTAAACAGGGGCTTAGCTGTAGATGCATGGACAACTCCGTTGGCCGCAGCCATCATCTAAGCTTCTATGTCACGGTACGTCTGAAATCTCTCTTCCTCTTCTTTGCAAGGAACTGAACCTGGGAGATCAACTCTCGAAACGCATACACTGGCCACTGTGCTAGAACCTACAAGAGAAGCCAGAGAAATATTTGTTCAGGATTCTGAAACAGGTGAGAGGATTAGTACAAAGACAACTCTATCACAGTAAAGACGAAAGCAAAGGAGCACACTGGACATCACGAGCACCATATAAGAGTAAAAGTCATTTTTTGTTCCCTTCAAAACTTCTAGTCCAGAGTTTTCATCACACCAATGGACAAAGCCTACTGAGCCCTCTAAAACAAGAAAGACATCTTCAGTAACAATATGAGATCAGTTCAAGACGAATATTTTGTACTTGTACTTGGTAGACTCATATTCAATTTGCTAACAATACTGCTGACTCAATCATTACCAGCGATTTGGCCTACCCAAAACTATTGATTCCCAAGACGTGAGCACGCAGTAGCTGTCTGTGATTGAAGCCTACCTCTCGCTGAGGAACAAGGCAAGCAAACAGGTACACGGATCGTGCAATCGATCGACCACGGTCGCGCGGAAGGAAACGCGGGATTACTCACCGGCGCGAAGAGAGAAGGCGGATGGGGACGGCTCCCGTGGAGCTGAACGTACTCCGGCGAGCGGTCCCTCGGGCGCTCCGGGCTGGCTGGCTGCTCGGGGATCGGATGGGGCGGGGCGCAAGAGCAGAGGAGCAGCAGCTGGGACAAGGAGAAGCAGAGGAGTTTGGATCTTGACGAAAGCTGCTCCTCGCCGATTAGCACAAAGACTCGGGCTGACGCTCGCGTGGGCCGGCCCAGCTAACTCGCTTCCATAGCTTTAATTTTTTTTGTACCGCTCCTTTTTTTTTCCTGTTGTTCGAGGGAAAACAGCTCCGGTTTTTTCTGGTACTTTTGAAAACATTGGTGAAAATAAAAATTTCCATATTTCGATTTACTTTTCAAAATCTGAACATTTTTCGAATTTGAACAATTTCAGATGTGAATTTTTTTGAATTTGAATAATTTTCGGATTTAAATAATTTTTGAAACTGAACAATTTTTTAATCTAACCATTTTTCGGATTGAAAAATTTCCTGATTTGAACAAAATTTTGAATTTGAACATTTTCTAATCAATTTTCGAAACTGACCATTTTCTAAATTTGAACATTTTTAAAGTCTCAATATTTTTCAAACTCATAAAAATGTTACGAACACATAAAACAAAAAAAGAACCGAAAAGAGACAAAGAAAAATCGCCAGAAAAAGAAAAACATGAACCGAAAAACCAGTACAAAAAGTTCTAGTAAGTTTCCAAAACCAGAAAAACCAGTGGTGGAGAAGGTACATGGGCCAGCCCTCTTACCGCACCTAAACCTAAAAAGGGGTACGCTCGGGAGCCTAGAGGAAACTAAAGGCGTCAAATAGGATTTACCACCCAAGTCACCGGGAGGTCTCCTTTGTCGCGGATCCGGTGCTGAGCAAGTTGGGGTGCTACCTTGGGGCGGACGTCGGAAAATGATAAGATGAAACATTTGAACGACAACTTGTGTTCCAAAACCCGAATATATTTGGAATGTTTTTTTGAAAATTTAGAATAATAATAATAATATGAAAATGGAATTCATTTGGATGTGCAAACTAATAAAAAAAGGTGTGTTTCGATGAGTTGTAACAATTGAAAAAGAAGAAGGACAAAACAAAACAAAAGAGTGATGGAAACCCCATATCCTTGTGCTTGAAAGGCTCAAAAGTTAACCCATGCTAATCATATTACACATCGCAGACAAATGCTATCTTCGTGAGGTTAACATCTATGGCATAAATTGGGGTAACCTCTATTTATACTAAATATTTTTATTTCGAAATGTCACTCTAGTAGTAATCTAAATTACAATTTCATCAATAAATCATTGGCGTGTAAATTACCTACTATTTATTTCTTATGTAACAATTGTAACTACATGCACTATTAAACCCAAATGCTTACTAATCTAAATGTCAAATGTTTATCATTACAAATAAAAAGTTATCTAGTACACATACTTAATTTGCTACTAGAATAATGTTGTTGTTACAAAATAAAATGGTATATGTTTTAATACATTGTTTATAAATCTAGGCAAAATATGACAAGACCAATTTCACAGACGGATTTTTGTGTGCCATTTATATGTACTCTAGTATCTTTATATATGTGTTTTCTGTTTTAGTGTCTTCAAATATCTAGTACCCAAAAGATATTTGTAGAGTAGGATTGTGTAGCTTAGATTTAAACATATATAAATAATAGATAATTCTAAAAATCATCGAGCGTCAACAAAAGTTTTTGTATTTTGGTTTGGTTTGGTTTGAAGAAAACGCAAATTGGCTAATACGGCAAGTCACGCCCGCTCGTCGGCACTTAGCCACACTTTCTCTCATGAATATGACATGGCAGGAAATAATCACCAAGCCGGCCGGCTAGGATGAGAGTGAGTGAGTTGGTGGCGGAAACATGCGAGAGTCTAGCCGACGTTGGTGACGGGGTGTTCCATCATTGTCCAAGGGAGGCGCATAATTTAGCGAAGAAGCCTTATATTTCGAAGGATCCTGTAGTATGGAATGGGGATCCTCCGGCTTTTATTTTATCGGATGTATTGTTGGTTCGTCAAGAAACGTGTCGAAAAATCGACCATGCCAACGGGTGACCGTCATCAAGCAGACCCTTGTGGCACTTTTTCTTTCCCCTTCCTTTCTCTCTCCTGCTCGTTCTTTGAGAGTCGCCGCTGCTTTTCCTCCGGGTCGGCCCGATGCCTCCCCGGCCGGCGTAGCTGGTAGGAGATGGCGGAGGGTTGACGCCGGCGTAGCTAGTTTGTACAGTAGCTGTAGGTCTTGTCCCTTGGTGGCGTTTTGGAGTAGAGGGCTAGATCCCATCGGCCGGATCTGGCGCGTGCTGGTCGTGGTGTTCATCGCTGGGAAGCTGTTCCTAGCGGTGGAGCTGAGGAAAGAGATCTCCAATAATAAGGCCATCTTCCCTGTTTCTTCGAGCTCGTTTGTCCTGCGCTTTGGGTGCGGCGCTGGGCAGTGCTGGTGGTGCATCTCGGCCAGGCTTCCATGGAGGAAGATGGATTCGGGAGGTGCTGCTGCAAGCTCTTCTAGCAATAAGCACCATCTGGGCTCTCTCTCTTCTCGGACTGCGGCTGCACTGCTCCCCCGTCTGGCCTGCCGTGGTGGCGAGGGGATGGGGCAGTTCGTTGTGGTTGCCTTCAATCGGGGGAGGGAGGGATGCCGATCCCAGTCACCAGCGAGCGGTGGCGTGGGGTGGCCGGCAGCTGCCGCCTTTTTTGCTCTGAGGTGGAGTGACAAGGAGTCTGGCTCTGGCGTCGGCTTGGTTCTTCAGCTCGTGAGAGCTCCATCTCTCGCTTTACCCACCGGTTCTGCTCACCGTGGAAGTGATGGAGAAGATGGGATGGTGGGATTTGGGGATCTGCTGTTTGGGAGTTTGGAAGCTGCTCCCGGGAGTGTTCTCATGGCAGTCATCTCTTGGCTGCCATTCAAGATGGTCGAAAGGCGACCACTCCCTCCCTCTTCGTCGGCAACGGCTCCCTCCGGCCGGCGATTGATGGCGATTTTCAACCTCCAGGCTGATGTGCCAACATGGAGGCCCCCGTGCTACGGCGCAGTTGGCTCCCGGCTCTTCGCCCCAAGTGGTTTCGTCCCCGGCGGCGATGCGTTTGGCTGTGTCTTGGTGTTTACTGGCGGTGGATATGGAGCTGGACCCGACGGCGACTCCAGTTTAAGCTTTAGGGTCATCTATGCAAATTGTATGGACCTGTTTGTAATTTTCAGTTCTTTGTTGTCCTCTTTATGTAAAACCACCACCATGAATGAAAGCTTCTAGGTCCCTCTGGGACCACCCCTGTTCAAAAAAAAAAGCAGACCCTTGTCAGGAATATGCCCACGGACCACGGAGTATTCTGCAGATCAAGCTTAGCACGAATCTTGGCGCCTCCGGTCTGGTCAAAGTCAAACCCGTACCCGATTCCCACCGAACCAACCGCCCATATCAACAACCGCTTTCCCCTTCGCGCGTTCCTCTGCTCTCGTCCCGTGCTCCCAAATCCCCAAATCCGAGCTAGATCAGCGTCCACCATGGCGACCAGTGCGCCGCCGCGGCCGATCTGCCCGCAGCGCGCCCCCGCAAGCGGGCCCGGCACGGCTGGGACGTCGCGCCACCGGCCACGGTAATTAAAGCGGCCCCATTTCCTCCCCTCCTCCCTCTGATCCGCCGATTTGGAGGAATAGCATGGTCAGGATGAGACGTGGTCCGTGATTCGGTGCAGATCTAGCTTGTGCGAGCTGTGTTTACCGGGAATCGATCGATTGATTTAAGTGCATATGCTTTAACTTGTGCGCCGTCGTCGGTTTCTTGGAATGTCTCCACCTGTTGCTTGTGAAATTGGGATGTGTGGACCCAGTTTCCCCCGTGATTTGTTTGGTCCTGTGGTCGGTTGGGTGAGTTTGAGTGCTTAGTTTCGTCCAACTTAGCATGATATCCTTGATTTTAACAATATATGTATGCGTACTGCCTGACATACATGTGAAATACTCGGGTGGATCTTCATGGTTACGGTGAAACTTAACTCACTTCCTCACAAGACAACTACCAATGTCATTTTGTGAGTTTGAGTGCTTACTTTCGTCCAACTTGGCATGATATACTTGATTTTAACAATATATGCTTACTGCCTGAGAAATACATGTCGGGTGGATCTTCATAGTTACGCTGAAACTTAATTCACTTCCTCGGAAGACAACTACCAATGTCATTTTGACGATATGTGGCCATGTTTACTTGGTGTTTAATTTTACACTACACATAAACATGTCGAATATTAAGCGTCTTTTGCTCCCTTTTCCATGTGCTTTGGTATGTGGATGGGATTCAGTTAGTGAGTGTTATCACTGTTTCTGTTTCATGTATTCTATGTACACGAGTGCTCCCAATTTAGTTATCCTATATGCTGCTGACATGCTATAGATTTGTGGATGATGCTATGCCATGCCCAATTGCACGATCCATTTATTTTTTATTCTACCACTTCATAACCTTACCAACATATGGGGATGTATTTATTATATTGTTTTCTGCATGAAAAAACATGAGTGATCGATGTGTGTAGGCTCAGATTACTTTTTGTGGGCAAGAAGTTGGCGATATCACCAGCTGGGTATTGCCGTCACAGCCTCCGGACTATGCTTCCTTGTCTCTGCTCTCAAAGAGTGTTGCTCGAAATGCTTCCCCTCCTTGGAGACAAGACGATAAAGATGGCCATTATGTATTTGCTGTCGGAGAGAATTTGACCTCTCGCTGTAATTACACTTGACCATCATTATTCTAGCATAATCACTGCATTTGTGATCCTTAACTTGCTGGGAGCTTTATTTTCCCATCTTCTTATTTATTTTCAAAAAGAAAATGTTTTGTGGCTACTCGTTTAAACTTATGATCTTCTTCCAGATGTTCTTTGAAATCCATGATATAATTTGTTTTAAGGTTCACACAGTTAGGTTTATTTTAGCCAAAATCTGTTTTTCTTCTTTGATATAATTTTTTCTTTGGATTTCCCTTTCTATGGTCTTGGATTTTTAAATTTGACTATATTTCCTTGGTATTGAGTGGCTTCATGTTTACGAGGATTTCTATGTTGGTTATTTCGTAGCTGAAACAAATGATGTTACTATGTTTGTGTTAATGCAAACATGTTTTTGCAAAATATTTGCTAGTTATATAGTTACTTTTAATTGCAAAAATTCTCTGAAATTGCTGAACTCCTTAGAAGGCTCTGTTCTTACACACCTCACTGTTTTTGCAGATAAAATATACAGAAAGATGGGAGAAGGTTAGTATTTTTTTCTGATCACGACTGTAAATTCTTCAGTTAATCAATTTCTGACATCAATGTTGTCGGATCCACCTGATATTGTTTCCTGGTCACAACTCCAGGAAACTTTTGTTTCATTTTTATTATACTAATCGGAGTATCTTTGTTTGCTTAGGTACTTTTGGTCAAGTACTGGAATGTTGGGACAGAGAAAGAAAAGAAATGGTAGCTATTAAAATTGTCCGTGCTGTAAATAAATACAGTGACGCAGCAATGATAGAGATTGATGTGCTGCAGAAGCTCGCAAGAAATGATGCTGCAGGAAAACAGTAAGTTTTACATCTACCTTCTCCCCCTCCAAATGAAACAAATCAAAAAGCTTGGGATGGACTAAATTGTAATTTGTTTTCCAAGTCATGTTTCTACTTCATTGAAGGAAATCACATATTGTGAGTTTTTTGCAGCTGTGTGCAAATACGGAACTGGTTTTCCTATCGTAACCATATTTGTATTGTAAGTACATGGTTGATTCATCAAATTTCGCAACTTGTCTTGTTGTCTTAGGGTAGTCAATCAATAAGTTTCGATGACTCAACAGGTCTGCGAGAAGCTTGGTCCAAGCTTATACGACTTTCTGCGGAAAACTGGCTACTGCCCATTTCCAATCGACCTAGTCCGCGATCTTGGAGAGCAACTTTTGAAATCTGTTGCATGTGTGTAGTGACTGCTCTCCTCAAATATGTTATATTCATTATCTTTTCGGCTTACTTATTCTTTTATTTTTTGCCTTTTTATTGCGTAACTGTCTTACCTTAAACTGATTACTATGCCACTTTAAAAAGCAAATGAGAATTTGTCCAACTTATTTAATTTTTTTTTTGTTCTTGTTGATAGCTTATCTGCGGTTGTGTGTCTTTGCATACTCATATTTTCGTCTAATATAATTATGTGTATTGTATCTTAATACTTATCTTTACCTCATTGCAGTTATGCATGGTCTGCAGTTAATTCATACCGACCTAAAACCAGAGAACATCCTCCTTGTTTCTTCAGAGCATGCTAAGCTACCTGAAAACAAGGTATATACATATTACTGTTTTCATAGCACTGATTTGATTACAGGAAGAAGTTTCTTATAAATTTCTCCATGTCCGCATAAGTTTAGCACCGTGTTCAATATGGTTCCGTGTTAAATACTGCATGCTGAGTTATTTGCCTTAATGTGTACATGGTTTAAATCCAGGATGGATCGTTTTCAAGGAAGCTGCCAAAATCAAGTGCCATCAAGTTAATCGACTTTGGTAGCACAGCATATGATCACCAGGACTGTAGCTACATTGTCTCCACTAGGCACTACCGCGCTCCTGAGGTTATTTTAGGTATGACTAGGGACATAACTGGCTGTTAGTGTCATACATTCTTTTGATTGTTTATCAAGCACTGGAACTGAGCCTTTGTGTTGTGTGGTAGGGCATGGATGGAGCTATCCATGTGATATATGGAGCATTGGTTGTATACTCATTGAGCTTTGCTCGGTATGTGTTTGCCTTCATTCTTGTTGTCTCTGTCCCTGGGAAAGGTGCAAGTATTGACCCACTGGGCTCTGATTTGCTTACAGGGTGAGACATTATTCCAGACCCATGAGAACCTGGAACACTTAGCGATGATGGAGAGGGTTCTAGGTCCTCTCCCACGGAACATGCTGGAAAGAGCCGAGTATGTTCCTATTCCACTACTTGTGATATTGCAATCATTAAAGCTTAAATGCCACCTCCAGATTTGTAATCTGTTCTGTCCTTTTTTTCTCGTCTTGTGTACATGCAGCAAACACACAGAGAAGTACATCAGAAGAGGAAGGCTGAACTGGCCGGAAGGAGCTACGACAAGGGAGAGCATCAGAGCTGTCCTCAAACTGCCTCGCCTCCAGGTAAAGGAGACTAGTGACTTATGATTCCTGACACATCTTAGTTTTACCTGTGTTTATCTGCAGCAGCAGCACAGTATGGCTTACTCTGTCGATTGTTTTATAATCGCCGCTGTCTTCCATTCTTGTGACACAGAACCTGGTGATGCAGCATGTGGATCACTCTGCGGGGACCTGATTGGCCTACTGCAAGGCCTCCTAGCATACGAGCCATCGTCCAGGCTGACCGCCCAGGAAGCCCTGAGCCACCGCTTCTTCACAAGATACCGCGAAAGGCGGTCATTATGACCCCCGATGTTCTGTATCACGGCTAACCGAAACACTGATGAAATTAGTTTGCGGAGCACTACTCTGAATCTGTGCGGAGTCGCAGTAAGCAAGTATATAAGATTGAGATTCCTGATTCTCCCTGGATATAAAACAACAGGGAGCAGTAGCAATAGTTAAGGTTAGAAGAAGATTGATGTGTTGTGCCTCTCTGTATGTATTATAGCTGAAAATACAGAACTCACTTGTACCCTCTTATTGCAGCTCTTGTATTGTTCCGTTGAAATTGAAGCGGGGGGATTTAATTTGACCGTCAAAGCTGTGTAACCCTTTTTTTCAACTTAAAGGACCGAATGCTACATGTTTCATTTGCATGAAACTGGCAACGCAGTTTCATTGTCGGGAACACCTGACTACAGCAATAACATATTGTCAGCATATTTGCTTCAAATGCTGTTGTGAAGGTATTATCTTTTGTTTTGTACAGGCAAAATGACTTGATAATATGACGTACGCAGTTGGTGCTGACTGCTGAGCCCCTGGAACAAGCTAGATATGCATGGCATGAAATAGGAACTCGCCTTGAAGTGCCATATTCGTTTGTTCGCACATGAATTTATGTTTCTATTTTTACAAGTCTGCACACAAAATCTGCATGGCATGAAACTAAAACCAAACAAATTTCTTGATACACAATTTAATCTTATATTATTCCAGAAAATAGCATGGATGCATTGAGAGTGGATCAAGAGCCCCCTCTTGAGAACGGTGTCTATCCTATAACCCGGTCTCCCACTAACACCATGAGACCGGTAAAATAGAAACCCTATCAAAATCATATCTTTGCCTTGCGCATTCCACTGGAGCTAGATGATGACGATCTTGTTCTCTTCAGGTGGACCATCTTTCTTGATTGCGCTTTGCTTAGTGAAGACACACATATCGCTCCCCCATACACCAATATGGGAGAGCCTCTCTTAGGCACATCTTCACTTGACCATTATCTCCAAATGAGTGGCAAGATTCAAGCATAGGATTTCTTCGAGATGCTTCTCTTGAACTTACACTTCTCAAGATTGATGACGATCACCACTTGACGAGCTATATGAAATCTTCCTTTTGATGCAAACCCATGGAAAGATATCTAACCCACAAAGATACTCCATGCACACATAGATCATGGGTTAGTTCACAAATCTATATGGACAATTGCTTACCATACCATTGGATCACATGATCCACATGGTGCATCATTTAGCTTTTTGTGTTGATCAACTTGAATCCACTCTTTACACTTAGCCTTGATCAACCGTGTATCTTTTCTTCTTCTTGATCATATCAAATATGTCCATTATAATCGATGATCTCGATGGCATACAACCTTGAATCCAACCCATGGAGTTCAAGCAATGCCTATGGACAAACCTATAAGAATATCTCAATATAAACATTAGTCCATAAGGATTGTCATTAATTACCAAAACCTCACATGGGGACACCATGCACTTTCACCAATCTTTCCATTGTAACATACTGTGACTGACATCGCGACAGATCAAGCCCTTGAGGCCCATTGCGTAAGATGTCATCACCATAAAAGACACACAATGTGTTCATTCGTACCTAAACTAAATGTTACAATTTTGTAAATCACATAATTAATTACACAATAATAGACAATTTATGCTCCGTCTCAAATTTAAATAGTTAATAAACTCACACGTATTAATAAACTAACAACTAATTTAATACTATTTTATTAAACTAGCAAAAGTGCCCGTGCGTTGTAACGGGAGTTTAAAAATATAAGTTTCGATTAAATGTTGGCACAATCCAAATGTTACATCAAATCCGCATAGAATACTAACACTTTTCCAAACAAAAATAGCTTGAAGGGTAAAAAATGTGTTGATAAATTCCATCTCTATGCTAACTTGATATTAATTTATATCATATGACCTCTTGGTACAGATTGAAGGTAGACACACCCACTTCTTATTGTGGTTCAATATATAAAGGGTTCACCATTGCAATTGACTCCTTGCATGGTGTGTTGCGCCTATACTCACGATTAGCTAAAATTTGTTTTAATCTAGCTTTCTTTTGTTCTGGCTGCATATTTGCATATTTCTGCTTCTTTTGTGCGCATTGTTTTGTCCTTTGCTCCGGCTCTAAATCGGCATATTTCTTCGTCTTTCTAATTGTTTGTTTTTCTTATATGCTTCACGACGTTTTGTTAATTTTTCCTTTTTTTCTTCATCGGTCATCTGTGCATACCGCTCTCTATCTCTTTTCCTTCTTTGTTCCTTGATATCCATGACTCGAGATTGCAACTCAAAACGCTTGTCTGCATGAGAGGTTGCATAATATAAATGAAACTATTATTGAGATGAACTGGTTATGATTTACACTAAGTAGAGTATTTCAAATTTAAAAGCATATCTTATGTAGAGATGATGGTTTAACATGCCGCCCATGTCTCCCTCGCCACAGCAGAATATTAGTGGTATATTATTGCAAGTAAGATAATCGTGGATTTTATCATCACTAATGTTAACCTCAGTTTGTAATAAGAGCTTAATATCTTTAGGTTTGATTATCTAAAAGGCACATATGCTTTTGTTGTTTGCAATGTGCATGTGTCACACGACTTAAATTGAAGAGGCGCGAGCTAGAAGAGTAAATAGAGGATTGAATTTTGGGCATGGCATAACATATCTGTCAATGTGATGAGTTAAAACCAAACGTGAGCAATGTATATGTGGTGTATATGTGTCTAGATTTACCGGCGCATGCAATGAATCTTTCGATGATAGCTGTACCATGGGAGGCTGGCTGGACAGGGCAACCAATCTAGCAGTTACTTCATGGATTAAAAGAAGATAGTGTACACCTCGTATCGTCGAGAGTACGGTCCTGTAGATGTTGATGATGGAGCTCGCACAAAGTTTTGTCGTGGTTGCAGCGTGAAACCTAGACGATTGGAAGATGGAAGCAGACTCCACTTTCCGGCACGAGCGCTCCAGGCAGCCGGTACGTGTGGCCGGCGGCCTCTTTGAATTTTGATGCCTAATGATTTTGCTCTGGTATTGAGAAAGAAACCATGAAGGAGGCCAGGTCACAGGAATGCTTCTTCGGCTTACAATTCTGAGTCAACAACCGTAACTCGAGCACTTAGTCCTAGCTCTTGCTCTTTCCTTCCTTGCAACGGGCTGCATTGTACACAATCATTATTTATATTAGAACATATGCGTGCGCCAAATATATTTTAAATATTACACATGCAATAACAGTGCACGTCTATGGTCTTATGAGATAAACAACTTGATCTCAAATTTAATTAGCTAATTACGTCCTAATCAAGACACTAAGCACATGTTGCAACTCTGCTAGAACATGCATGTATGAAAAAAGGCACGCACAGCAAAGATCTTACCGATCTATCTTTTATTCCACCACATCACTTCTCTTAAAAAGAATCAGTTAGCAGCGGTGGTCATGCACAGAAAAAGACGTGTGGGGTGGTCATGTACAGAAAAAGCATAGTAATCAGTGGATTTTCGAATAAGGAAAAAGGGATGCGATTGTTCCAATTTAGATAGCCCCCGTTTTCCCTTTCTCCCACCGCCGGCGACCGCCTCCCCGGCTCACGCCCCCGCCTCCCCACTGCTGTACACGACTTCTCCCCCCCGCGGCCCCGCCCCTTCTCCGGCTTCGAGTCGCGCCCTCATGGCGTCTCTCCTCCGCACAGCCGCCGCCCTCGCCCCCCGCCTTCGTCCGCCCGGGAGCCGCCGCGGCCGTGCGCCGCCTCCCTCGCCTGCTCCCGCCGCGCGCCGGCGGCGAGCCCGCTTCGCGCGCCGCTGCGGCGATTGGGGGCCGACGACGCCGCCCGTTCCGCGAGACAGAGGTTTGACTTCGGAAGCGATCCGGATCCTTTCGGGGCCGGCCTCGGAGATGCAGGCCAGAGGAGACGAGCTCATCGAGAGATGCAGATCGCGGATGGGTGCTGATGTTCGTGAAGTGCAGGGAAGGAGGTGTTCGGCAAGTGAGGGCTGCGATGCAGAGGGCCACCGCGACACCCTCGTCGCAGCCAGCGGAAGCCATGGTTACAATACGGGACAGCTCAGGCCGCAGGCGTCTGGTGGGGATCTCGTCGGCGACGCTGGCGGCGCTGCGGGCGCAGGCCGCAGGTTCTCCGCACCCTCCAACCATGCGACCAGAGGAGCTCGACGAGGTACTTTCAGGCATTCTGCGTCAGAATTTCAAATTGGATCTCGAGGAAGCGAACAATTCGGTGCAGAGACGCTAGTGGAAACCTCGGAGAAGAGGCCGGCAACACCACCCCAGTTGCAGCCAGTGCGCCGATGCAGAGGAAGATTCTGGTGAGAGGTAATCGCGGGGAGCATGGAGAAGCTGGTTCTTCAGGCTTTGCTGTTCTAGCCGAGCGCGAGTCTGCATTTCAAACAAACCCACCTACTCCACCAGCTAACGCGTATTTGCAGTTTCCGCCTCCGCCTTTTTCCTTCAGAGTTGGTGAGGTGGATATCCCCCTGAGATGCGAGGAACCACCAGATTCTGCTAGGTTTTCCCCGCAGCCGCCGCTGCTTGCCTGGGTCGAGAAGAAGCTGTTGACCTCGAGGTGCTTCGTTTCTACTGATTTCCATCCAGCACATCTGCAGGAAAGTGAGAGCAGAGTTCCAGTTCTCATCCGTAACAAGAAATTAGTTGAGGTCTTGTTGCTAGAACAGATGCCAGACCAGTTTCGAGGTAGAGGCAGGGGAGGGAAGAACCCTATGGGCAACAGATCTGAGGGAACTCCGAGCAGTTGGAATTGGCAACAGCAACAGAACTTCAATCCACAGCAGATGGGTTTTGGTTTTGGTTTCCCACCGCAGTTCTTCCCAGGCCAAATCCCAGGGCAATTTCCCCCAAATCAGTGGATGAACCCGCAGGGGCTTGGGCTATGCCTGGAGGACCGCAACAGCAGTTTATGCCTCCACAGCAAAATCCACAGCAATTCATCCAGCCTCAACCGCAAGTGATTCAACCTGTGATGCAACCTCCACAACAGTTTGCTCCACAATTTGTGCAGCAGAGTGGGGTTCCACAAGGTAATACCCAGAAAGTTCAGCAAGGTGGGAAAAGGGGCGAGCAAAGCACAGAAGAAGAAGCAGATTATGGGGAGCTCAGATTCGCAGGCATCGAACAAGAGCAAGGATACCGCTAAGGCTAAGGATGGATACCTGAATTGCATCTGTTTCAACTGTGGAGAGGCTGGCCACAACAAAACCTCCTGCCCGCAAGCTCCTTTCTGTTTTATTGCAAGTCCACCACCCACAAGGAAGATACATGTCCTGTGAGGAATAAAAAACTTTCAACTGCTAGCCTTTATGGTGCTGCTGATCCAGGTCTCGAGTTTCTGCACATTGAGTGTGCTGATGATACTCAAAGTTCACAAAACGTAGGCGTTGTGTACCTTGAGGCTGGAGAACTGTCCAAAGAAGAGCTTGCACAAGAGTTTGCTGTGATCTACAAAACCAACTGGCCGTGGCCCATTAGGCAGATTGATGCCTGGTCTTTCTTGGTTCAGTTTCCTCCACACCTCCCTGTTGAGGATGTGGCTGGCTACCCTTGTTTTGGGCTGGCAAAAGAAGGTGTTACTGTTAATGTTGAAATTTGGAAAGGAGAAATGGAAGAATGTGATGAAGGCAAGTCTGTGTGGCTGCAGCTTAGAGGGCTTAAGAAGGAGTGGTGCCAATGGGACACCCTTGCGCAATTCACTTCTGCTCTTGGGATCTTAGAAGACATAGATTGGATTGGTGCCTTCACAACTTTCTATGAGGTGATCAGAGTTCGGATTCTCTGCAGGAACCCCTCTCTGATACCTAACAAGCTAGCTTTTGAAGTAAAGAAAAAGTTCCATAAGATGATGATCTCTGTGGAACCACCTTCCACTGCAGCTCCACCAACAGATGATGATCCAACTGATCCTGGAAACAAGAATGATGAAGTGACCGAGGTCAACGACATGGACGCAGATGGAGATCCAAATGCGACCAAGCAGTCTGACACACCTGCTGCAGGAAATGGAGGTTCAACAAATGGTGGCGCTGGTAGTGGTAATGGACGCAGAAGAACAACATCAGGGGCTGGAGACGAAGACAGTGTCATGTCTGATGAATCTAGCCTCCCAGAACAGCTGGAGGAAGCTAGGCAAAACATTTTGATGTGGCTGTCAGAGAACCCTCCTAATGAAGATCGTTGCTACAACCTGCTCAGAGAGATGGAGGTGACGGATGATGATGGAAACTTCTGTTATGATCAAGAACAAATGACTGTGGATATGTCACAGCAAGAAGCCGTCAGAAAGAAACTTCAGAAACAACTGTCGCTGATCCTGAAGCAATTCCAGTTAGCAAGAAGTGCACTTGGGGACCGGTACATGGGACTAAGCAATGTGAGAGATTGCAAGGAAGGGATGGCAAATCAACCATGCAGATGGCACAGGAGCTGAAGAAGCGGAAAATGGAGGCACCAGCGGCATCAAAACTCAAAGGTATAAAAAACACCAATCCCTTCTCTCTCTTACAACTCCCTGTCATTAAGGAAATTGCAGATGCTGTAGGTGTTGTTGTGGATGATTCCGCACTTATTAGAGCGACTGACGAGTCAGATACCTCTAAGAATGTGGAGGACACCTTTGTGATTCAAAACCTGCTAATTTCTCTGATTCAATAGACTTTTCTAGACCAATAGACTTAGGTTTTGTTTTTCCTGTTTCTGAAGAAATTCCTGAGGGAAGCTCTTCAGTCTTTAATTTAGATAGTTTGGAAACCGATAACCCTCAAACACCTGCCTTTTCTGAGGAAAAGCAGAAAATAGAGGATAGTGCTGAGATTTGGTATCAGGTCTGCAAGAGAAAACGGGGCAAGCACCCTAAGACAAGAGTTCTATCATGAATAGTCTCAGTGTCAATATTAGGGGTATCGATGCATGTGGCAGGAAAGTCAGTATTGTAGACCTGTTAGCAAAAACACACGCCACCATTGTTTCTTTTCAAGAAACAAAAAAAATGGCTTTTTCTGACTCTTATTTAGATTCTATCAGTTTGAATCGGCCTTACGAATGGAACTACCTTCCTGCTGTTGGGACAGCAGGTGGAATCCTAGTAGGGGTTGATAAAAACTTCTTTGAAATCATTGCTTGGGATATCAAAGCTTTTTCTGTCTCCTGTCTCCTTAGGAATAAACTAGATAACAATGTTTGGAGACACATTTCTGTTTATGGATCTCCATATGAGGAAGGAAAGGATGATTTCATCTCTGAATTGCACACGCTTTTCATAGATAACAGCTACCCTACTCTGATTAGTGGGGATTTCAACTTAGTTAGAAGTGCGAAAGACAAAAGCAATGGAATTGTCAACCAGAAATGGTGTGATAAGTTCAATGCTTGGATTGACTTGTGGGGTCTTTTAGAAGTTAGGCTTTCCAATAGGAAGTTTACTTGGGCCAACAACCAAGCAAATCTTATTATGTCTACTATAGATAGAATTTTCTGTAATACAGAGTTGCAGAGTTTTTTCCCCTTTCGAGAGCTCAAGGTTTTTCTAGAATAGGCACTGATCACACCCCCATCCTGTGGGATTCGGGTGTTGATTATCATGTTCAGCCTCCCCCATATAGGTTCGAAAAATGGTGGTTATTGAGGGAGGATTTTATGGACTTAGTGATTAAATCCTGGAATGCCCCCACAAAAAGCACCTCTGCCATGGACGTTTGGCAGGAAAAAGTTAGGAGGTTTAGGAGATCTTCCAAAGGCTGGAACAAAAACATTGAATCCGAACTGAGGCGACTCAAACAGGATTTAATGAATGAATACGATTTGCTAGACTTGAAAGCCGAGATGGATGATCTCTCTGAGGAGGATCATGCTCGGATGAAAGCGATAAATCAAGAAATGCAACAGCTCTGGCTTAAAGAAGAAACCAAAGCTCGGCAACGTTCGAGAGATAGAGACATTCTTGAGGGAGATAGGAATACAGCGTATTTCCATGCGGTTGCTAACCAGCGTAGGCGGAAAACGATGATCCTGTCACTAGATGGGCCTGATGGCCCTACCTCTGATATAAAAGAAATGCTAGGCATAGCTTCCTCTTTTTACAAAGACCTGTTCTGCTCTGAGGAGAACTCAGGTTTCTCTCTGGGAGATGATTTCTTTAACCCAGATGAATTGATCACCGCTGAACAAAATGCTGTTATGGAAAAACCTTTTTCTGAGGAAGAGGTAAAAATGGCAGTGTTTAGTTCTTACTCCGATGGTGCCCCTGGCCCTGATGGACTTTCCTTCATGTTCTATCAGAAGTGTTGGAATGTGATCAAAGCTGACCTAATGGCACTTTTCAGTGAGTTTTACAATGGGGACCTTGACCTCTATAGATTGAATTTTGCAGTGCTTGCTTTGATTCCAAAGGAGCCTGATGCCACTTCTATGAAAAAGTTCAGACCTATAAGCCTTCTGAACTGCGTTTTCAAAATCTTTACCAAAGTAATAACTACGAGATTCAGTGCAATTATGGACTCGATAATTGCTCCGAATCAGACAGCCTTTATTAAGGGTAGATACATTCTAGAAAGCGTCGTCACTGCCCACGAGGTCCTTCATTCGGTCCATCATGGAAAAGAAGAAGGAGTGGTGCTTAAGCTTGACTATGAGAAAGCTTTTGATAAAGTAGATTTAAATTTCTTAGATGATCTCCTCCTCAAAAGAGGTTTTGGTACTAAAATTAGACAATGGATTCGATTAGCCACGCGTGGAGGATCGGTCGCTGTGAAAATAAACAACATCCAAGGTGATTTTTTCACCACGGGGAAGGGGCTCAGACAAGGAGATCCTAGTTCGCCTATCCTCTTTAACTTGGTTGTTGATGTTTTCACCAAAATGCTCATCAGAGGAGCGTCGCGCAACCTTATCAGAGGGCTTTGCCCTCAGTTAGTTCCGGGTGGTGTCATCAGCTTGCAATATGCTGATGACACCATTCTGTTTTTGGAAAATAATGTAAATACTGCTAGAAACCTCAAAAACATCCTCACCTGCTTTGAGCAGGTGTCTGGAATGAGGATTAATCTCTACTATATAATATGAGTAACCGTGGTGGTCGTACGTCGTGGTCATTTTACACAAACCCCCTTAACAAATCCAGAAATCAACCCGCAGTCCTTTCTCTAAGTCTGTACCGGTTTGGCCTTTCTGTCGCTCGTGGTGGTGCTCGTCGAGAAGAACGAATCTGGCCGGATTCCAGGCACGAGGAGCCGCGGAGGAGGGGGTCCTCGCGGGGGCGCGCGGAGGGTGGAGCTCGATGGAGGCCCGCCGGGCGGCTGCCTCGCCGGGATGAGCACGTGGGCGGCGTCCTCGCCGGGAGGCGCGCGGCGACTGAGGTCGCCGGGGGCAAGCTCGACGGACGCGCGCGGGGGCGGCTCCCTCGCCGGGATGAGCACGGGCGCAGCGTCCTCGCCGGGAGGCGCGCGGCGACGGAGGTCGTCGGGGCGCGCGGGGGCCGAGCGGCGTCCTCACTGGTAGGCGCGCAGGGACGGAGGTCGCCGGGCGCGCGGGTGCGGAGCTCGACGGACGCGGTCGCCGGACGCGCTCTCCGCCGCGATCTCGACGGGCGTCTTCCCGAGCGGCTCCATCGACCTGGACGAGCTCCTCCGGCGAGGCAACAGCCGCCCTTCCGTCCTTATCCCCGGCCAGGTAAGGTTAGTTTGCAGCCGCGCACCGAGCAAGACGAACGGGTCAGCTTCCCGATGGCCAGGTAAGGAGAGCTGGCCAAAACAACATGCGTCAAGATTTGATCTACAGTACAAAATTTATGTCTCAACTTTTTGCATTTTCTCCCAATATTTCCGCGTGTGGTCTATCTGAATCTTCCAGGACTTTTGCATTTACACGACATACATGGTCGCATGTGAGCCTGCGTGGGTGATCAACGCAGAGGCAGTCTTGTCAAATATAGCTTCACTCAAACTAAAATGCACTTCTAACCGAAACTTGGAGTACATCTAAATATCTAATGACATCGTGTTCTCTTTTTGAGTACTATTCCTATATTTTTAGAAGTTTGGCTTTGTGAAATTTGGTTGCAAATTTCATATAATTTTCCCACTCTCTTTTTTCGCAAATGATTTTTTTCCCATTCTTTGATCGTTAGTTTCTAAAGAGTAACTCAGCTGCGGATCAAATAAGATAATTGGTATGGGAAGCACAAGTCATGTGCACATATGAAATAATATGCGGTGTCTTAAGCTAAAATGTTTGAATACAAATTAAATTATTTCTTAAATTGTAAACACATACTATCTATTTATCTTGACCCGTTGCAACGCACAGGCATTTTGCTAGTCTCTACTATATAATGGGGCTAAACGACCGTAGGTACGTCATTTTACTTTTCCGATTTTGCCCCCGCGTGTTAGGAAATATTACAGACCTTGCCACCGCCAAGTGAAACATAGCAGGTTCGGTGCTCCCATGGGAAAGAAGAAAAAAGGAAAGCCTAATCGTGCCCATCCCCGAGTCTCCATTGACCCGATTCGCCCGACGAACTCCTCGCGAGCCGCCGTCCTCCTCCAGCCCGAGCCCCTGCTCCCGCCGGACAACCGCGTCCAGCATGAACTCAACCTCCATCCCGAGCTCCTCCACCAGCCGGAGCTACTCCTTGCCTGGAAGAGCTCCTCCTCCACGCCATTGGCTGCGCCGCCGCCGACCCGACCCCGGACTTCTCCCTCGCGCCGCGGCCGGCCACATTCGTCTCCCACGTCCGCCCAACCTGCTCCGCCCCACACGTTCTTTGCCTCATCCCCGTCCTCCGCCTCCGCCTCCGCCCCACACGTTCTCTGCCTCATCCCGTCCTCCGCGAACAGCCGGTCGTCGCAAAACCAGAAGAGGAATGGCGCCCTCGACCCGAAGTGGGCTGCCAACTGGGCGACAACATGTGAGAGAGGAGCAGCGCGATGCGGATCCACCACAGCTTCCCTTCCAACTCGACATTTGCATCCGCCATCGCTTCCCCCGCCAGCCAATGGAGCCCATCCCAGATACGCCAGGATCGATGCCGGCAGCAAACAAGCCACGCCTAAGGGCCGATGCCATCGGCTTGTTTGATTTGTATCAGTTCAGTGGCTGCATTGAGTAGTTGTCTCCGTCCTTGTTTCTGTTATTTCTTCAGAGTATGCAGAGTAGTTCTCTACTTCCTGGCGTCATGCGTACCATCAGAGATTACACAGACTTAGACGAATTGACGTTAGCTTTCACTTCACACGACACAAACGAGCAAATTAGATTGTCTGGTCGCTACACTTAACCACACTGTAGCAATGCTATCGTTCTTCTCAGGCAATGCTTCACCTGGAAAAAAATTAGACCACTGTAGCTGAGCAGTAAAATGAACTGATCCAAAATTCTACGTACACAGAAGAAATTTACTCTGCTACATGATTTGGTTGTGCTTTCGATAAAAGGTTGATCTCATCGGATATCAAAAAAGAAAAAAACCCATTGGCGGCGACATTTTCATGTGGATTTAAGGATTTTCCATATCAATTTTTCAATTAGCATCAACCTTTTATTCAGAGTTCAAAAAAAAATTATTCAGGAAATAAAATAAACCTTAAGATTAATACCCATGTTTCTTTTGTTGACCCGTTGCAACGCGCGGGTAAATATATGATGAAAATATATCTTATGGCGAATCTATTGAAACTGATTTCATATTGTAGCTCTTCATATTTTTGCTTATATTTACAGTCAAACATAAAAATATATAGACTTTTTAATTCAATTTGTACGCCACCTATTTGGGGATGGAGGCAGTAACATCAAAAGTTCTAGAATAATTATTTTTTAAACGGATAGCATAAATTTATAGTGCCCCATAGGAAGAGACACAAAAGTTTGTGTATGTTTTTGTTATCCGTAGCAACGTACGGGCACTCGGCTAGTTATAGTAAAAGTGAATTAGTGCCCATCAATCTGAGCGATGAAGATGTGGATGCTATCAAGGATATTTTTGGGTGTGAGGTTGGATCCTTTCCAATTAAATACCTGGGAATTCCTTTGCACTACGACAAGCTTAGAAGAGAGGATCTGCAACCAATTATAGATAAAATTCTCAAGAGAATTGCTGGTTGGAGAGGCAAGCTTCTCTCTTATGCTGCGAGGGTAGCTTTAATTAGAGCCTGCCTAGCTAGCATTCTGGTTTACCTTCTTTCCTTCTTTAAATTCCCAAAATGGGTGCTAGAATTGATTAACACTCATATGGCGCACTGCTTATGGAATGACACTAAAGAAAAAAGAAGGTTGCATCTGGCAAATTGGCCCTTGGTATGTATGCCAAAAGATGTTGGCGGTTTAGGTATCCCCTCGCTTGGAGATGTTAATCTCTGCCTTTTAGCCTCGTGGGTAAAAAGGTATTTCGAGGGCGGAAACAAGATCTGGAAAAGTCTTGTAGATGCTAAGTACAAAACCAACAGCCCGAATGTGTTCTGCAGCTCAGTTTTGAACTCGTCCAGGTTTTGGAAAGGGTTCATGTGGGCAGCAAACTCGGTCAAGTTTGGTTATAGATGGAAAGTGGGGGATGGTGCCAAAATCCGTTTCTGGGAGGACACGTGGTTCGGGTCCACTCCCTTGTGTACGCAATTTTGGGATCTTTACTGTATTTGCAATGAAACCATGCTAGCTATCAATCAGGTTTGGGATGGCTCAAACCTGAAGCTCACCTTTCGTAGGAATTTCAGTCTTGCTTTGACGCAAAAATGGTTTGCTTTAGAACAAATCATTGCTTCGGTAGTGCTCTCAGCTGACTACGATGCTATTGTGTGGGCTTATGAAACAAAAGGAGTGTACTCCTCAAGCTCTCTTTATAAAATTGTTAGTTTCAGAGGAATAACACAGGTTTTTACCCCTGTGATTTGGTCTCTGAATATTCCACCCAGAGTGCAGATTTTCCTTTGGCTGCTATCAAACAACAAGTTAATGACTAGAGACAACTTGCTTAAACGAAAAATGCATAAACCTTTGGAGTGTATTTTCTGTAAGGAGCTCGAATCAATAAATCACTTGTTCTTTGGTTGCATAGTTTCTAAGGAAATTTGGTCTGCTGTCTCTTCCTTTCTAGATTGTAATGTTGGATCTGATTACATGTCCATTGCTAGATTTTGGATATCGAATAAAAAGTATGCTAGTCTAAATGCAATTTGTGCTGTGGTACTTTGGAGCATTTGAAAATTACGTAATGCTTTGATTTTTGATAACCAAACCTGGCTGTGCATGAAACAGATCTGGTGGCTGGTCCTGAAGACAGTCAAGAAATGGAGGCTCCTTTTCAAACAACCCATGATGCCTTTGATCGACGCCTTCGAGAAGCTGGTCATGGAGAAGATAAGAGAGGTGCCAACACTTCCGTGGGGGTGATTCCGGGGCTGAAATCCCTGAGCTCCCTCGCGGCTTCGCTTCCCCTGTCAAGGATCGTCCCCGCCCCAAACACTCCGCCCTGCTTTCAGCAGCAGCCGGTGGCCTCACCGCTGACACCTGACGAGAAGAGCCGCCGGGGGAAACCGCTGGGATATGAAGTGCTACCTCCCCAGGTGATCAAGAGCAAGCTGCAGGAGATCGTTGGGCGCAGTCTCACCTCAGAGCAGTTTTGCACCGTCTAAAAAGTTCCAGTTTTGCTATGTTTAAGCAGAATCCTTTTCTCCTGTAATAGAGCTTTAAGTAGACCGCTTTGAGCACTTGAACTTTTAGCTGCTCTCTCTAGTTTTTCGTTTCCCTGTAACTTGAATTGCGGTTTGGTTTCATTTGAATAGAATGGAACTGGGGCTCCCCGTTAGGGGTCCTTTGCATCTAAAAAAATCAGTGGATTTTCGGTGGTCTAGTACAGTGCAAAGTGCAAAGTGCAAAGCAGAGATTCCATCGCCGCGCCTGCGCATCACGTCGCGTCGATGTCGCGCATGCACCAGCCTCCCGCCATCCGTTGATTGTTTATTTCATTTCAATTTGAGACACTATGTTTTGTAATGCGGATCCGGTATGTATCGGATCGACGTTGCATGACTTGCATGAGTTTGGGGACAACATTTTAGAGGATGTGATTGTAGGAGCCCAACTATAGGGGTCGTCCGGTCACTGTCCGCGGACAGTTTGGAGACCGAATTTGAGGGCTCCGCTTGGAAATGCTCTCACAGCAATTTAAGTTACTTCAAAAATTGAAGTACCGGCAAGCCTGCACTGTCTTGTGAAACAACAGAAACGGAGAGCTTCATGCCTGCCTTGCCTTGTCCTTAGCCCTATGACAGTCCATGTGTGCCAATAGATACGAGGCTCAGTAATGTAGGACCTGCGGCCGATGTGCTGCGGCTTCTAGTGCCAGCAGTCTGTACTAGTGGCGCTGCTACATGTACGTACTCCCTCTGTTCCAAATTAATTGACTTCCATTTGTCTACATGTGGATGTATTTATACGTGTAACATGTCTAGATACATCCATGTGTGGACAAATGGAAGTCAATTAGTTTGGAACGGAGGGAGTACATGCCATGCATTGGAGCTCTCTCGACCAATCAAAGCTAATGACGCGGATCGTGTGTTTGTTTTGAGACGCTAGGAGCCATCCGATCGCGCACGAATCTCCAGTGGGCAGCCCACATTTATCGTCGGTGACATTAGTCCAATCAGAACTGCTACACCGCGTGCAGTAAATTTACTGGTGCATGAATCGGATCAGAACTGTTACCGTGTGCGTGCGTGTAGCTAGGATAAGATTTATGTAGCCTTGGGCTGTTGCTGTGGTAGGTGAGGATATACGAGTAGCTAGCTAGCCCGTGTTTCCTTTTTTTTCTGGCGTGTTAATTGCAAGGCCACGCTGATACTGAGAGCATCTCCAGTTGGGGCGTTCAAATGGCCGCCCAAAGTCCTTTGGGGTGTGCCGGACAAATTTTTGTCCTCACTCACGAGAATTAATTGTCCATGTCATCTCCACTAATTCATATTAATCACACATCATCTATTTCTTAAGACACGTCGTTCACAATTTGAGCCATTATTTATGCATGTCATCCCATATTTTTTAATAATTTTCTATCCATCCATTAAAATTATTTCCATTATAAGCTATTTTATCCATACAATTACCTCATCAATTTTAGTTGTTAAATATACGAATATTCTACAATAATTAAATCTTGATTCTCGATTATGGCGTTCAATAAAATCATGAATATTCCCGTTGCATGTGTCATATGTCTTTTCGTTTATATTACAATTTTTATTAAAAATTCTCGCTGCAACGCAAGGGGTATATTTCTAGTAAGAAAAAAAAAATAAGAAAACACTTTGAAAACATCTGAAAAAATTGGGCACAAACATACATATTTGTGCACGATTTTGGAAGGAAATAACACTTTATGTGCAAAAAAGACATGTATATGTTTGTGCCCTCGACAGACACCAAGAAAGTGTCATTTCCTTCCACAATTTTGCACGAATATGTTTGTGCCCAATTTTTTCCTAATATTTTCGAATTGTTTTCATATTTTTAATTTAAAAAAACATAACAGTAGCACATGCACCCGAGCCAAAGTGGATTTCCCATTCTATTGTTGCCTCTTAAGATCCAGTAAGCTTGCTTTTCAATAATTACGGTGAAAACACTATTCTTGCATCTCTGACTGTATGACCGGCACTCTTTAAGCCGTAGTCTCGGTCAAAAGAAAGAAGGACATGGCCCATGTGAAAACATCATGATCCTGACATTGAGAGCATTGCATTGCACACGATCCACTCATAGTTCATCATCTCCTTACAAGAACACATAGATCTACACCAATTAATCCAGACATTGAGAGCGACCAAAAAGAGAGGCATGGAGGTGGTGACGGGTGCCATGGGAAGCTTGCTTCCCAAGCTGGGCGAGCTGCTCATGGAGGAGTACAAGCTGCAGAAAGGTGCAAAGAAAGACATTGGATTTCTCCAGAAAGAGATGAGGAGCATGCACACTGCCCTTACCAAGGTGGCCGAGGTGCCATGGGACCAGCTCGACAAGCAGGTGAAGATCTGGGCCGACGATGTCAGGGAGCTGTCATATGACATGGAGGATGTCGTTGACAACTTCTTGGTGTGCGTCGAGGGCTCCGATCCGGCTCCCGACTCGAACAAACTCAAAGTACTAATTGAGAAGATGGCAAACTTGTTCACCAAAGGCAAGGCTCGCCATGAGATCGCCGACGCGATCAAGGAGATCAAGGATCGTGCCAATGAGGTATCTCTTCTGCGTGAAAGATACAAGGTTGATGATGTTGTTGCTAACCAAGCTAGCATAAACAACAACGTTGACCCTCGTCTGTTAGCTCTGTACAAGAACCAGAAGGATCTCACTGGCATTCAAGGCCCAAGGCAAGATCTAACCAAGAGGCTGATAGGCGGCGACGGTGGCGTTTCCAAGAAGCAGCTCAAGATAGTCTCAATTTGTGGAATTGGAGGACTTGGCAAGACAACTCTTGCCAAGGCCGTGTATGATAGGCTTCAAGCACAGTTTGATCGTTGGGCATTTGTTTCAGTGGGTCGAAACCCTGATGTGAAGAAAGTTTTCAAGGATATTCTATTGGATTTGTTCCTGCTTATTGATGCAAAGCTGGGACTGCCGGATCTTTCAGAAGAAGAAAAAATTCTCTTGAAGCTAGACAAGAATGAGGATAGGGGTGATCTAGCCACATTGGATGAAAAACAACTCATCGACAAACTCCGACGACTACTTGAGAATAGAAGGTATGCACCGTTCACCTTAATCTAGTATTTCCCCATCTCAAATTACCATGTGTTTTAGCTTTGGTCAAAGTCAAGAATTTATGGTATGCACCACCTTAATCCAGTATTTCCTCCATCTTAAACTACCATGTGGGATCCTGCATGGCCGCATCACGAGCAAGGTTTTGGGTACCGGTTTTAATTTTTTCTCGGAGGGGGCCAGGATTTCGGTTACCGGAAATTACCGGCCGGTTTCCGGACGAAATTCCCGGACAGAATTCGAAATTCAAACATACATTGTCAAAAAGAATCAAATAAAGATTTTGGGAGGACAAATTCAGCACAAATTCAAACATCCCCAGAATTTTCGTCTGATAAGATCATTTACCGGAGGGGGCCGAGATTTCCGGTTACCGGCCGGTTACCGCGGTATATCGGCTGGTAACCGAAACCTTGATCACGAGTGGCAAAACTGGCTAGGCTGTAGAATTGGGGTTCAACGAGGAATAGGCTAGGGCGATGTTTTGCAGCCAGCCAGTTCTACAGTCGTCCCAAAGTGGCTTCTGTCGCTGGTGGTTTGTGGGCATGGCCGAGGGCCCTTGCAGTGTAATTCTACTGTAAACGAGACATTTGTTTTCTCCTAAAGCTTAATCCAATGGCTCTTCCTGCGAAGTTCTAAAAAGAAGATTTGGTCAAAGTAAAATTTTGTACGAAGTACCACATTAACACTAGCAAATCTTCCGTAAAAAAAACACTAGCAAATCTAACAAACCTACTTTCATCACCTATGTAGGTGGTGCATCTCACAAATCGATAAAATATAGTTGTGATGAAATAAAATGGGATCAGTATAATTCATGTATGTATTTCTCGAGTGGCATGTTTTCTCTCTTTTTTATTGCACCCTATTGTAGATTGAACAAGGCCATACATTTAAATTCCTTACTGAGGTGGTTGATATGGATTTTGTTTTTAGCATATGATTGAGACATTTTAACTATTTAATTCATGCCTCTTGCACTATCATGGGATAGGTACTTCATTGTTATTGATGACGTATGGGATTTAAAAGCATGGGAAATAATTGAATGTGCTATGGCGAAGAACAATCATGGAAGTCGAATAATCATAACCACTCGTATTCTTGAAGTCGCCGCGAAGACCGGTCATGTTTACAAGCTAGAACCACTTTCTCGTGATTCCTCTGAAGAATTGTTCTACTTAAGATTATTTGGTGGTAAAGAGAAATGCCCTTATGATCAACCGACTGAGATTATCAATAAACTTCTACATAAATGCGGTGGTGTGCCATTAGCTATCATTACAATAGCTAGTTTGTTGGTTGGTAAACCGTTGGAGGTGTGGCCCAAGGTGTATACTTCTATTGGTTTTGGGGATGGAGTTAACACATATGTCGGGAACACGAGAAAGATATTATCATTTAGCTATTATGATCTACCTTGCCATCTACGGTCTTGTTTGTTGCACCTGAGTATATATCCTGAAGACTCTTTGATCATGAAAGATTCATTGATATGGAAGTGGATAGCCGAAGGATTTGTTCGTGAGGAACAAGGGGCAGGATTATATGAAACCGGAGAGGGATACTTCACTGATCTAGTAGACAGAAGTATGATTCAGCCTGTAGAGGATAAAGTTGATTTTGTCATATGTGGCTGCCGCGTTCATGATATGGTCCTAGATATGATTTGTTTTTTGTCGAAAGAACAAAATTTTGTTACCATGCTTGATAGTAATGGGAAATACTCATCTTCGCAAAGCGATACTCATAGGTTGGCTGTCCAAACAAGAGTTGAAGAGCAGGACGACCCTTTGGTTAACACTAGCATGCTGAAACTGAGGTCATGTTATGCCACCATGTGTAATCTCAGTGTGATGCCATCACTTTCAAGGTTTCAAGTGTTACGTGTTCTGGCTATGGAAAACTGCAGTTTTGAGACAGGCCGTCCTTACCATCTTGAGCATCTTCGGTGGTTACCTCAGTTGAGATATCTGAGTTTTGAGAACACACCTATCAGTGAGCTCCAGAAGAAATAGGATATCTGAAGTTTCTGCAGACACTGGACTTGAGGAACACCAAGATAAAAGAACTGCCGCAGAGTATTGGTTTGCTAAGGAAACTCAAGCGCCTGCGCGCTACTGGGAACAATGTGTGTATAAGAGTGCCGAATTGGATAGGAAACCTGACATCCTTGGAAGAGCTATACTTGAGTACTACTACTCGCGGTCAAGAGTCATCTATCTTTCAGCTCGGCAAGCTGACAGAGCTGAGGGTGCTCATCTGCCGTTTCACTGGAAAAGACTTGAATCAGCAGTCGAGGAAAACTTTTTTAAGTCTATATGCAATCTGCGGAAAATCCAAGTCCTACGACTTCCTGGCCTGTGGTGGTCGGAAATGGATGCAGATACCTGGAATAGCTATGAGCCCCCTCGGCAGCTCCGTGAGCTGTACATATTGGGCCAATTCAGTAGGCTCCCGGCGTGGATTAATTCCTCGCCTCCTCCAAACCTCTCCACCCTACACGTGACAGTGGTTGAACTGGAGGAGCAGGAGGTGGTGACCCTAGGGAGGATGACGGAGCTGCGTGTTCTGGCTGGCACCGTGTGGATGCCGGCGGGCATGGAATTCCCTGATGGTGCGTTTCCCAAGTTGAGGCTCTGTTTCATAAATGCACCTTTCAGGTTTCTGCAGGGAAGTATGCTAGACCTTGAATCCATTATATTCATCTTGGTTGTGCGGGCCTCGAAGGATGCATACACTGGCTTTGACTTTATTGGTAGCCTGGGGAACCTCCCTTCGCTTCGGGAAGTCACAGCTTATATACAGTGCTCCGGTGCGAGTGCTACGGATGTGGAGGAGGTGGACGCAGCTGTGAGGCAAGCAATCTACACTCATCCCAACTGTCCCACCCTTTCTCTTGCGAGGGAGGATGAGAATGAGGTACGGTACTATTACCCCTCCATCTCTTATTATAGACTGCAGCAGTTTCTGAATTTTTCTAATCGATTATCTTTCTTCCGTTTACCATTATTTCTTTCTTTTACACAGATCGTCGAAGCAGAAGAAGCTAGAGCGTCGTACCTGGGGACGGCGGAGGTGGCTGAAGCAGAGACCCGGCCCACGGTCGACGGCAACGGCGAAGAAGCGGAGACCCGGTCCACAATCGACTCTGGTACGCCTGCTCCGGTGCCTGCGAGACGGCCGTGGAGAGAGTGGGCATGCTTTGCTTGCCTCACGAGTTCTGCTGCACCTCCCACTTCAAACTAGTGTGGTGCTGTTGGGGATAGCTCAGGATGAGGATGAGAATGAGACTGCCCAGCTTACCCTAAATGATGCGACGGTGCTATTGCTTTGTGATCGGTTATTGAATTTGTTGTTGGTATTTGGACTGTAATAGGATAGTATAGGTCGCCAGGTTTTTTGCCCCGTAGTCTATGCTCTATGGTCGAAATCTGTCATAGACAGCGGGTTTTCCTGGGTTGCGTGAATCTTCTTTTCCATTTGCTGTGCTATAAGACTAGTTCTTTCCGTTATGCGAAGTATTAAGAAGTCATTGAACAATGGGTTTTACATACTTACTATGTCCGATTCAGAAGAGAAAAATTGACATTCATTAATCATGAAATTTTGATATTCATTAATCATGAAGTCTAGGTCAATTCATAGAGCTCAGATTCAATGACTAACTCTGCCTCATCTATTCTCTTCCGGCTCCAAAAGAATTATTCCAAAGTCTATCATGGCAACCACAAACTTGAACTGAATCTAGCTTCAAGCATTGTAATAGACGATAGACAATAAAACGATGAAGAAAAGCAAATCAACACAGGCGTACCAGATTTTAAAGTGCAAAACCCATCCAATGAGTGCTGAAATATTGTTGAAATATTAGCATCTAATATTTCCAGATAAATCTCTAAAGGCCCATTTTGTCACGACTCACTTCGTCACGACGCGCTCGCGCGCTGCGGTTTGCGGGAATCTCGCGCGCCGCGAGTTGAAGCAGATGAACGGTCAACTGAAATGTTTGCCTTAATGGAAAATGAATATGCACTGAAACATTTGTCTTAAGTGTTCTTAAGTACCGGAGTTTTCAGAATTCATTGTGAGCTGAAATGTCTGTCTTAAGTGCTTTTAAGTACGGGAGTTTTCAGAATTCATTGCGCTTAATGGAGAATGAATTTGAGCTGAAATGTTTTGTCTTAATTGCTCTTAAGTACATCCGTTTCCAGTCTCTTAATTCTCTCCTTAATTGCGTGCGTTTCCGTTGGTCTTCCTCCTGCGTGTGTGCTATATAAGAGAGGTCGCTCCTCTGCAGAAAACACATGAGAAAGATCGCATCTGCTTGCGCCGCCACCATAGTCGTTCCTCTTGCTGTTGCTGCCATCGCTGATCCCATCCCGTCCACCGCGTACACGGCCGACGGGAGAGCAGGCCTCCGAAACCCCGCCTCTCCAGATCCTGTACGGGAGAGGGGCGATTAGGTTTTTGGGGAGCGTCTCCTAAGCGACTGCTCGTCGCTGTTCGTCTGCTTCAACTACATCTGCATCAACTACGTCCGTGCCGCCTTCATCATCGCCATGACCACCGACGCCGACAAGGAGAAGGCTGCTGCTGACAAGAGGATCACCGACGAGGCCACTGCCTCCGCTGCTGCTGCGGCCAACTAGCCTACTGGAGGGTATAATATGTTTATCCCTCTCCTGTTTATTTCCATGTTTGCAGTACTAGTGATTTGCGTAGATGCTTCTACTATATGTCTAGTACATGCTTTACAATCAAGTTTCAGTATGTCATTAGCACTATTTACGTCATGTTCATGATTTATTATTGGATTAATTTAATCGAAAATTGCCTATATACTCAACAATCCAAAAACCTAATTGTGTAGGCAATTTTTGATCCAAGGTTTTGCTGCTGCACTGAAACCAGCCCCGTTTACGGGGACATATTTTAAGCGTTGGCAAACCAAAACCACCTTATGGCTCACTGCGATGAACGTGTTCTGGGTCGCCGGTGTTACTCCCACTGGAACGATTGCTCCTGAACAGGAGAAGGCGTTCAGGGAGCCACCGTCGTCTTTGTTGGAGCCGTTCTGAGCGTGATCGGAGATAAGTTGGTTGATGCATATTTACATGTGCGGGTTGCCAAGGACTTGTGGGAGGCGCTCGAATCTAAATTCGGCGCAACCGATGCTGGAAGCGAGATGTACACTATAGAGCAGTTCCACGATTACAAGATGGTTGAAAACCGTTCTGTATTGGAACAAGCTCATGAGATACAGTGCATCGCTAAGGAGCTTGAGCTTCTCAAGTGTGTGCTACCGGGCAAATTTGTCGCGGGATGCATAATCGCTAAGCTGCCTAATTCCTGGAGGAACTTTGCTACTACTCTGAAACACCAGAGGCGTGAATTCTCAGTTGAGGATGTCATCGGCCATCTGAGTGTCGAGCAGAATTCGAGAGCAAAGGACTCGCACGGAAAAGGGACGAGGGAACTTCTGTCGCCAATTTTGTACAGAAGAACTCCAACTTCCACAAGCCCAAGGGGAAACCGTGTCCAACAGAATACCGACTTCAAGAAGAAGGGTAAGAAGCCCTTCAACAAGGATAAGAAGAAAGGAGCCTGCTTCACATGTGGTTCAGAGGAACATTGGGCTCCCAAGTGCCCAAAGAAGTTCAAGAAACCAGGACAGGACTCCAAGTCTGTCAACATGATTGTGAGCAACAATGAGAATGGTGCATCTGGGTACGGTAATTTGTTTACTGTATTTTCAGTTTGTCAGTCTAACGATTGGTGGATTGACACAGGTGCAAATATTCATGTATGTTCTGACATCTCATTGTTTTCTTCTTATCAGGTCACAGGGAACGGATCCGTACTGATGGGGAATGGCGCAAGTGCTTCTGTTCTTGGTGTTGGCACGGTCGATCTGAAGTTTACTTCGGGAAGGATCGTGCAGCTCAAGAACGTGCAGCATGTCCCCGCCATCAAGAAGAATCTCGTTAGTGGCTCCCTTCTATGTAGAGAAGGGTTTAAGTTGGTATTTGAGTCTAATAAAGTAGTTGTTACGAAATATGGACTTTTGTTGGAAAAGGTTATGAATGCGGAGGCTTGTTCCGCTTTTCCCTCGCTGATTTTTGTAATAAAGTCGTGAACAATATTCATTCGAATGTTAATGAAACAGAAGTTTGGCATTCACGTCTTTGTCACATTAGTTTCGGTTGTATGACGCGGCTAGTAAAATCGAATTTAATCCCAAGTTTCACTTTAGCCAAAGGTTCTAAATGCCATTCGTGTGTGCAAGCAAAGCAACCTCGCAAGCCCCAAAGGCTGCGGAGGAGAGACACTTGGCACCGTTAGAACTCATACATTCTGATCTTTGTGAGATGAATGGTGTGTTGACTGAAGGTGGAAAGAGATACTTCATGACTCTGATAGATGATTCCACTAGATATTGCTATATATTTGTTAAGCACTAAAGATGAGGCTCTACACTACTTTAAAATCTATAAGGCAGAAGTTGAGAATCAACTTGAAAAGAAAATTAAACGAATCCGGTCAGATCGTGGTGGAGAGTACTTCTCAATGAGTTTGATTCTTTCTGTGCGGAACACGGTATTATTCATGAGAGGACGCCTCCCTATTCCCCCAGTCAAATGGGGTTGCTGAACGGAAAAACCGTACTCTAACAGATTTGGTTAACGCCATGTTAGATACATCGGGTTTATCCAAGGCATGGTGGGGGGAGGCTATATTGACATCATGTCATGTCCTGAATAAAGTTCCGACAAAAGACAATGAGATCACTCCCTATGAGAAATGGGAGAAGAGAAGACGACACTCTCATACTTACGTACTTGGGGCTGTTTGGCGAAAGTCAATGTGCCGATCCCCAAAAAGCGTAAGCTTGGACCAAAGACCGTGGACTGTGTTAATTTGGGCTACGCTAAGAATAGCGTCGGCTATAGATTTCTAGTAGTGAAATCTGAGGTACCTGACGTGAAGGTCGGTACAATTATGGAGTCTAAAGATGCTACATTCTTTGAGGATATTTTTCCTATGAGAGATATGCCAAGCACTTCTAGACAGGAATCTGATGAGACTCCTGAACCTGCCATTCCTATGGAATATTATGAACAAACACATGATGAAAATCCTGAGAGGATGACGAGGAAACCCTTGGTAGGGGCAAGAGACAGAGGACTGCAAAGTCCTTTGGTGATGATTTCCTTGTGTACCTTGTGGATGATACTCCCACTTCTATTTCAGAGGCTTATGCGTCTCCGGATGCTGATTACTGGAAAGAAGCGGTCCGTAGCGAGATGGACTCCATCATGGCTAACGGAACATGGGAAATTACTGAACGTCCCTATGGCTGTAAACCATTGGGATGTAAGTGGGTGTTCAAAAAGAAGCTTAGGCCCGATGGTACAATTGAAAAGTACAAGGCTAGGCTTGTGGCCAAGGGTTATTCCCAGAAAGAAGAGGAAGATTTCTTCGATACTTATTCACCTGTGGCCAGACTGACCACCATACGAGTATTACTCTCTTTGGCGGCCTCGCATGGTCTTCTCGTCCACCAGATGGATGTTAAGACGGCTTTCCTGAACGGAGAGCTAGACGAGGAAATCTACATGCAACAGCCAGATGGCTTTGTATTAGATGGTCAGGAAGGAAAGGTGTGTAAGTTACTGAAATCTTTATATGGCCTGAAACAAGCACCTAAGCAATGGCATGAGAAGTTCAATACAACTTTAACCTCTGCTGGTTTTGTTGTTAATGAAGCTGACAAATGCGTATACTATCGCCATGGTGGGGGCGAAGGAGTTATACTGTGCTTGTATGTTGATGACATACTGATATTTGGGACCAACCTCAAAGTCATTGAGGAGGTTAAGTCATTTCTATCTCAGAACTTTGAGATGAAGACCTTGGTGTGGCTGATGTTATTTTGAACATCAAGCTATTGAGAGATAATGAGGGTGGGATTACTCTGTTGCAATCCCATTATGTTGAGAAGATTTTGAGTCGTTTTGGATATTCGGACTGCAAAACTTCTCCAACACCATATGATCCTAGTGTGCAATTCGAAAATTCAAAGGCACAGCTAAGGATCAACTGAGATACTCTCAAGTAATTGGTTCACTCATGTACCTAGCAGCGCTACAAGGCCTGACATCATGTTTGCTGTGTGCAAACTGAGCCGGTTTGTTTCCAATCCGGGTGATGTGCATTGGCATGCTGTCGAAAGAATTATGCGCTATCTGAAAGGTACTGTGAACTATGGACTTCACTATCTGGAAGCCCGTCAGTGCTTGAAGGTATTGTGATGCGAATTGGATCTCTGATGCTGATGAGATGAAAGCCACAACGGGTTATGTGTTTACCCTTGGAGGTGGTGCTGTTTCCTGGAAGTCTTGCAAGCAAACGATCCTGACGAGATCGACAATGGAAGCAGAATTAACAGCATTGGACACATCTGGTGTCGAAGCAGGATGGCTTCGAGATCTGTTGATGGACTTGCCTGTGGTTGAAAAGCCAGTTCCGGCTATCCTTATGAACTGTGACAATCAGACAGTGATTACCAAGGTCAAGAGTTCAAAGGACAACATGCAGTCCAACAAACATATAAGAATGAGATTAAAAGCTGTCAGACATTTGAGAAACTCCGGAGTGATAGCGCTGGATTATATCCAGTCGGCTAAGAATCTGGCAGATCCCTTTACTAAAGGGCTATCACGTGTTGTGATAGAAAATGCATCGAGGGAGATGGGATGAAACCCACATGAGTTGCCATGGTAGTAACCCAACCTATGTGATCGGAGATCCCGTGAAGTAGGACCTGGGAAAACAAGCTAGTGGTTAACTAAGGAGAGTACTTTTACTAACCCACTCCGTTGGAGATGCACTACTCTCGGTAACTGTATGGCAGGTTGACATTGTCTTAATGTGTTCCAAGGCTTTGTATAAGCAAGATGCTATCCTACAGAGCAATCTTTGGAGGAACACACCTATATGAGCCTGACTGCTGGTCACAGTCTATGAGATTGGGTTGATCTCTAGTAAGTTCATGAATAGGCAGGAGTGTGACTAATATGCTCCACCCGAGGGGTCAGCCTTCGGCAGCCTAGTACTGGTAAGACATTTGGTGAAACTACTTTACGCCAAACTGACAATTCAAGGCATAGTCCATTGTCAGTTGTGAAGGAGTGTAGCTATTTGTTCTAGGTGGATGTTCAACCTTAACGGGTCTCCACTGAAAATACTGGTATAACAAAACAGTGTTTGGAACAGAGAACAACATCATGGGTCTTTGGGATCTGGTGGGGGATTGCTGAAATATTGTTGAAATATTAGCATCTAATATTTCCAGATAAATCCCTAAAGGCCCATTTTGTCACGACTCATTTCGTCACGACGCGCTCGCGCGCTGCGGTTTGCGGGAATCTCGCGCGCCGCGAGTTGAAGCAGATGAACGGTCAACTGAAACGTTTGCCTTAATGGAAAATGAATATGCACTGAAACATTTGTCTTAAGTGTTCTTAAGTACGGGAGTTTTCAGAATTCATTGTGAGCTGAAATGTCTGTCTTAAGTGCTATTAAGTACGGGAGTTTTCAGAATTCATTGCGCTTAATGGAGAATGAATTTGAGCTGAAATGTTTTGTCTTAATTGCTCTTAAGTACAGCCGTTTCCAGTCTCTTAATTTTCTCCTTAATTGCGTGCGTTTCCGTTGGTCTTCCTCCTGCGTGTGTGGCTATATAAGAGAGGTCGCTCCTCTGCAGAAAACACATGAGAAAGATCGCATCTGCTTGCGCCGCCACCATAGTCGTTCCTCTTGCTGTTGCTGCCATCGCTGATCCCATCCCGTCCACCGCGTACACGGCCGACGGGAGAGCAGGCCTCCGAAACCCCGCCTCTCCAGATCCTGTACGGGAGAGGGGCGATTAGGTTTTTGGGGAGCGTCTCCTACGCGACTGCTCGCCGCTGTTCGTCTGCTTCAACTACATTTGCATCAACTACGTCCGTGCCGCCTTCATCATCGCCATGACCACCGACGCCGACAAGGAGAAGGCTGCTGCTGACAAGAGGATCACCGACGAGGCCACTGCCTCCGCTGCTGCTGCGGCCAACTGGCCTACTGGAGGGTATAATATGTTTATCCCTCTCCTGTTTATTTCCATGTTTGCAGTACTAGTGATTTGCGTAGATGCTTCTACTATATGTCTAGTACATGCTTATACAATCAAGTTTCAGTATGTCATTAGCACTATTTACGTCATGTTCATGATTTATTATTGGATTAATTTAATCGAAAAATTGCCTATATAGTCAACAATGAGAAGGGTTAAAAACCACAGACGACAACCAACAAAAATCAGGGGCGGAGCCAGGATTTAGACATAGCGGACGAGCAATGGAAATGCAACGTAAAATACAATGTACGAATATATCAAAGTCTAAGACTAAGTACAACTAGAAAGCAAAGTCTAAAACTAAAATTTATGTAGAAACTGACATCACCAATTTGAAGATTGGTAAATAAAGATAATAGGAGCTGAAATCAATCCCAAAAGCTATTTTTTTCATAAGTTTAAATATAGCTATGTTGTTACCAACTACTAGATCTTCTTTTCCTAGAATTACCAGCTATTAGATCTGAATTTTCAGCATTATCCCGATTTAAGATTGAAGCAATCGGCATGGAAAAGCTAACGGTTATACTTTTCTGTTTGTTTTTTGAACTAACAACATAGGGCTAATCCAAAGAAAAAGAGAAATTCAAACAGATTAGCAGTACTCATCTACCTTGATTAATAATTTTGTTGGTGAGTTGATGGGGCGGTGACGCAGACGGGCGGCAAGCAGGCAACGACGATCATCGACACCGCCATAGTCACTGGTACTCCGCCGGATGCAATCGCCATTAGTCAATGGTGGGCGGCGCAGTAGCCACTCCGTAGCCAAGGCAAGGGCGACAAGTATTAGGCGAGAGAAAACAGGGGCAAAAACAGGCACTCATGCAGATGGGCTTTTTTTTGCCAGTTGGGCTGTTGTGCGTGCTCACGTAAAAGACTGGGCTTACAGCACTATTATGTCATCCTCAAAAACAAGTAAAAAAAATACTGCACTATTATGTGTCCTAGTTGACCATCAGAGCTTGTGGACGAACCCCGAACATGAATTACGAGAGAATAGAGTTTTAGGTAAAACCTAACTATCACCCGGCTGTACTAACATGAACCCCGAACATGAATTCGACGCAGGCGACGCACGCACTCGTTCGATAAACGCTAAAATGAATTACGGGAACCAGGAGGTTTGCTAAATCATGTTACATCGTCATCGTGGCTGGCGCTGTACTCGAGTCGAACCAGAAACCTTTCCAATCTCCTCTCTCCTTGACTTCTTACCAGAAAAAATAAGGCACCGGTTGTAGGCTGCCAATAAATCAGTCTTGGATTTTTTTCTGTGCTGCGAGCTTACCGGTATGCGAGCTCAGCTCTATGGGCCAATAAATCAGTACTACATCGCTGATACACAGAAGGGGCTTTACTCACTTTGGGCCCGGGGTGGCCGCCTTTCCATTCTACCAGTCCCATAACCGTAGGTTATAAAAAAAAAATGCATATTTTGAAATCATTTGTTTAAAAGTCAAGTTCTATTTTTAAAACTATGTTTGCCAGACTCCACGGGTCAAACCTTATGATAAGTTTTTCCCGCTCTGATTGCGGTTTGCCCGGAAAAAGAGTGATAAGATCATAAGAGTTTCCCAGCCTTTTTGCCTTGCCAGGAACATGCTCACACTTCTAGGATTTGAGGCCATAACTAATGTTCCAAGCCTATCACCGTCTTTTTTCCATAACCCCACATATCTGTCCAAAACATAGTGCGGCAAGACCGATCGTTCGCCCATTACCCCTCCCATCACACTAATACTAAGATAGAAATGATTATACGCTCCCACGTTGTTAGGCAAGAAACAACTTATTTGGTAGTCGCCGTTCGCAGCCCACTCCGCCCCCATCTCATGCCGCCCCGAGAGTAAATTTTGACGCCACCACCATCCTGTCGTCCGCCGCGAAGCCGCCTAACCAAAGCGCCGACCGCGCCTGAGAGCTGCCAGGCCGTGGCACCTGGTGGTCACGCCAGGCTCTTGGATGAATGACATTTCGTACGTTGATTCCATTTCAGATTTCATATTATTAAGGTATTCGTTATAGCTAGGGCCCGCCGTTGCCGTCGTGCAATTCACAGGTTGATCATCCTCTAGGCCGAATATTTCGTTCAAGAAGCATTGAGGTGAATCCCGAACTCTATCTAACCTGCATTGTTTAGCTGCAGTCTCAGCTAAACCTTTTGCATCACACATATGAAGTTCCGAGTCAGTCGTAGGGATGACACTCACAAGTACTCAATATTGTCATCAAAGCAGTAGCGATAAGCGTGCCATTCCGCGTGCGTCAATAATGTCATTGTCCTATATAAAATTTAGCAGGGCAAATTAACAAATCGCTCTTAATTTACTCTAATTGTAACTTGAATTTGAAGAGATTCCCCTATTATCTTCGGCCACCCCCCAGTTCCATGTGCAGTACCTATGGTATTGTGCGCCTAGCAAATAATAATCGTTTTTACCCGCAAAAAAAGATCCTTTTTTATAATACTGCCTCCGTTTTATAATATAAGATGTTTTAGGTGTTCTACATGCATGTTGTCTACATGCACACTAAAATGAGTGAACATGCACACTAAAATGTGTCTACATACATTTATATGCATCTGCATGTGGACAAATGGTAAAACATCTTATACTAAAAAACAGAGTGAGTAGTTACTTAGAAAAACAAAGAAATCTAGTAGGGCAAATACATAGATCACTCTTAAAGAGATTCGCCAATTATCCTCGGCCACCGATAATTCCATGTACCTATAGTATTATGCGCCTAGCAAATAATATTCCTTTTTTGTATGTCCAAACAGGAGACGTATAGAGCACGTACTATTTTGTCAAACCGCCTGGTTTGGCAGGTTTGGTTCGCACAAAGACACGTAGTTGATCTGGACTCCTATACCAACCGTAGTACAAAGGTACCAAAGGGCTAAAAGCAAGATTACGATTGAGTTAGTTACATGTGCATGCATTAGCTCGATCTCTCTTGGATCTGTTCGACGGATCAGCGTCCGGCATGACGGCCAGCCTCGCGCCGGCAGCAGGGTGGGCCGACCTCCCGCTAGACCTACTCGGCAACGTCTCCGACCGGCTGTGCGATGCCGCCGATTTCGTCCGCTTCCATGCGGTCTGCTCGCCATGGCGCGACACGGCGGCCTTGACACCGACCCGCCCAGCCTTCCTGCCGACACGGCCGTGGATCCTTGCGCCATGCAACGGCGTCATCTGGCAGCGCCCCTTCGTCAACCTCCGACGTGTGTCACCGGAGGCGGCGAGGCTTAACTGCCACCGCCGCATATACTACACGGGCACATCATCCACAATAAGGGCCGGTGACAGGAACTGGGTGCCCAGCGCGGATGGCACTGCCATCTGGCTCTTCACCGAGCCAAGACTTGTAGACCTTGTCACCGGAGCCGTCAGGGCTCTGCCTCCCTTACCCGACGTCGATGAGATCAAGCGACCAACCGAGAAACCTCGAGGCGTCGTCTACGGCGACGGCACTGTCATGTTGTACAGTTTTTCCCCTCACTTTTACTATGGAAACCAATTCACGGTGACGACGGCGGTCATCTTACATCCCGGCGACACCGCGTGGACGGTGGTTAAGAAGAGATTGCATGGGGCGGGAAGCTACTGTTTGGGCGCCACGTATCATCGAGACGACGGGAAATTACTCTTGTGGCTTGACAAGTGCTGTTACATCCTGACGTTAAATGCGGAAGCGAGGAACATCGGCGGCGTGATCAGTGAGGACATGCTCAACGTGAAACAGTATACAGTTGAAATTGACAGACGCAGGCACATCCACGATCACAGCTACTTCTTGGTGTCCCACGGCGAGCTGCTATGGGCGTCCGTCCTGGTCAAGCTAGAGTGGTACCATGGCTACATCCACGATGACCCGCCGCCGGGCGCGGTTTCCCTGGCCGTCTACGTGCTGGAACGAGCGGCCGCCGCCGGCGGCGGCAACGGGATGCAATGGGTGAAAAAGGACGGCCGGAGCCTCGGTGATCGCGTCATGTTCCTTGGGACGCCTGCCAGCTTCACCGTGGACGTTGCGCCGCTTGGTGTGAGCGGCGGGTATGCCTACTTTGTCTTCAAACACGGGGTGTACAACTGCAACCTCGCCGACGGCGAGACCAAGCTTGTGACTGAGCAGCAAGAGAGGCTAAGTCCGGATTGGGGCGCTGACAAGATATTCATGTGGCTCCAACCCCAGCCTACCATTGCTCCAATACAAGAAATCAGAGAAAGGCTCGAGGCTTCAAACGAGAAGACTGATTTTTGCTTACTTTGTTAGTTGCATGCATACATTTTCTAATACTAGAAAACGACAGGGGGCTACTATTCTTATTTTCTTTGCACTACATGTGTCCGAATAGGGATGGCACCCGCAAGGTATGGGTAAGGGTGGAGCCACCCCATACCCTTACCCGCACCTCTCAATCTTACCCGTCACCCGTACCCATACCCTTGTGCGGGTACAAATTTTTCCCATACCCTTCACCCGACAGGGTAAAAGGGTACCCGTGGGTAAAAATACCCGCGTTTGCTACACAACACATTGAGTAGAAAATAGTCGTAAACAACATCATATAATCATATATATGAGTGCATCCCAGCTGATGGAATCAAAAACTTTGGCTTGAAGGATCTTGTAAAAATACCTTTGAAGGATCCCAGCTGTAAAAATACCCGCGTTTTCTTTTCCCAAACCTTTGGCTTGAATGATCTTGTCGAGTGCATCCCAGCTGATGGAATCAAAAGCTTTGCGGAAGTCAAGTTTGAAGACCGCTGCAGGAGCATCTCTTTTATGACAGGCTTGAACAATCTCAGCAGCATAGATAAAGTTTTCCGCTATTGATCTGCCAGCAATAAAACCAGTTTGGTCCGGATGAACCAGGGTGGGGAGGAGAGGTCGGAGACGAAGTGTTAAGCATTTGGTGATTGCTTTGAGGCAAAAGTTCTGCAGCGAGATGGGCCTAAAGTTATCAGGGCGATTAGCTCCCACCTTCTTAGGAAGCAAAACAATGTAGGATTTGTTTATAGGCGAAGGTCAGCCTTAAGTGAGTGAAAATCATGGAGGGAAGCAAGAAGGGAATCTTTAGTTAAATCCCAATGGCGTTTGTAGAAAGCCGGGCCAAAGCCATCCGGACCCGGGCTAGAGTTGTCCTTCATGGAAAAAATAGCGGTTCTAAGCTTGTCTAAGGACAAAGGGGCAACAAGGGAGGCGGCTTGAGAGGAGTCAAGAGAAGTAGAAGCTACCAGGGTTTGGAGGTTAAGAGAGGAGTTGGCAGGGGTGGATTGACCGAGAAGGTCCCGGAAGAAATTGTGGAGAATGTGTGCTTTGGCTTGGTGGGAGTAAAGGGGGGGTGCCGTCGTCGTCATCTAGGACTTTTATCTGGTTTTTGCGCAAGCGTCCCGAAGCACAGAGATGGAAGTACTTCGTATTTTCATCCCCTAAAACGCAGTGCTTGATTTTTGCCCGTTGTCTCCAATAGGTGGCGCGAGAGGAGTTTTGCCTACTAAGAGAAGCCTTGGCAAGGAGGCGAAGTTTTATCTCTCCAATAGAGAGAAGCCTAGTCTCCTCCAGGCGATCCAACAAGAGAATAACAGATCTGCAATTTGCAAGGTAGACAGTCGGTAGTCGGCGCGATCTAGCCCAAATGCGAGCTGCCGACCTAACTCTTTTCAGTCTAAGATTCAGCTGACTAATCGGGGCGAGGTTAGAGTGGAAGGTCCCACACTAAGCCAGTTTGACGAGACAATGGAGGTGAAGGTCTCGTTAAGCAGCCAGGAATTCTCAAGACGGAAAATGGTGCTGGTGGGTGCTTTGGAAGAGGCTTCGAGAAGGAGAAGGACATGATCCGAGGCAGGGCGATGAGAAGAAGTAAGGGTAGTGTCAGGCAGTGCAAGACTCCAACTAGAGTTAACTAGAAAGCGATCGAGGCGAGCAAGGATGGGCGGGTTCTGTTGATTTGACCAAATAAATTGTCGATCAAGCAGCGGAATTTCAATGAGGCCGTTAAGATTAATGTAGTCATTAAACCAAGCAGCTTCAGTAGGGTTGAAATAATCGTTGGATCGGTCCTTGGGCGCTCGAATAAGATTAAAATCACCTACAACCGCCTGTGGACCAGTGATAGCGGAGATAACCGAGGTAAGCGAGTCCAGAAATGTCTGTTTCGTAGGATGATCACAAGGTCCATAAACATTGGTGATGGTTAGGCTGAGGTTGTCAAGTCGGAAAGAGAAGGTGGTGGTAACAGAGAATTCGTCAATGGAATGGTTAGTGAGCTCCATGAGTCTATCGTCCCAAGCAGTGAGAATTCCTCCAGAGGCACCATTAGAGGGTTTAAAAACGAAAGTTCTAAGGTTAGGAGGAAGAAAGGAAGAAGCAAGGAAAGGCGAGATGTCAGGGAGTTTGGTTTCTTGAAGGCACAGAATGGTGGGAGCAAAGTGATCAACAGCAGCTCTCACATCGTCACGTTTGAGTTGTTGACCAAGACCACGAACATTCCAATCAGCTAGATTAAGCTTAATAATCATAATAACTTAGGTTCAACGAGCAGTAAAAGGAAAGGAGCAGCCGCCTCAAATATAAAGTGGGCAAGGGCCCAATAAAGATTACAGTACCAAGGTTAGCTAGCTTTTCAATAATTAGGGTGAAGATACTATCCTTGCACCTCTGAATTTATATTATTGGAATGGTTCAAACCGACACGTTGCCACTGAGCTGGCTTTTCTATCATTCGCGTTTAAATACTATTCTTGCATCTGTGAATTTTTATGATTGGAATGGTTCAGACCGGCCCTCTGTCCGCCGTAGTCTCGGTCAAAAGGAAGAAGCACACATGACAATGTGAAAACAACCGTGTATCATTCATATTGGGGACCTTGCATTATTATTTTTTTTTTTTTTGACAGGATCCGATTCATAAAAGGAAGCTCAGTACAAATTACACACAGGTCCAGCAGGACCCAGAAATTACAAAGAGAACCCCAGCAACTTGCACTAAACACCCCGAGCAACCTGAAAGATCACAACCGGATCCACCCCAACCCCAAAACCTAATCCTCGCCGGAGACGCCGTACCACCATTGCCGGGAAAGCGAGCACCTCCACAAGTTGTAGTCGACTGCAAATCCGGCCGCCGCACCGCGACGGACACCCAGCTCGATGAACGCATACAGCCATAGTGCTTGCTTGCCCAAACCACCCATCTTCCCGCCACCTCCGCGACGACCAGGCCAGCCACCCAGAACGTCCACTCCCCAGTGATCCACCTCCCTCGCCGCCACGGCCGGCCGAAGCAAAAACACTGGAGAAACCCACCACCTCCACCACCAAACACGGGACGGCAACAAAAGGCAGCGCTCAGTACCTGACGCCGCAGATCTCCACCATGGAGCTTGAAGAAGCAGCAAGACCTCGCACTCCGACGACGCGTCCACCTCGTCATCAGGAAAGCCGCCACGCTCCCACAACGAAGCAGCCCTCTCCTCCTCCCCCTCGCCACCGAGGCCGGCCAGGAACAGAAGAGGAAACCGCAGATCTAGGAGCCAGAAGTACTTAAAGAAGAGGATGGCCGCGACCACGCCTCCGCGCATCTTCCACCTTGGAAGCTTGCCGGAGATCAGATCCGCAGCGAGCTCGACGCCGTACAGGAGCGCCGAAGCTGCACCTCGGGAAGGAGAAAGACGGGCATCCGCCACGATAAGCAACACTGCAGAAACAAGAAAACCTAAACTACTCCCTAGACTACGCTGTACAGCCCGCGCTCCACTCTCTCCACCACGCCGGACGGCAGCGCCGCCGGTGAGGCGAGCCGAGCGAGCCGGGGAGCCCGAGGCGACTCTCAAGGAGGAGACGGGGAGGACGAGAGGATAAGGGAGAGGAGGGGAAAGTAGGGGACCTTGCATTATTGCTCTCAGACATCGAGGAAACTTCACATCGACCATTTCCGCTAGCAAAACTTAAACCAATAAGCAAAGCCATCTTGCATATAGAGTACTCCTTAATTGTCCATGTCTTAAGTCGTCACAGCAACATATACGTCTTTCCACTACTCCCACACGGCATTTCACACCATCAACGCGTAGTTCATCATCTATTTATAAGTACATAGATCTACAACTCCAGTTAGCTACCATTAATCCACACTGAGAGCGACTAAAAAGAGAGGATGGAGGTGGTGATGGGTGCCATGGGATGCTTGCTCCCCAAACTGGGTGAGCTGCTCATGGAGGAGTACATGCTGCAGGAAGGCCTTATTGCTCTGAGACATCGAGGAAACTTCACATGGACCATTTCTGCTAGCAGAACTTAAACTAATAAGCAAATCCATCTAGCATATAGAGTACTCCTTAACTGTCCATGTCCTAAGTCGTCACAGCACATACGTCTTTCCACCACTCCCACACGGCACTGCACACGATCAACACATAGTTCATCATCCATTTATAAGTACATAGATCTATACCTCAAGTTAGCTACCGATTAATCCAGACATTGAGAGCGACCAAAAAGAGAGGCATGGAGGTGGTGACGGGTGCCATGGGAAGCTTGCTCCCCAAACTGGGCGAGCTGCTCATGGAGGAGTACAAGCTGCAGAAAGGCGCAAAGAAAGACATTGGATTTCTCCAGAAAGAGATGAGGAGCATGCACGCTGCCCTTACCAAGGTGGCCGAGGTGCCATGGGATCATCTCGACAAGCAGGTGAAGATCTGGGCCGACGCAAGGTTTTGGATTTCGGTTTTGCATATTTACCGGCCACGGCCGAAATAGGCGAATTTCGGTGATTTCGGTAATTTCGGGTGAAATTCCGGATGAAAAGCTAGAACCAAAATTTGAAAATTAGAACAAAATATAGCCAAAATCAGCGAAAAATTAAATATTCCAGTAAATTTTAAATTAATTTATATTTTCCGAACCAAATTCCTCAATAATTGTAAGTTTTCGACCGGTAAATATTAATACCGGTCGTGACCGAAATGGGCGAAATTCGGCCGGATTTCGGTTTTCCGGGCCGAAATCCAAATCCCTGGGCCGACGATGTCAGGGAGCTGTCATATGACATGGAGGATGTCGTTGACACCTTCTTGGTGTGCGTCGAGGGCTCTGATCCGGCTCCCGACTCCAACAAACTCAAAGTGCAAATTAAAAAGATGTCAAACTTGTTCACCAAACTCAAGGCTCGCCATGAGATCGCTGATGCGATCAAGGAGATCAAGGATCGTGCCCATGAGGTATCTCTTCTGCGTGAAAGATACAGGGTCGATGACGTTGTTGCTAACCAAGCTAGCATAAACAACAACGTTGACCCTCGTCTGTTAGCTCTGTACAAGAACCAGAAGGATCTCATTGGCATTCAAGGCCCAAGACAAGATCTAACCAAGAGGCTGATAGGCGGCGACGGTGGAGTTTCCAAGCAGCAGCTCAAGATAGTCTCAATTTGTGGAATTGGAGGACTTGGCAAGACAACTCTTGCCAAGGCGATGTATGATAGGTTTCAAGCACAGTTTGATCGTTGTGCATTTGTTTCAGTAGGTCGAAACCCTGAAGTGAAGAAAGTTCTCAAGGATATTCTCTTGGATTTGTTCCTGTTCATTGATAGAAATCTGGCACGGCCGGATCTTTCGAAAGAAGAAAATTTTCTCTTGAAGCTGGAAAAGAATGAGTGTAGGGGTGATCTAGCCACATTGGATGAAAAACAACTCATCGACAAACTCCGACGACTACTTGAGGATAGAAGGTATGTACCATTCACCTTAATCCACTATTTCCTCGTCTCAAATTACCATGTGTTTTAGCTTTGGTCAAAGTCAAGAATTTGTGGCATGCAGCACCTTAATCCAGTATTTCGTCCATCTTTAAACTGACATGCGGGATCCTGCATGCTCGTAACACGAGTGCCAAACCTGGCTAGGCTCTAGAAGTGGGGTTCAGCGAGGAATAGGCTAGGTCGATGTTTTGCAGCCTAGCCAGTTCTACAGTCGTCACAAAGTGTCTTCTGTCGCTGGTGGTTCTTGGGCATGGCCGAGGGCTCTTGCAGTGCAATTCTACTGTAACCGAGACATTTCCTTTCCCCTAAAGCTTAATCCAATTGCTCGCATCTGATCTCCTGCCAAGTTCTAAAAAAAGATTTGGTCAAAGTCAAACTTTGTACCAAGTATATATGAAAAAATTCAACATCAACACTAGCAAATCCATATAATAAAATATATATATATTCCGTGATGGCTGTAACATTGATTTGATATTGTAGATGTCGATATTTTTATATACGTGGTCAAACTTTATAAAGTTTGACTTCAAAATAAAACTAAAACACAAGGCAATTTGAGATAGATGGCCTATACATACTTAAAAAATGGTATTTTTAGCTTAGCAATCATCCCAAATTATAGAGGTTCAACTTGTAAATATCATCCAGCGTGATGACAACACTTTATGCTTCCTTCAAGCCATAATGCTTCCCTAGATCATTGTTGCTCGGTGAAGACTGACAATTTGCTACCCCATAAACACTACCGGATTGCTTCATTAGAGAACATCTTCACATATCCAATATCACCAAATGGACGACAAGATTCAAGAATATGATCTTCTAGAGATGCTCACTTAAATTTGCGCTTCTCAATCTTGATGACGATCACCAATTGATGACATCTTGTCTTGGGCTTTATGAAATTCTCCTTTTGTTGTAAGCCCATAGAAATATACCTAGTCCCACACAGAAATACCAACACAGCCCAACCATAGTGAAAACTTAGTTTCATCATAGATCTGTCATCTCCCACGACACGAGTGTGGTAAACAGTGTTGAGGTTCCTTATGTCTTTAGGGTGGAGAGAGGGTTTTGCGCCGGTTCAGGGTCCTCGGCAGTTTGTATACGTTGGGCGGAAGGGAGAGATGAACTCACGCGGTGTTAGGCCCCACGACCCGACGGTTCGTTGTGAGGGGCTTGTACGCATGTGGGACATGCGCCTCCCAACCGTTGGGCACCGGTGATTACGACACATGTCCATGTTGGGTGGTCGCGACATGAAACAGTTGAGGGAAGGCACGATTTCGTGCGTAGTGCGCATGCGCATTCATTCGCGCAAGACTTGTATTGTGTCATTACTTGTTAGGATGGACTCTATCTTAATAAAACTAAAAAAATGCATACATCTAGCAAATCTACTTTCATCACCTAAGTAGGTGGTGCATCTCACGAATTGATAAAATATAGTTGTGATGAAATAAAATGTTATCAATATAGTACAGATGTGTATGTATTTCTCAAGTGCCATTTTTCTCTCTTTTTTATTGCACCTTGTAACAAGGCCATATATTCAAATTCCTTATTGAGGTGGTTGTTATGGATTTTGTTTTTAGCATATATTTGAGATACTTTTACTATCTAATTCATGCCTCTTGCACTATCATGGGATAGGTACTTCATTGTTATTGATGATGTATGGGATTTAAAAGCATGGGAAATAATAGCATGTGCTATGGTGAATAACAATCATGGAAGTCGAATTATTATAACCACTCGTATTCTTGATGTCGCCGTGAAGACCGGTCATGTTTACAAGCTAGAGCCACTTTCTCGTGATTCCTCTGAAGAATTGTTCTATTTAAGATTATTTGGTGGTGAGGAGAAATGCCCTTATGATCAACCGGCTGAGATAATCAATAAACTTATACATAAATGCGGTGGTGTGCCATTAGCAATCATTACAATAGCTAGTTTGTTGGTTGGTAAACCGTTGGAGGTGTGGCCCAAGGTGTATACATCTATTGGTTTTGGGGGTGGAGTTAACACAGATGTCGAGAACACGAGAAAGATATTATCATTTAGCTATTATGATCTACCTTGCTATCTGCGGTCTTGTTTGTTGCACCTGAGCATATATCCTGAGGACTCTTTGATCATGAAAGACTCCTTGATATGGAAGTGGATAGCGGAAGGCTTTGTTCGTGAGGAAGAAGGGGCCGGATTATTTGAAACCGGAGAGGGATACTTCAGTGACTTAGTAAATCGAAGCTTGATTCAGCCTGTAGAGGATGAAGATGATTTTGTCATATGTGGCTGTCGTGTTCATGACATGGTGCTGGATATGATTTGCTTATTGGCAAAAGAACAAAATTTTGTTACCATACTGGATAGTATTGGGAAATACTCATCTTTGCAAAAAGATACTCATAGGTTGGCTGTCCAAACAAGCGTTGAAGAGCAAGACAACCCTTTGGCTAACACGAGCATGCTGAAGCTGAGGTCATGCTATGCCACCATGTGTAATCTCAGTGTGATGCCATCACTTTCAAGGTTTCAAGTGTTACGTGTTCTGGCTCTGGAAAACTGCAGTTTTGAGACAGACCGTCCTTACCATCTTGAGCATCTTCGGTGGTTACCTCAGTTGAGATATCTGAGTTTTGAGAACACACCTATTAGTGAGCTCCCAGAAATAGGATATCTGAAGTTTCTGTAGACACTGGACTTGAGGGACACCAAGATAAAAGTACTGCCGCGGAGTATTGGTTTGCTAAGGAAACTTAAGCGCCTGCGCGCTGGTGGGGACAATGTTTATATAAGACCGCCGAATTGGATAGCAAACCTGACATCGTTGGAAGAGCTATATTTGCATATTCATACTCGCGATCAGGAGCCATATATCTTTCAACTCGGCAAGCTGACAGAGCTGAGGGTGCTCATCTGCAATTTCGATTACGGAATATTGGAACGGCAGTCGAAGAAAACCCTTGTAGAGTCCATAGGCAATCTGCAGAAAATCCAAGTCCTACGAATTCGGTTCATGTCGCAATTGAATGGAGATATCTGGACTAGCTATAAGCCTCCTCCGCAGCTCCGTGAACTGGTCTTATGGGGCGGATTCACTAGGCTCCCGGCGTGGATTAATTCCTCGCCTCCTCCGAACCTCTCCACCCTACACGTGCAGGCGGATGAATTGGAGGAGCAGGATGTGGTGGCCCTAGGGAGGATGACGGAGCTGTGTGTTCTCGCTGGCACTGTGTGGATGCCTGCAGGCATGGAATTCCCTGATGGTGTGTTTCCCAAGTTGAGGGCATGTTCGATCATTGCACCTTTCAGGTTTCAACAGGGAAGTATGCTGGACCTTGAATTCATTACGTTCGTCGTGGTTGTGCGGGACTCCAAGAATGCATACACTGGCTTTGACTTTATTGAAAGCCTGGGAAACCTCCCTTCGCTTCGGAATGCCCAAGTTCTTATCATCTGCTCCGGTGCCAGTGCTAAGGATGTGGAGGAGGTGGACGCAGCGGTGAGGCAAGGAATCGACACTCATCCCAACTGTCCCACGCTTTCTCTTAAGAGGCACGGTGAGAATAAGGTACGGTACTATTACCCCTCCATCTATTCTAGACTGCTGCAGTTTCTGAATTTTTCTAATCGGCTATCTTTCTTCTGTTTAACATTATTTCTTTCTTTTACATAGATCGGCGAAGCAGAAGAAGCTAGAGCATCATACACGGGGACGGCGGAGGCGGCTCAAGCAGAGACCCAGCCCACATTCGACGGCAACCGTGAAGCGGAAGCAGCTAGAGTGTCCTACTTAGAGATGGCTGAAGCAGAGACCCAACCCACAATCCACGCTCGTATGCCAGCTACGGTGCCGGCTAGACGGACGTGGAGAGATTGGGCATGCTTTCCTTGCCTCGACCCCGGCACGAGTTCTGCCGCACCCCCCGCTTCAAACTAGTGTGGTGCTGCTGGGGAGAGCTCAGGTTGAGGATGAGAATGAGACTGTCCAGCAGCTTGCCCTGAATGATGCGACGGTGTTATTGCTTTGTGATCGGTTATAATGTGTCTTGGTACTCTTTGAACTTGGTATTTGGATTGTAATAGGATAGTACAGGTTGCCAGGTTTTTTGCCCCGCAGTCTATGCTCTATGGTCGAAATCAGTCATAGACAGCGGGTTTTCCTGGGTTGCGTGAATTCTCTGTACCATTTACTGTGCTATAAGACTAGTTCTTTCCGTTGTGTGAAGTATTAAAACGTCCTTGAACAATGGGTTTTAGGTTCCTAGTACTATGTCGGATTAAGAACAGAAAAATTGGCATTCATTAATCATGAAGTTTGGACATTCATTAATCGTGAAATCTAGGTCTCTATTCGTAGAGCTCAGGTTCAATGACTAACTCCGCCTCATCTATTCATTTCCGGTTCCAAAATATTGATTCCAAAGTCAATTATGGCAACCACAAACTTTAACTGAATCTAGCCTCAAGCACTGTTATAGACGATAGGCAATTAAACGATTAACAAAAGTAAGATCAACAAAGGGGACACCATATTTTAACGTGGAAAACCCCATCCAATGAGAAGGGTTAAAAACCCCGGGCAACAGCCATCAAAATCAGGGGTGAAGCCAAGATTTAGACATAGGGGGGCGAGCAATGGAAATCCAACGTGAAGTACAATGTAGGAACACATCAAAGTCTAAGACTAAGTACAACTATAAACGAAAGTCTGAAAATAAATTTTATGAAGAAATTAGCATATCCAATTTGAAGATTGGTAAATAAAGATAATAGGAGCGGAAATCAAATCCCCAAAGCTAATTTTTTCATAAGTTTAAATATAACTACGTTGTTACCAACTACTAGATCTTCTTTTTCTAGAGTTTCCAGCTATTATATCTAAATTTCATGCATTAGCCCGATTTGAGATTGAAGCACTTGGGCTAGCAACATAGGGCTAATCCGAAGAAAAAGAGGAATTAGAACAGATTAGCAGTACTCATGTACCTTGATTAATAATTTGGTGATGAGTTGATGGGGCGGTGGCGCAGACAGGCGGCAAGCAGGCAACGACGATCAGCCAACATAGTCACTGGTACTCGGCTGGATTCATTCGCCATTATTCGAGCCTAAGGTCGGCGGCGCAGTAGCCACTCCGTAGCCAAGGGCGACAAGTATTCACGATCGATGTTTTTTTTTTCGAAACACAGTACAACGCAGACGCTCATATACACGCGCATACACTCGCCCCTATGAACGTACACACGCACACCCTACCCCTATGAGCACTTCCGAGAGACTGAGCCGGCGGATCAGATCTTGAGATTGACGAAGTCACCACGGGCGCCTCGCTGTCGACGGGAACGTCGCCTCCCACTGAAGAATATTCCGCCTAAATGAGAAACACCAGTGTCAAACCTGGAGTTTGAACTCTAGTGGGCTGGGGGTACAACCACCCTCCTAACCATCTTGCCACAGGCAAGTTCTCTATTCACGATCGATGTGATTAGGCGAGAGATAACAGGGGCTAAACGACCCAGGAGATTTGCTATCATGTTACATCGTGGCTGGCCCTGTACTCGAGCCGAACCAAAAACCTTTCCAATCTACTCTCTCCTTGACTTCTTATCAGCAAAAATAAGGCCACCATTTGTGGGCTGCCAATAAATCAGTCTTGGGTTTTTCCTGCGCTGGGACCTCAGCTCCATGGGCCAATAAATCAGTACTACAGCGTTGATACACGGAATAGGCCTTACTCACTTTGAGCCCGGGGTTAGGGTTTGAGGCCATAACTAAAGTTCCAAGCCTATCACCGTTTTTTTTTCATAACTTTGCATATCTGCCCAACCATAGTGCAGCAGGACCCAATAATCCGCTCATTACAGCTCCCATCACACTAAAACCGACATCCCATAATAAGATACTCCCTCTGTTCCAATTTAGATGACTTCCATTTATCAAAATGTGGATGTACTTAGACATGTTACATGTATAGATACATCCATATGTGGCTAAATGAAAGTCATCTAATATGGAACGGAGGGAGTAGAAATGATTACACGCTCCCACGCTGTTAAGCAAGAGACAACTTATTTGGTAGTCGCCGTCCGAAGCCCCCGCCACCGCCATCCCTTGCCGCCCCGAGAGTAGAGTTCGACACCACCACCATCGTGTCGTCCGCCGCGCCGCCGCTTAACTGAAGTGCCGACCGCGCGGCAGCTGGTGGTCACGCCAGGCCCTTGGACGCGTCACATTTCGTACATTGATTCCATTCAGATTTCATATTATGAAGTCATTCATTGAAGCTAGGGCCTCTCGTTGCTCTCCTGTAATTCACATGTTCATCATCCTCTATGACAAATACTTCGTTCTATAAGCATTGAGGTGAATCTTGAACTTTACCTAACCTGCATTTAACATGCATTGTTCAGTTGAAGTCTCAGCTAAACCTTCTACATCGCACACATGAACTTCCGATTCAGTTGTAGGGTTGACTGATACGTCTCGAACGTATCTTTGACATGCAACTCAGTATTGTCATCAAAAGAGGTGTCGATAAGCATGCCATCTCGTGCGCGTCAATAGTATCGTTGTCTCAGAGAAAATCTAGCAGGGCAAATACACATGTCACTCTTAATTAATTCATGGTAATGATAACAGACCGGGAACAGCAGGTGCTCTGCTTATTTCATTATAGAAGGGGAAAAAACCATTACAAGTAAAAAAAAGCCCGAAGGCACACTGCTGCAAACGCAGCACACCAAGAGTCAAACAAAAACTAAAAAACCTTAAGCACTACTTAGGCCAATTCCATGTACAGTACTACTTAGGCCTTGCTTGGATGGACCGTATTTTAGTCAATATCGGCGTAACTTTTACGGACGTCTGCAGGTCCTGCAAAAATTCCTGCGCGAGGCCAAGAAATATTACGGAGACATAAATCCTCCCGACATACCAAGCGGGACCTTATGGTATTGTGTGCCTAGCAAATAATCGGTTTTGCTAAGTCTCAGCTAGCTGAGACCTAACTTAGGTCTCAGTCACATCCGTGGACGTTCGATCCTCTACATGCTTTGTGATTCGCGTTTTTTTAAAGCGATAGTTGTTTGTTGGCCCGTTTGTCTTTCTGTTGGGCTCGCGTGTTTTTTTCCTACCGAGGTTTAAGTTGACCGGGCCGAATACTTGTTCTTGTTGGGCTCGTGTGGTTTTTTTCTACCGAGCTTTTAAGTGGACCGGGCCGAATACCAGTTCTAGTTGGGCTTTGTTGTGAGTTTTTTTTTTTGGAGTTTGGGTAAGTGGAGTGGGCTGGATTTTGTTTGATTGTCTATTTTTGGTCCGATTTTTAGTTTTTTCCGGTATGTTTATTCGAATTAGATAACTGGGCTGGTTTTTTTGTTGCTGGTTTTTTGGTGTGTAGCATTGTTGTTTGGTCTGATTTTGTACTAAATTTTTTTTTGTCCGTTTTTTTCTGAATTTTTGAATAACATCACGTGAGTTCGAGGTAAAAATAATTTTGTTATATAATGGATGATTTTTTTTGATTTTGTTGTGTTGATTTTAATTGTGTTGCAAAAAGGTTTAAACGCAAGAAAACATTTGTGTTAAGGCATTTACTCTTTTTTGTCAGAGCTTTTTTTTGGGTTAGGGGGTAGGACGATTTAGAATTGTGGTTTTTTATTTTACATGAGCTTTGGATTTTTTTTGTTTTTTGTTTTGTTTTGAAGCCGGCTGCAACCGCACTTGCAACTAAGTGTTTTTTCCCTGGGACTGGCTAGTTGCAAATACGTTTGTAACTGAGTCCCCCCTGAGTCAGGCCAGTTGCAACCACACATGCAACCGAGTTTCAATTATTATTTTTGTTACTTTTTTCTTATTAATTTAATTTTAATTATATCAATTTTTTTTTTTTTAGTTTTTTGAAGAGTTTCCCCTGAGATAGGCTAGTTGCAACTGCACTTGCAATTGAGTTTTTCCCTGAGACAGGCCAGTTGCAACTGCACTTTCAACTGGGTTTTTTTTAGAGCCAGTCAACTGAGTTTTTTTCTGAGCCAGTTACAACTGCACTTGCAACTGAGTTTTTTTTATAGAGCTAGTTGCAACTCCACTTGCAACTGAGTTTTTTCAGAGCCAGTTGCAACTGCACTTGCAACTGAGTTTTTTCTTATCATTTTAATTATTATTTTGTTCTATTTTTATTATTTTTAATTATTTTTTGTTTTTGTGTTTTGTTTTTTGTCTGGAAGCCAGTTGCAACTAAGTTTTCCTCAGCCAGTTGCAACTGAGTTTTTATTATTATTTTTTTACTTTTCTTATTATTTTTAATTAATTTTTGTTTTTGTGTTTTGTTTTTTGTCTCGGAGCCAGTTGCAACTGCACTTGCAACTAAGTTTTTCTGAGCCAGTTGCAACTGCATTTGCAGCTGAGTTTTTCCTGAGGTAGTTGCAACTTCACTTGCAACTGAGTTATTTTTAGAGCCAGTTGCAACTGCACTTGCAACTGAGTTTTTTATTATTATTTTTGTTACTTTTCTTATTATTTTTAATTATTTTTTGTTTTTGTGTTTTATTTTTCTTCTCGAAGCCAGTTGCAACAGCACGTGCAACTAAGTTTTTCTGAGCCAGTTGCAACTGGCTTTGCAACTGAGTTTTTCCTGAGCCAGTTGCAACTCCACTTCCAACTGAGTTTTTTTAAGAGCCAGTTGCAACTGAGTTTTTTCTTATCATTTTCATTATTTTTTTTGTTAATTTTTTTGTGTGTTTTGTTTTTTGTCTGGTAGCCAGTTGCAACTGCACTTGCAATCTAAAATTTTCTGAGCCAGTTGCAACTGCACTTGCAACTAATTTTTTTTGAGCTAGTTGCAAGTGCAGTTGCAACTTGCAACTGAGGTTTTTCTTCAGAGTCAGTTGCAACTGCATTTGTAATAGATGTTTGTCGAGTAATTGAATTCAGTCGTGCAGCACCCCACCCACCGGCCCACGCCACACGCTCGCGTGGGTTAGTGTTACATCGGACCCAAGCCTACTATGGTGTGCCTAGGTCTCCACTTCGCGTCCCGATTTGGAGTGTGTCTCCTGTTGAGCTGGACATGGACGTTCGGGGACACTGTTCTTTATTTATTCCTACCAATATATACTCGATGAAAGCAACTAGACTTGTAATTGGCATGTTTTTGTAATAGTTGAATATTTGGCTTTTCAATTATTTGGGCAACAAGGTTATATTGTAATTGAGATGTTCTTTATCTGTTTTGTCTTTCTATATGTAAAAATTCTTTTTTGTATGTACATAACAAAGTACAACAGCATGGACCTACGTATAGACAAAGTTAAAAATTTCTATTTACTGGGTCATTTTTCTTAACATCATTTTTTGTCGGCCAATGAAAAAGACGGTTTTTTTTAGACAAAGAAGGACCGTACTTTTTTTAGATAAAGAAGGACCGTACCGAAAGCTAGCTACATATCTATATCTGTACTATATAATATTACTAAGCGACCGTAGGTACGTCAGGCAAATTTATATTTTAGTCCCTCGAGAACAACAAAATCAACCCGCAGTCCCTTCTGGTCTATGGTCGCGACTTTGCAGTTTAGGCCCTGTCTTCAACCTCCCGGCCTCTCCCGATTCGATTCCCAGCAGAGCACCACCACCGCGCTCCATCGACGGCCCTACCTCACCGGCGCGGCAGCCCTGGATTCACGGGCATGCCATACTTGAACTTGCCCCCGTTCTTCTACGAGCACTAGCGCGTGAGCCCGTCGGTCCCCTTCTCCAACGCACACGCTGACTGGTGTCAGGCCGCCGCCCTCGCAGCTCCCGCGTGAAGCACGCTCCTCTGCCCCACGCCTCGAATCCGCCACGGCTACACTTCTGTCCTAGGTCGAGTTCTGTCCGAGCCAGCAGCAGCGCATGGCCGTATCATCATCTGGCATGGTTGTCTCCCGGTCTGAGCATGTGGTGCATCCAATCAATCTAATAATAAAAGCATTAAGGTTTCTTGTGGTACGTCATTTTTTTTGCCGATTTTACCCTCCCACCAAACCACATATTTACCCACCACTACCACCCATAAGTTAAAATCAAAAGTTACATAACGTTTCAATTTTTTTCTTTTTCCGGTCTCCCTTCGGCTGTTGGTTTCGTACGTCTTGCGGTCTTGCCTCCCACGCCCAAGCCCGTTCCGGTCCGGTCTCCGATTCCCGTCCAATCCAAAACGGAAAGAAACCGGAGGGGACTCCTCATGAAAGAAAACAACTCTGTTTCCTTGCTCCTACCGTACCCCTGGTTCCCTGTATATATACACGTGGGATCCTAACCCACGAGCATCGATCAAGGCATTTACTCCACCGCGACACCGCCGATGAAGTGCATGGTGGAGCGCATCGACCTTATCCTGGGGATGCCGGACGAAGTCGCCGTCGACTGCCTGGCTTGCGTCCCACAAGGCGCTTGGGTGGAGGAGCGCCGCTCCCGCGCGGCTCTGATTCAGATGTAGCGCAGGCGCTGCCTTGGCGACCCGTCTCACGGTGATGGGCGGCTGGTCCTAAGATCTTCGAGCCCGTGGCAGAAGTCCACGTGCTCGACGCGGCCACCGGAGTTTGGCGGCGGGGCACGGCGGAGCACGCCGAGGTCGGCGTGGTCTTTCTCCGTGTGCGGGGCGACGAGCGACACGATCTACGTGGCCGGCGGGACCTGCTGCCGTACATGTCGGAGGAGGCCGCCTGGGCTTAAGGCCGGCGAGGCACGCGCGGTCGTCGTCGGAGGCGGCGAGTGGTTGGTGCTCACCGGCGCCATCGAGCCGGGAGGGCACCGGCTCTGGGTGTTCGACGTCAAGTCGATGAGCTCGACCGTAGTGCCCCAGCCGCCGGAGTTCACGGGATTCGTCTCTCCCTGGCTTCCGTCCGCGTCCGCGACTCCGCGTGTGATGTGCCGTTCCCGACCGGCCATCTCCATGCCCATGCCCGATCAGATCCATACCGACGGCCGGTCATAGGAGTGCAGCTGCGCGCATTTGTCATGCCACCGACGTCGCACGTCGGCCTCTCGCCCTTTCTCGTGAACCTGCACGTAGTAGAACGGCGGCGGCCGCGCGCTGGCTGGCGTCCCGATCTGCAGTCACCGGCCCACCGCGACATGGTCTTCTCGGCAGTTTTGAGGGAGAACGCGCCAAAGGATGACATATCGGCGTGCTCATCTGAGTAAAGCAAAGAGCCAGGGCCAAACCTGGGGTTACCCATTACCCTACCAAAGGAGGTTCGGGTCAAACCTGATCCTAGATTATTTCTAGAGGTCCAGCGCTCCAGTAACAGGACCGGACCGAACCGCTCCTTTCACATCTTGAAGACCAATAAACTTGCGTGGTTGAGAAGCAGTGCCGCCCTAGACACTAACTCATGTATTCTTTCTTCCTTTTCACCAAACTATGGATCTGCCGGACTCTCAATCGTTGATAAACCTCTGTCTTTATACACTGATATAGTTCTTTATCCAGTTCAAGCTGCATTATTTACACACGTTGATTTTGTAAAGATGGTAAGACAGCACGGATATTTTCTTACATTCCATGATGCTATTTCAGTCTTATTGGGATGTATAATGTACTGTATTGTTCTTCCAGCTTTGCTGCATACGTCGTTCATCCTATGAAGGAACTGGGCTAGCACATTAAGTTAGCAGAAGTACATTTGCTGCAGTTGCATGTTCAAGTGAAACATATATCAGTCTTATGAGCAGAAGCGGATACACAACTAACGAGCCTGCGAAGTTGCAATGAGAATTGATAAAATAGATCATGTTCTACTCCATGGACTATAACTTTAGGATGTAATCCATCATATTCCACTCCATTAGGATGTGTACTGCATTATTATATTCTGGAGATTTTATCCGGGCTATTTAGTATGCCACAACTTTATTTCCTACTATCTGGTAAAAATACTACGCCACTAGATACATTGCCCTATCTTACAAAGTTACAATGCAATTGATCTAACGATAGTATGAATTATTGATCTTTTTCCTCTTTAATATTTTACGAAACCACGTCAAATAGTATGTACCCATCGCAACACACGTTTTCATCTTGTCATCCGGCATCATTAATCCAGCGACACTACACCACCGTGCCGATGAGAAAATTGTACTACATGAACATATTTTTTCTCTCCCGTTGCAACGCACGGGCCCTTTTGCTAGTATACTAAAAAAAACCTAAAGCTAGCTACAGCCGTAGCAAGCAAGGAGCAGCTAGGCCTATTAGAAGCAGCGTCAAGGCCCATGCGATCCTCAGCTAACGACCAAACGTGATCGATCGATCGATCGGAAGTAGACTAAAGAACTCCACGTACGGATGGGTGACGTCAGCCATTGATACTTAGCTTAACTCTCAGTTAGCTGAGCCCTAGACACACCCGCAAATAATAATCCTTTTTGTATGTCCAAACACGAGACGTTTAGAGAACGCACTACTATTTTGTCAAACCGCCTGGTTTGGCAGATTTGGTTCGCACAAGGACGACGCAGTTGATCTGGACTCCTACACCAACCGCAGTAAGAAGTAAGGGCACGGTTACAAGCAGATTGATCTACGAGATTAGGATTGACTTAGTTGCGTGTGCATGCATTAGCTCGATCGTTCTCTCCTGGATCTATTCGACGGATTAGCGTCCGGCATGACGGCCAGCCTCGCGCCGGCAGCAGGGTGGGCCGACCTCCCGCTAGACCTACTCGGCAACGTCTCCGACCGCCTGTGCGACGTCGCCGATTTCGTCCGCTTCCATGCGGTCTGCTCGCCATGGCGCGACACGGCGGCGTTGACAGCGACCCGCCCAGCCTTCCTGCCGACACGGCCGTGGATCCTTGCGCCATGCCACGGCGTCATCTCGCAGTACCCCTTCGTCAACCTCCGACGTGTGTCACCGGAGGCGGCGACGACGACGAGGCTTAGCTGCCACCGCCGCAGATACTACATGGATGCTCTCCCGTGCACATCATCCACAGTAAGGGCTTGTGACATGAACTGGGTGGCCAGCGCGGATGGCACTGCCGTCTGGCTCTTCACCGGGAGCCCCGAGCCAAAACTCATAGACATTCTCACAGGAGTCGTCTCCCTCCTGCCTCCCTTCCCAGACGACGATGAGATCAAGCGGCCGATGGAGAGACCTCGAGGCATCGTCTACGGCGATGGCACCGTCATGCTGTACAGTTTCTTCCCAGACTTTCATTTTGGACACCTATTCACGGCGGCCATCCTACATCCCGGCGACACCGTGTGGACGGTGGCTAAAAAGAGATTGCTTGTGGTGGGAAGCTACTGTTTCGGCGCCATGTATGATCGAGACGACGGGAAATTACTCTTGTGGATCCGCGAGTGCTGCTACGTCCTGACGTTGAATCCGGAAGCCAATAACAACGGCAGCAGCGTGGTCCGTGAGGACATGCTCAAGCTGATGCGGCATACAACTGAAATTGAGGGACGCAGGTACATCCACGATTGCAGCTACTTCTTCGTGTCCCACGGCGAGTTGCTATGGGCGTCCATCCTGGTCGAACAAGAGTGGTACCATGGCTACATCCACGATCAGTGGCGGAGCTCAAAAAAAAATTATGGGCGGGCCAGACTGAACAAAACACAATCTTTTGGGGGAAATTGAAGAACAAATTCATTATTCTGTGAAGAATATATGCTATAAATTGCTAACTAATACTAATTTCTTGATAGAAATAAGACTACATAGGCAGGGGAATTAGAGAAGAAAAAGGCATAGATTCGGCCGCAATGTCGCTACCGGCTCCTAGAACTCCTGCCGACCCCGTGCCCGTGTCGTGCGGCCGTGCCTGCGGGCTGCAGCCACCGCCTGGCTAATCCCCGGATGCCAACGGCAGCACGGCACTGCTTTGCCTCCTCTGCTCCACCGTTTCCCCCGATTTCTCCCTTTGTTTCGTTCAAATTTCTAGACCTAGCTGAGGCGCCTCCATGGCCATGGCTTCTGACGAGAGAATCGAGACTCGAGAGGAACGAGAGAGGCAGCATAGGTGAAGGGGCAAGGCATGCTAGTGGGCTGGGCCTCAAATGCACAAGGGTTAATAATATTTTGGGAAAAAAACTGGGCGGGCCATGGCCCAGTTCGGCCCCAACGGAGCTTCGCCAGTGTCCACGATGACCCACCGCCACGCGCCGTATCTCTTACTGTACAGGTGCTGGAACGAGCGGCCGCCGGCGGCAACAGGATGCAATGGGTGAAAAAGGACGGCCAGAGCCTCAGTGATCGCGTCACGTTTCTCGGGTCGCCTGCCAGTTTCACCGTGGACGTTGCGCCTCTTGGTGTGAGCGGCGGGTATGCCTACTTTGTCTTCAAACGAGGTGTGTACAGCTACAACCTCACCGACGGCAAGGCCAAGCTTGTGACTGAGCAGCAAGAGAGGCTGAGTCCGGATTGGGGCTCTGACAAGATATTCATGTGGCTCCAACCCCAGCCTACCATTGCTCCAATCCAAGAAATCAGAGAAAGGCTCGAGGCTTCAAACGAGAAGAATGATTTTTGCTTACTTTGTTAGTTGCATGCATACATTTTCTAATAGAAAACGACAGGGGGCTACTATTCTTATTTTATTTCTATTACATGTGTCCGAATTAGTTGACATACATCCGTATATTGCCAAATTTGCATCAAATAATCCAGGACAGAGAGAGTAATTTGGTATTTTATTCATGTTTTCTCTTTATATAAATAGTAAAAAAAAACACAACCTTCAACTGAATTTGGATGACAACTAAATAACAATGTCCCACGGTGCAGCTGACCCGAGTACAATCTACTCCTGCCTCCGTCTTGCAGACCTCAGGACCACGACTTCGGTGCGACGGTGATGCCGGCTTCGTGACCGTGGTGGCGCATGTTGGTGGGCGGCTAGTTTGGTGGTGGCAAGGCCTCATCTTGCGGGGCTCCGGTGCTACGGATCGTCTAGGGATTATGGATAGGGTTGTGCGGGAGAAATCCTTGTTGGCTGGGCCGACACCGACGCGATCCCGCCTCTGGGTGGCCTCATACCTTTCTGAAGGGCGTCGTGGCTACCCTTTGTCCGCATCCCTCTTTGTGCCGGGGGAAACCCTAGGATCAGTGTGCTGGTCCGGGCAGTAGCGTGCGCGTGCCTTCTTGAAGGTGCTGTTTGGTACTCGTCGATTCAATGCTAGGAGCGTGGTGGTACTTTCTCGGAGACGGCGCAACGGTTTCGAGTCGTCGTAGCTTAGTCAATCCGCCTATGTCTCCTTTTCTTTTTCTTTTCTCGCTTTTCTTTGGGTGTATGTTTGCTGCTGCCCTGGCATTTCAATATTGTTTGTTATATCGGGTGGTTGCTATATTAATATAGCGGGGCTACGGCCTATTTCGTGCATGCTCGGGGTGTACAACTACAACCAGTACTTACCTGTATTTCTCTCAAACGAATTTCTGAAATCAAATGAGCCATGAACCATGTTTGTTTTCAGAATGAGAGTCTAGAGTAAGTGAGGTTTCAACAAATGGTTTGTCGATTCATGATGGCATCCGTTTAGTTGGGCAATGTTGCTCCCTCCATGTTTTAAATTTCAAGAATTTACCCATATTTCTCTCAAACTAATTTTTGAAAATCAAATGAGCCCTGAACCTTGTTTGTTTCTAAAACGAGAGAGAGTCCAGACTCGAACCGAACCGAATAATCATGAGTACGCCTACCTAATCACGTCACCCACCCCTACCTCCCCTCCCCAAACCGGCTGGCCACGCCACGCCGATCCTCACTTTTTTGTTCACCACAACGCTATGTCATGTGGCTTCCCTTGGCGGACGCCGGCATAATACAATTCTGCTCCGGCTGCTGGTGATCGGGCACCTGAATCATCATGGATGCTACCTCCATGAGTTAATTAAAATGGCGCTGTTAGTGGATGTATGTACAACAATATATTTGTATTTAGACAAGTCTGGCGTCAAGTATTTTGGGATTGAGTGAGTACTTATGTAGTTGTCTCCAGCAGGTTGCAACAAAGTAGTACTCCCTCCATTATGAGACAAGAAACAAAAATATTCTACAACTATCGCAAATGTTATGGTAAGTAAATAACACTTACGAAATTAACATCTTTGACAATGTGAACTTTGAGGTCAAATGATTATCATGCCATATGTTGAAACACCCATGTAAGTGATATTGGATTTGTAAACTAATCTATAATTCTTACATCATGTTAGATCAATGCCGGAGGATAGCTATCACTGATAAAAATAATTGAATTAAGATAAATTAGTCTATCCTCCTATTAATAGCTAGAATTATCTTGTTCGAACGTTTCTTCCTCTCACTAACTCACTCCATATTATAGTCTGCAACATTTGACAAACATGAACGTGGTGAGAATTTGTCCATAATTTTTATATAAATATACTTCTAAAGATAAATAACTTATGTAGTTGGTCAAAAAAATGTTCATGAAATAAAATATCGTTTCATTGTTATCTCATTATTTCCCATTATGTGAAAATTAACATAAAAAATCTACAAATCTGGAGTCGGGGCCTAGTAGTTGGCGAGCTTCTGGTTGGGGCCGGCCGGACAAGTGCGAATGGGGCCCCTTCAAGCTTCCACATCCGGTGGTCACCGGCCTGACAAGTGTCAGTGGGGCCACTGCAGTTTGAGAATAGAGAGGCGGGGCCGGCGACGGTGGATGCGGGGCCCGGCTGCGCATCTTGGGGGACAGGGGAGGGGCGACAGAGGTGAGATATGGGTAGGGGAATCGCGGGAGGAAGATGACGAACCGTCTGGACCGCTCCATGATTTATACTAAACTATTTTACTTATGTATAAGTCATTATGTTATCAGATCTTCATTACAATCTTATTGATATAACCGATAATATTAATAAAAAAATCATATTATCGCTAACATTATTAACTAAATGAATTATGGACACTGAAATTTCAATATTTTATAACTGAAACATTGGTAGTAATAAGCTAGACGGTTAAGCTCAAATGGACACAATCGAGGTACAATCAAAGTACATAAGCTACATCTAATCAAATGATAAGGAACATGAACCATATACGTTCCACTTAGATATTCCATAGTGTACCTGTGTTTATTTATCATCTTTAAGTATGTAGATAAGTATATATAATACAATGTAGTTTGTAAAATTATGTTAACCCACTTTTTTATTATGGTATTTTCTATCTTAGACGTACAGAGAGTAATCGAGAGCAAACAAGAGTATGTGAGGTTTGAAAAAATGGGTTGTCCATTCATGATGGCTGCTGATTATTTGGGTCTTGTTGCTCTCTCCATGTTTTAAATTTCAAGAATTCACCCATATTTCCCTCAAAATAATTTTCGAAAATCAAATGAGCCCTGAATCCAGTTTGTTTCGAGAATGAGGAAGAGTCCAGACTAAAACCTAACCCAACAGTCTCCCCCACCTAATCACGTCACCCACTGCTTTTCGGTTACGTCCCCAAACCGGTCGGCCACGCAACGCCACGCGATCCTCGCCATGGCCGACGACGAGGACACCGGCGCCCTCTCGGATGTCGATGAGGACCCCCTCCCTCCCCCATCCTTCTCCTCCAAACCTCCATGATTTATACTAAACTATTTTACTTATATATATAAGTCATTATGTCATCAGATCTCCATTACAATATTTTAGATATAACCTATAATTTTAATTTTACTTTTTTCAAATTGTACCTAACATTATTAACTAGATAAATATGGAAAATCAAATTTCAGTATCTTATAATTGAAACGTTGGAAGTACATATATTACACGATTAACTAGATATAATCAAGGTACCAAAAAAAATTAGTTAAAAAACCAGTAAATAGAAATTTATGTGGATCTAATCAAATGATAAAGAAAAAGAACCATATATGTTCCACTTAAATATTCAATAGTGTATTGGTGTTTATTTTATTATTTTTAAGGTTGTTCATAAGTATATATAATACTCCCTCCGTTCCAAAATAGATGACTTCCATTTGTCCAAAAGTTGATGTATCTAGACATGTTACGTATATAGATACATCACTTTTGTACAAATTGAAGTCATCTATTTTGGAACGGAGGGAGTACAAAGGAGTGCGTAAAAATTTGTTAACCCACTTTTTTTTATCATGCTATTATCTATCTTAGCCATAACTAATAAAATTCTAGAGTATGTCATGTTTCAAATTTCAAGAATTTACCCATATTTCTCTCAAACTAATAAAAAAAAATCAAATGAGCCCTGGACCCTGTTTGTGTTGTAGAATGAGAGTCCAGACTCGGACCGAACCGAACCGAACAGTCAGTAGACCTACCTAATCACGTCACCGACCCCCACCTCCCGAGCGACCGTCCCCAAACCGGCCGGCCACGCCACGCCGATCCTCGCAGCCCCCGCCATGGCCGACGACGAGGACGCCGGCGCCCTCTCCGACGTCGACGAGGACCCCCTCCCTCCCCCATCCTCCTCATCCACCTCCTCCCACCCCAATCCCAGCCCCAGCCCAACCATGCCGACGCGCAGCAGCGCTCCTCGACCTAACCGCCGAGCTGGAATCTGAGCGCCGCCTCCGCCGCGCGGCGAGGATGCCCTCGCCGCCTCCGAGACGCGGCTCACCCGCCTCAAGGCCTTCGCGCAGGACGCGCTGCGCAAGCGGGACGACCAGAGCGCCGCCGCCGCCGCCTCCCGCGCCCTCGCGGCCCTCCAGGCCGAGGCCGCCACCGCCTCCTCCATGCTCGCCTCGGGCCTCGACCGGATCTCCGCCAAGGCCTCCCCCGCCACCCCGCCCGCCCCGCTCCCCACCTCCGCCAAGTACTCCGCCGGCCTGCCCGCGCTCGCCTACGGCGTCCTCAAGCGCTCCAACGACATCGTCGACGACCTCCTCGCCCAGATCGACGCCGCCCGCCGCGACCGCGACGAGCAGATGGACCGCCGCAACTACCAGATCGCCATCGAGGTCTCCGAGCTCGAGGCGGCCGTCGCCACCCGCGCCGCCGAGTCCGAGTCCCTCTCCAAGTCCCTCTCCGAACGGGACGAGGAGATCGCATCGCTCCAGGATAAGCTCGCCGACCTCGAGGCCAAGCTCGACGCCCAGAGGCCGCTCCTCGCCGAGCAGATCGGGTGCGCCTCCAAGCTCTACGACGAAGTGCGCCAGGTGTGGCTGGTCGACGACGACGCCGCGCAGCGCTGCCCGACTCCGTGTTCGTCTGGAAGGAGGCTGACGTGGAGGAGAGCCTCAAGGTGTCCTGGAAGGCACCAGGATGGCGTTCGACATCGCCTCCATGGCCTGCACAAGGTCGGGGCGTGGCGGGATAGAGGGAGGAGCAAGGTGATGGAGCTGGAGGGGAGGGTGGACGAGCTCATCCGGGAGAAGGAGCATATTGGGGTGCTGCTCCGCAGCGCGCTGCAGGCGAACACCACCGAGGTGTTGAAGGTTGCTGAGGATGGGCTGAGGGAGGCCGGGATCGAGATTGGGCTCAACGGGCATAGGGATCACAGGCCAGGGAGTGCCGAGAAGGATGAGGTCTATACTGGTAAGTGCACTGTAATGTGATGCTGCTGCAAGTTCATAGACCTGTCATCAATTTGAGGGCACTAAATTGTTTGTTCTGCAATCAACCAAAATTGCAGGCTGGGGCATTGGAGAACAGCATGAAGGAGTCCCAGATTAAGATCATTGAGCTGCAACATCTTGTTGAAGCACAAAGGTAGCTACCTTGAATCCTTGATTGATGGATTTTTGTTTCTCTTTGCATCCAGCCTTCCAATATGTTTCCTAACATGTAATTTTAGTTTTGTTCAAGTCTTTGTTTTTCACGTGGCTGTCATTTTTGCTGCACTGCCTGTTGACCGAGTAACATTAATGAATTTAGTATCATTGAAAATTGGTCATGCTGTTTAAAGCATATGCTTTCATACCACACCTTCGTAACCAACAATACACCGTGCAAACACTGTCGTTTAATGCACCAGTCTTGCCATCTCGATATGCACAGCTGAAGCTGCAATCTTGTTTCCTAGTGCCCTTGTTCTGAAATAATCCTATTTTGCTTCATTTCTGTGCTCATATATGTATGTTGCTCGCTGTCAGGGCGGAGTCGGGTCTACTTAGGACAAGGATGGAAGGGCAAGAAAAGGAGATTGGACAGTTACGGAAGCAAATAAAGCATCTTGAAGAGAAGGAAAGGGTGGCAAATGATAGTGTAATTTTCTCCTCATGTCTAACATGATATTTCAGTTAATTACTTATATCTTAATAAGGTTGGAGCCAATGAAGCAAGCGCATAACCGTGTATCATGCATTCTTAAGGTTGAGGGTCTGATGATGGATGTGACTGCTGCTGAAGAGGAGATCAAAAGATGGAAGATGGCAGCAGAGGAGGAAGCTGAGGCTGGTAGATCAATTGAACAAGAGTTCCAGATTCAGGTGCTTTTCTATACGAACACGCGCTATAGAGTTCTGCATGTTCTTATGGTTTCAGTGTCATGTTTGTGTTTTAATGAGTTGCATTAGAAAACCAATATTCACTCATAATCACCTAGCCTTATTGTTATGTGTTAATAGATATTTCTTTTGGAGAACAGAATATTATTTAAGCACAATGAGCATGCTTATGTGTGATGTACTGCTGTGTTGATAGCAAGCCACTATACGAAGTGTAGAAAGCATAATGAACAGTATCGTGGCTGACATGCTTAGCATACTTGACTACTTGAATCATCATAATATCTTTAATAGATTAACATGTATTATTATGCAGTTGAGTTGAAACATCATTAAGTAATAACTGCGTGTGTTAGGTGTACTGTACTGATACGGATAACTATTTAAGGTTATTTATTATCCAACATAATGAGACAAAACTTATCGTATGATGTAGCTTAAGTAGGTTCATGATACCCAAATGCCTGAACATGTTTTATTTGACATGTTGCTTAGCTCAAACTCAGCTATCTGATAGCTCCATTATTTTAGTAAGTTGTTCACAGTGCATCTTTTCCATATGACCTTTGTAGTTACATCTGGAAGTGAGTCATAGTGTGACAATCTAGTATTCCTACTTGCAGTGTTAATATGACCATGTCATCTTATTTGTAGTTAAAAGCTTTAGCCTTAAGCAACCATACCCAATGTATACAAAATTTTATACCTAATTGTGTGACGTAGTGTTTGGAAGGGCTTTGCACAGTAGTGGCAGACGATGTAGCGTAGTAACGCAGTCCTATATATTATATCATTGCTTTATGAATGTGCAAGGAAGCATAATGTTTTCATAGACACTATCAGTTGGAAAATGGGCTAAGGACTGCAAACCTGAATATTTTCAAAACCGTCATCAGATCATGTACCGATGTCTGGGATTCACTGGATTAACCATCCACACCATTTTGCAGAAAAATACACGCAATCTCATCAAGTACTCTGCATAGTACCCCCTCCCTAACTGTTCATCCTAAGGATCAACTCCTGACCGTAGCTGGTAGCACAAACATTTCGACCTAGCATTTTTTTATAATAAAAAACAAAAACAAGAATAGAGATTTTTTCCACCGTTTGTTAGAACAAATTTAAAATATTTACCTCTGGAACATTTAATTTATGATCTGAACCATGGAATATTCATGGACCAATTCGAATGTCAAGAACAAATCGGGCACAATGTATATGGAACAACTTACAGATCTAAAGCTATTTTTGTACATGAACCAAACTGTAAACAACAAACAAATATCAAGGAATAAAATTTTAATCGAGAAACCAGTTTGATCCTTCGTCATTGGAAAATAGAACACATAATTTGGATCAAGGCAAAAAGGTTAACCAAGAAATCTGTTCAACTTCATCAAAAACATGGGGCAAATCAAGCTATACTCAGCAGCGGCAGCTGCATAGGAGTACACTGCCTGATCCTGGGAGGGGCAGATATAAGCGGGGGATGAGGGCACCGGCGAACAGATCCGGTGGGGTGGGAGGTTTCAGCTGCAGGGGAAGGAACTTGCCTGGGTGTGGTTGCCGCCTTGCCTTCGTGAGAGGAAGTAGAGAGCAGGCGTGTGTGTGTGTAGACTGGGAAGGAAGGGGCTAAATGAGATATGGGCCTTTTGCAATATCAGTGGAAGTGGGATAGGATAGTAGGCAGTTGAAGTTCTGGCTGTTGAAATATTATGTTCTAGATATGATTTTAAATTTATTTTACAAAGATCTGTGTTTGCACTTGATACGTTCCCATGATGCAATGCAATGTACTGACATGTTTCCGCTGTTGTTTCAAGCATCCTGCTTTACTGTAACCAACAACCTTGTTGACTGTTTGATAAGCTGAACCGAATCCTAACCAGTCTTTGTGTCGCAGCTAACGTCTCTCCACAAGGAACTAGAGGAAGCAAAGGAATCGATGCAGGAGCTTGAAAACAAGCTCAAATTCAAAGAGGAAACAGCGGCCGCAGCGATGGCGGCGCGCGACGCGGCTGAGAAGTCACTGAAGCTCGCCGACACGAGGTCCTCTAGGCTCCGGGAAAGGCTGGAGGAGCTCAACAGGCAGGCAGAGGAATCGGATGGCCGGGCGGAGTCTCGTGGCGGCGCAGCGGCCGGCATCGGTACGCGTGCTGGCCGTGGCAGTGGCTGGGGCTGGACTACGTACGGCTGCCCCCCGTCGCCGCAGAGGGCCTGGAGGGGACCAACGAGATGGAGCTCTCGGAGCCCCTAATATAGTCGCGTCGTGTTTGTTCATACATGTTTGGAGTCATATACTCTTTGGTTTAGACGGGAAAAAAAAAGAAACATTAGATTTTGTCTTTCTCTTTTGGGTTCTCCGTTCCTGTAGATGTTTGGGATATGTGTTGGTGTTTTGTATACTTGGTAGTGTGCAAGACTCACGAGGGTGTGGGCGCCGTGTAAAATTGTAAAAGTTGCTAGCTTGGGATTATTATAGTGAAGATGTTCCATTCTTTTGTCGAAATTGTTTCTTGCCGACGTGTCTGCAGATTTGTGGGTTATATCTGAATTATTCAGGCAAAAAATGCTTTACGAAAAATACGAGGGTCTTGCAGGAAGTTGAGCTGCATGCAGGTCAACTTGTCAAGTCGTGTTCCCGTCTCACTGCACGCGGAGACTTGTTTTCTAGTATGAGCTCTTACTTGCTACTAGTAGTAGTGTAAATCGTCCTCCAAGATTAATTAGTTCACTATTGCATGCATGTTGGAGAGCCAATGCGTCTTCCACAACAACCACCACCCCACTAGCACTGGCAAGGGATCATCATCCGAGGAAGCTTCTTCGATCAGGTATGGCTCAACATTCCAGTACTTGTTGTTTCATTTCTAGTTCTATATGTCCATTATATTCAGGTAAAAACAGTTAATTAAGATCATCCGTCGGTGGTGCAACTTGTCTGGAAATTTCTCCCTTTTTAGTACATACAACGGTGACGACAACCATGACGATTGGCAGAGACAGTATCTACATAGCTTACTCGTTTCAGCGTCTCCATCGACAGCCTCTGCGCGTCGTCCCGAGCTCAACACCTGTCTCTTTACTACTGTTTGTTTTCTCTTGCGTATTTTTCCCTGGAAACTTCTCACTTAGCTTCAGCTGTTTCTCCTCCTCTCACCGTCTCAGGCATAAAAGGCCGAGAGCCAGGACCCCGGAGCTCGCTCCACTGTGGATGCAACATCAGCCTCCATCTCCTCACAAACACGCTGTAAAACACATTCCCGCTCCGTTCTCGCTTTTAACTAGGCGGCGATCACAGTCGGTGACGATCCGGGGATGATCCTCTCGGCTTTCCTGCTGCTCTTCTTGACCGTCTTCACCTGGACAATGTTCCCCAAGAGAACCGAAGCAGCAGCAGGGCCACATACTGGTGTTACAAGAAGAAGAGAGCAAGCTTCTTATGGTACCCTGGACCAGGTGCCTGAAACAGTGTTTCTTATTCAGTTGCAGTACACCATCCTATCCTCCGCATGCCTCCACAGCCAGCCAGACTCTGATACTTTGGATGTTCGCAGGTCAAGGCGGCTCTTCAGCTGGTCGGGCTCGAGTCGTCGAACCTCATCATCGGGGTGGATTTCACCAAGAGCAACCAGTGGACAGGTACTCCCAGCTACTGTAGCTGTTAACTTTCTCACTGTCTGAAGAGCTTCAGCTCATTTTTCTTCAGTTCAAGCTCACAATGTAACTCATGGATGAATAAACAGGGAAACTCTGCTTCGGCGGCAGAAGCCTGCACCACCTCGACACAGCCTCGCTGAACCCGTACGAGAGAGCCATCGGCATCGTCGGCGACACGCTGTCGGCCTTCGACGAGGACAACGTCATCCCCTGCTTCGGGTTCGGGGACTGTAAGGAGTCTCTCTCCACACTCCTTAGTTTCCCTCTACATCAGCAATGTTTCTCCTCTTGCTGAATGATTGACCCAACCTGTGATGAATCCACTCGCCTGCCTCCAGTGTCCACGCACGACCAGGACGTGTTCCGCTTCTACGAGGATGGCCGGGCATGCGTCGGTGTCCCGGAGGTGTTGCAGAGATATCGTGAACTCGCTGGTAGCGTCCATCTATCCGGTACCATTTTTTCACTCAATTCTAGAAGTATTGGCCTTGTGTTTCATCAGTACAATGGTTACAAAATGATGTTTTTGGTTCAGGCCCGACATCGTTGGCTCCGATAATCGAGGCTGCGATGGGCATAGTTCAAAACTCTGGGTATCAGTACCACATCCTGCTGATAATCGCTGACGGGCAGGTAATTAACTGCGATTTTTTCTATGGCTTTCAAGATTTTCCGACCTTTTTTTTTACATGTACTCTCCAACAATTTTCTTACTAATTTCTGTGGTTGTGTTGCTCATGTAACTAACCCCAGGTTCCAAGATGTTCCTGTGCTCATTGTGCAAGCAACCTGGAAGAAACAAGATCTGAGAACTACATAGAGGAGAGGACTCTTCAGGCTCTTATACATGCCAGGTAATTAATACCGGTAATATAACATCCGAAGGCTAAAGTAGACTCTCAACAAAAATCGTTTAAAACTTGTCTTGTTTATACAGTAACACAATTTGGTGTTGTTTAGAACTTTAGGTTCTTTTATTACGTAGTGAAGCAATAGTGGATAGTTCGTATACTTCGGCAAATGATTCAATGGTTTCTGTCTGCTTGCAGCCATTTCCCCCTGTCCATTGTCCTCGTCGGAGTCGGCGACGGGCCATGGGACGACGATCTGATGCACATCCATGATACCCGGTGCCGATTCGACAATTTCCAGGTATATATGTGGCACCACCATTCATGTCATACATCTGTTTCCACAAGAGGATCTGCTCACGCCATGTGCTAAACTAAACCCAGTCTCCACCTAATGCTGCTCCTTAACTGCAGTTCGTGGATTTCACCAAGATAATGTCAGCAGAAATGTCCCAGGCCGAGAAAGAAGACCTGTTCGCGCTGGAGGCGCTGAAGAAGATCCCAACTCAGTACGCGGCGATAATCAGCCAGCGTATCAGGTAGTACTAGGTAGCGATATTCAGAGTGAAATAACACTGAAGTTTGTGCTGTTTGTTCTGTGGTTTGATTCCTTGTTTGCGATGTTGTGGTTGATTTCCAGTGATCTGGCTGCGAGGGCGCCTGCGAGGACACCGCTTCCTCCTCCTTTCTGATCCGGCTGCGGCTGATTGTCGTGCAGCACACTGGAGAGGAAGATTGGAGGTGGTTGGGAGGTGTTTTGTTATACCTTGAGCAAAGCAGAGTAGCCTTACCTTGGATGGCCGCTGACTGTCTGTAGTAACATTTCCAGTCTGGTTGAACACTCTGAACTCCTCCTGATAATAGTGAGTAGACGCCCTCTACAGTCTTACCTTGTAGCAAAACAGAGCATCGTGATTAATTTGTTCATTTCAGTTTGGTTTCTTCTCCCCAATTATTTGTTCATTCGCCGCAAATAAAATAAATACAACTCTGAATTTTATCTCTATTATTAGCGGAACTCTGAACTTTACTCCCTCATGATGTCTCTATGCGTGGCAGTGGCTGGGGGTGAACTATGTGCCGCTGCCCCCGTCACGCCCGCATCTGAATCACACATAGCCGTGGGTATGCTTAATGAGAAAGTTGATCTAGTTCCTCTCATCACTCTTGTCTATTCTCTCGTTCTATTTCCCATTTGTATGTGGATATATTTGAGATAGAAGCCAAAACTGAAAACTGTACGAGCCCAATATGTAGCCCAAATGTCCGGGTTGTACGACACTCCTCATATCCATCCCGCAGTTTTAGGTGCTAAAAAACGACCTGTGTGGACATTTGAGCGAGTTCTTCCGATGCAACATCAGCCACAAGCTTGAATTGTGTCTCAAATAACTGCAAACATTTTAGTGAAAATTCCAATCATGTCCTGCTTTCTGATAGCCGTAGCATCAGATGTAGGCAAAAAAAAATCATGGGTGTCTCTGGGAGAGTGGGAGGCCATCTCCTCACAACCTCCTACACAACCACTTATCCCACCGTTTCCTCAATTCTCCGTCTCCCTAGAGATGTACGCTCCTCTCTGCCGGTAGCACAATACACAAGCCGGTGACAGGAAATGGAAGAGTTGATAGCGTAATATCACCACCTTTGTGGTCAATTTTATAAAAATCCACCACTTCACGGGACAGAAATCCTCTCTGCTAGCTTTGCTGTACTCACTGTCTTGCCTGGGCTCCAATCCTGAGCTCGCTCCGCCACTGTTCACCATGTCGGTCAACACACCGTGCTAGGCCGACGATGTCTCAACGATTAGAAACAGTTGCAAGATCACATCCTGTAGGAAATATGCCCAAGAGGCAATCATAGAGATGATGATATTTCGATGTATCCATGATTTATAATAATGTGCCTTGAATAATGTCTTTGTATTGATTGGCAAGTACGTGACTTGTTTGTGAAACTCATTACTTGTATGGTTATTCTAAATATGTCCCTAGTCGGAGTTCATGTGAGGACACACTTGAATATTAGACTAGCACATGTATTGGTTGATGACTATGTTTCACAAGTCATAGACATGGAGATGTCAAACCAATAATGTGGACTTATGTTATGAACATAGAGTTGGACTGACCCACCTTGAGATAATGCAGCAATGTTCATAGTTCTCTCTCTACACGATGTGTATGCTTTGTCCCTAGACCTGAGATTGTCGCATGTACCCGAGATGTGAATCGACCTACTTTGGGGCTATCAAACGCTACACCGTGAAAGGGTAGCTATAAAGGTAGCTTACGGGTTTGTCGTGAAACATGCTGCGGAGCATGGTCAGTCAAGATGGGATTTGCCCCTCTCTTCTTGAGAGAGATATTTCTCTGGGCCCCTCGAGTGATCGGATCCAGAAATGCATGGCCGTGCTACATAAGGTTAAGGGTAACCTAGTATGGGATTCCGAATCACAGGATCGAGAAAGAGAGGTCAGCTGGAGGCTTGACCTAATATCGTGAGGCAAAGGGAATGGCATAAACATTGTGATGGTTCGTCCGATATGATCTTTATGTGCGTTTGGGAGTTGGCACGTTTTGCTAGAAGCCGCTACCAACTATTGGCCGAGTAGGTGTACTCGTGTCATGTCTAAACGCGCGTGAACCTATAGGGTCACACACTTAAGGCAGTGGAGGCAGAATTCGGATTAGATCCGAGTTGGGCTGGAATAGACTCCAGAATGGGCTTCGGTTGAGGTAGCCCAATATGGGGAGGTCTATATAAGGAGAGGAGGCTGGACGTTTTAGGGTTGCCCATTTCCGCACCACAATCCACCCAGCCACCGTCTTTCCACGCCCCTGCTGCCCGCGCGGACCTAGCAGTCCGGCGAGCGGCGCCTCCACGCTGTACGTGTGGATACCGATAGAGGTGCTACGCTTGGAGCACTTGGACGAACCGCCGAGAGGAGCTGTTCGTGGGAGCTGCTCGAGTGAGCGACTGGATCGGAGAGGATTGTACGTCTACCCTGCCCCGACTCGCTTCACCGACTTCGGCACGGCACAGTGATGTCTACGTGTGCTTCTATTCTTGTAGACAGTGTTGGGCCTCCAAGAGCAGAGGTTTGTAGAACAGCAGCAAGTTTCCCTTAAGTGAATCACCCAAGGTTTATCGAACTCAGGGAGGTAGAGGTCAAAGATATCCCTCTCAATCAACCCTGCAATTAAGATACAAGAAGTCTCTTGTGTCCCCAACACACCCAATACACTTGTCAGATGTATAGGTGCACTAGTTCGGCGAAGAGATAGTGAAATACAAGTGATATGGATGATTGCAAGTAGTAATTGCAATCTGAAATAAAGATGGCAGCAAGCAAACATGTAGCAGAACTTGTTGTAAACGGTGTTTCAATGCTTAGAAACAAGGCCTAGGGATCATACTTTCACTAGTGGACACTCTCAACAATGATCTCATAATTGAATAAATAAAAGCTACTCTTAAACACTCTCTTGTTGGATAACAAACACCATTCATTGTGTAGGGCTACAAAAGCACACCTCAAGCCGGAGTAAACAAGCGCCACAACGTCATAAAGGAGTCACACACGGTGCACACACTGTCACCTTTACACCGTGGAGAGTACCGGAGTTCATCTTAAAGTAACCTCTGGAGTGCATAATAGATAAAGAGTAACATCTACATATTCAACTAGATTAGCACAACTGAACACAAGTAAATACTACTCGGGATTATTCTCCTTCTTGATGAAGCAAGAGTACTATGTGTAGGGCTGCAAAAGCACTCCTCAAAGTCTGAGTAAACAAACACCACAATTCCCAAGAATAAGCCATGATAAATATCTAAATTATTCATAGAGTCACACACAAGTACCCACACTGTCACCTTGATACCGTGTTGTCACAATGACTCCGGGAACTAGATAAAATCACTTGAGTAGCATAAACATTACATATGAATTCAGCGATACTAGCAATACTCATGATCACATAAAGATCACACCATGGGAGAGAGAGATGAACCACATAGCTACCGGTAGAGCCCTCAGCCTCGGGGGAGAACTACTCCCTCCTCATCATGGGAGTCAGCAGCGGCGATGAAGATGGCGGTGGAGACGATGGAGATGACTCCGGGGGCAATTCCCCGTCCCGACGGCGTGCCGGAACAGAGATTCTGTCCCCCGAAACTTGTCGTCGATGGCGGCGGCGCTGCGGAACTCTTCGTGGAAATTTGACTTCGTTTTTTAGGGTTTTCGCGTCTGAGGCAATATATAGGCGAAGGGGCGATGTCGGCGGAGGTCCTGGGCTCCCTCCTCACCTCCCGGCGCGCCTGTGGGCCCAGCCGCGCGAGCATGTGGTTTGGGGGCCGTGGGCCTCCCCCTGGCTTGCCCTTCTGGCTCCGTGTGTCCCTCGGAAAAATAGGAGGTTTGGCTTTTGTTTCGTCGAATTCCGAGAATATTGCCCGAACAGCTTTTCTGGAACCAAAAACAGCAGAAAACAGGAACTGGCACTGTGGCATCTTGTTAATAGGTTAGTCCCAGAAAATGCATAAAAGTGATATGAAGTGCATATAAAACATGTAGCAAATGGTATAATATAAGCATGGAACATCAGAAATTATGGATACGTTGGAGACGTATCAAGCATCCCCAAGCTTAGTTCTACTCGCCCTCGAGTAGGTAAAACGATAACAACAAATAATTTCTGAGGAGACATGCTTTCACACAATCTTGATCATAATATTGCTAGGCTCATGTCATGAATGAAGTGACTCAAAGCAATGGTCTATAGTTTGCTAACAGATAGATAAAGAGTAAACAATGAATCATATAAGCAAAAACTTTTCATGAATAGTACTTTCAAGACAAGCATCAAAAAGTTTTGCATAAGAGGTAACTCATAAAGCAATAGATTCAAAGTAAAAGGCATTGAAGCAACACAAAGGATGATTAAGTTTCAGCATTTGCTTTCAACTTGTAACATGTATATCTCATGGATAGTTGTCAACATAAAGCAATATAACAAGTGCAATAAGTAAACATGTAAGAATCAATGCACACAAAGTTGACACTAGTGTTTGCTTCTAAGATAGAAAGGAGTAGGTAAACTGACTCAACAATAAAGTAAAAGATAGGCCCTTCGCAGAGGGAAGCAGGGATTAAATCATGTGCTAGAGCTTTTTAAGTTTTCGAAAACATATAGAGAGCACAAAATAAGTATTTAAGAGGTGTTTGTTGTTGTCAACGAATGGTAGTGGGCACTCTAACCCCCTCGTCAACCAGACTTTCAAGAGCGGCTCCCATGAAGGACGTTATCTCTACCAGCAAGGTAGATCATCCCTCTTCTCTTTTGTTTACACATGTATTTTAGTTTCTTTATAGTTGACACTCCTCCCAACCTTTTGCTTACACAAGCCATGGCTAACCGAATCCTCGGGTGCCTTCCAACATTCACATACCATGGAGGAGTGTCTATTTGCAAATTAAGTTGCTTACTGATAAATCAGGGCAAAACATGTGAAGAGAATTATTAATGAAAGTTGTAATTAATTGGGGCTGGGCACCCCGTTGCCAGCTCTTTTTGCAAATTATTGGATAAGCGGATGTATATGCCACTAGTCCATTGGTTGAAAGTCTGTCAGAAGTAAATGACAAGATTGAAAGATAAAACACCACATACTTCCTCATGAGCTATAAAACATTGACACAAATAAGGAGTAATAAAGTTTTGAATAGTTTAAAGGTAGCACATGAAGTATTTACTTGGAATGGCAGGAAATACCACATAGTAGGTAGGTATGGTGGACACAAATGGCATGGGTTTTGGCTCAAGGTTTGGATGCACGAGAAGCATTCCCTCTCAGTACAGAGTTTATGCTAGCAAGGTTGTTTGAAGCGAACACAAGTATAAACCGGTACAACAAGACTTAAATAAAAACATATTGCAAGTATTATAAGACTCTACACTGTCTTCCTTGTTGCTCAAACATTTTACCAGAAAATATCTAGACCTTAGAGAAAACAAATATGCAACCCAAGTCTCAACAAGCTCTACGGTAGTTCTCCACTACTAGGCTTTAACTACATGATGCAAGAGCTTAAACATGATCTACTTGAGAGCTCAAAACAATTGCAAAGTATCAAATTGAAACAAGACAATGATCTACAAGAATGCATATGTCTTTTCCAATACCAGCTACTACATGTAGCATTTTCTTTTTCCAAACAAACACCAATCAATTTATTTAAACATAAACTCTCCAAATGATAATATAATGCAGCAAGAGAGCATTTATAAATAAGTGCTAACAGCTCGAAGAGATGCACGAAAAACAGGAGCTAAAAGCACTGCAGTAGCTAGTTAAGAATACTCAACAAATATAAGTGAAGAACATGAGTATTCACATGAAAAAGCGGAGCGTGTCTCTCTCCCACACAAGGATTGCTAGGATCCGAATTTATTCAAACACAAACAAAAATAAAAACACACAGACGCTCCAAGTAAAGCGCATAAGATGTGAAAGAATTAAAATATAGTTTCACTAGAGATGACCTGATAAGTTTGTTGATGAAGAAGGGGATGCCTTGGCCCAAGCTTAGACGCTTGAGTCTCTCTGAATATGGTTGGGATGAACCATGGGGTCATCCCCAAGCTTAGGCTTTTCACTCTTGTTGATCACATAATATCACCCTTCTCGCTTGATCATTGAAAACTTCCTTCACACCAAACTCAAGACAGTTCTCATTAGAGGGTTAGTGCATAATAAAAAATTCTCATATTCTGTAATGATACAATCAATCCCAAAGCTTCTATTCTTGATGGCAAAAATTCTCATATTCTGTAATGATACAATCAATCCCAAAAATTCTCATATTCTGTAATAAAAAATTCTCATATTCTCATTAGAGGGTTAGTGCAACGGCGCCAGAAAATAGCTTGATGTCTACGTGTGCTTCTATTCTTGTAGACAGTGTTGGGCCTCCAAGAGCAGAGGTTTGTAGAACAGCAGCAAGTTTCCCTTAAGTGAATCACCCAAGGTTTATCGAACTCAGGGAGGTAGAGGTCAAAGATATCCCTCTCAATCAACCCTGCAATTAAGATACAAGAAGTCTCTTGTGTCCCCAACACACCCAATACACTTGTCAGATGTATAGGTGCACTAGTTCGGCGAAGAGATAGTGAAATACAAGTGATATGGATGATTGCAAGTAGTAATTGCAATCTGAAATAAAGATGGCAGCAAGCAAACATGTAGCAGAACTTGTTGTAAACGGTGTTTCAATGCTTAGAAACAAGGCCTAGGGATCATACTTTCACTAGTGGACACTCTCAACAATGATCTCATAATTGAATAAATAAAAGCTACTCTTAAACACTCTCTTGTTGGATAACAAACACCATTCATTGTGTAGGGCTACAAAAGCACACCTCAAGCCGGAGTAAACAAGCGCCACAACGTCATAAAGGAGTCACACACGGTGCACACACTGCACCTTTACACCGTGGAGAGTACCGGAGTTCATATTAAAGTAACCTCTGGAGTGCATAATAGATAAAGAGTAACATCTACATATTCAACTAGATTAGCACAACTGAACACAAGTAAATACTACTCGGGATTATTCTCCTTCTTGATGAAGCAAGAGTACTATGCGTAGGGCTGCAAAAGCACTCCTCAAAGTCTGAGTAAACAAACACCACAATTCCCAAGAATAAGCCATGATAAATATCTAAATTATTCATAGAGTCACACACAAGTACCCACACTGTCACCTTGATTCCGTGTTGTCACAATGACTCCGGGAACTAGATAAAATCACCTGAGTAGCATAAACATTACATATGAATTCAGCGATACTAGCAATAATCATGATCACATAAAGATCACACCATGGGAGAGAGAGATGAACCACATAGCTACCGGTAGAGCCCTCAGCCTCGGGGGAGAACTACTCCCTCCTCATCATGGGAGTCAGCAGCGGCGATGAAGATGGCGGTGGAGACGATGGAGATGACTCCGGGGGCAATTCCCCGTCCCGGCGGCGTGCCGGAACAGAGATTCTGTCCCCCGAAACTTGTCGTCGATGGCGGCGGCGCTGCGGAACTCTTCGTGGAAATTTGACTTCGTTTTTTAGGGTTTTCGCGTCTGAGGCAATATATAGGCGAAGGGGCGATGTCGGCGGAGGTCCTGGGCTCCCTCCTCACCTCCCGGCGCGCCTGTGGGCCCAGCCGCGCGAGCATGTGGTTTGGGGGCCGTGGGCCTCCCCCTGGCTTGCCCTTCTGGCTCCGTGTGTCCCTCGGAAAAATAGGAGGTTTGGCTTTTGTTTCGTCGAATTCCGAGAATATTGCCCGAACAGCTTTTCTGGAACCAAAAACAGCAGAAAACAGGAACTGGCACTGTGGCATCTTGTTAATAGGTTAGTCCCAGAAAATGCATAAAAGTGATATGAAGTGCATATAAAACATGTAGCAAATGGTATAATATAAGCATGGAACATCAGAAATTATGGATACGTTGGAGACGTATCACACAGCGCGTCTAGTGGTAATCCCGTGATCTATAACTGCAGCAGTTCCTTGGTTGTTGCGGTAGAAATTTTTGATTTGCGCTAGTGTAGCCTACCCGCGACCTTACAGTGGTATCAGAGCCGATGCTGCCTAGTTATAGGTTCGGATCATTTGCATATGTGATATGTAGATGGGGTAAGGCCGATGTGATCGGCGGTCCGTCGTAATTGTTTTGATCTGTGATCTGATTTCCGTGATCGTGTTGCAAGAGGTCGTCGAACGACTTACCCCTACCGGTCGGTTTCCGCCATCGGGGTAGACTGTGACACGTAAATCCAATAGCAGCACGCGAAGATCAATATTCGTAAAGTTTGTGAATCGGAATATAGATCATATTCGTAGTGCATGAGATGCGCGGGGTGATAGATCGGATCTAACACCGGTAACGGGTAATCTGCAAATTTGAAACAGTCTTGGTAATTCAGCCACAACTTTTGCATATGACCTCGGATCGAAAAAGTTTGTGAACGAAAAAGTTTCGTATCAAAATTTTACTTCGGAAAATCACCACTTTGTTGAAGAGGGTCAAATTTAGATTTGGCAAATTCGATTTCTAAAAGGAAGTTTTAGGGGTTGCAAGTTTCGGCGTTAGAACGTCTAACTCGTTTTTGCAGATTTATGTTTTGTGACCGGTATGGCCCATGTGTATGTGATGCATGTGTGTAATTTTCATGACCTGCGTGTCGTGAGTATGTCAACACGGCAGGAGCCAATGTGTTGTCACTTATTGTATTAACGGCCTGCGTGCCGACTTGTGATGATTCACACTCCATGTAATTTACTTTACTAGCTGTTAGGTGTAATAGCTTGTAGTAGTTCTTGGAGGACTCATCACTCGGAGGGATGGCGATGGCGCACATGGACCATGGAGATGGAGATCATCATGGTGGACAGGTTCTATGGAGATGGAGATCACCATGAGAAACGGGCCATACTGTGTCACAACTATGTGATTGCTATTCCTGTTGTTTTACTCCTATGCATGTTAGATTCGTGGAAGTAGAACGATCCCTCACAAATGTTAAGTTAACATGCCCCCCAACTAAACCTTGCACCATCCCATGTCTTCTACGATCGATGGTGGGCCTATGACAGTAGGGTGCCTCGGTTTTCGTTGACTAGATGGGTTTGTATCGGATACTTACACGCATAAGAGTTGGTTAGCTCAACAAGGTAATCTTAACGGTTAAGCGCCTTGGGGCATAAAGGTTGGCGTTTTGACATAGAGATGTCACCCAACAACAAGAGTCATATGTGATATGATTAGCAAAGTGTTGCTTACCGAACTACCTTTCTAGCGTGATGTATCACTAGGAGACTTGTTCGTTGTGGATCTTGAATCACTAAGTATCAATAGAGGGATGTTGGTTTTAGTGGGAGTAGACCATATTAAATTGTTTAATGTTTTACTCTATCATGGATTTTTGTCTTAGTATTTTGCATGTTTTCTGTTGTAGATCAATGGCACGTAACCAACCCACCCCTTTTGCTTTGCGTTCCATCCTTGAGAAAGAAAAGTTAACTGGAACAAACTATTCGGATTGGATCCGGAATCTGAGAATTGTTCTCAGGGCTGATAAGAAGGAAAGTGTTCTGGATACCCCAATCCAGATGAACCTCTTGACACCGACACTGCTGCCATTAGGGCTGCCTACAAGAGAGCATGTGATGAGTCTCTTGAGGTTAGCTGCCTTATGCTTGCTTGCATGGAACCCGACCTTCAAAAGCAGTTTGATGGTCAGGAAGCGTACGATATGATCGTTGCGCTTAAGGACATGTTCCAGACCCAGGCCAGGACTGAAAGGTTCAATGTCGCTAAGGCCTTTGGTGAATGCAAGCTAGCTGAAGGAGCAGCAGTAGGCCCGCACGTGATCAAGATGCTTGGTTACGCGCAGACTTTGGACAAACTGGTTTTCCATTGGGCCGAGAGTTGGCCACTGATTTCATTTTAGCGTCGCTTCCAGCCAGCTATGGGCATTTCATTTCGAACTACCATATGCATGGGGTGGAGAAGGACCTTAATGAACTTTGTGGAATGCTCAAGACGGCAGAATGTGACATTAAGAAGTGTGCAGGGCATGGCCAAGTGTTGGCTGTGCAGAACAAGCCTAGCTTCAAGAAGCATGGCAAGTCCAAGGCAAAAGGAAAAGCTAAAGATGCGATCTCTAAGCCAAAGCCTAAGCCTAAGGATGGACCTAAACCTGACACTGAATGTTACTACTGCCATGAGTCTGGACACTGGAAGAGAAACTGCAGCAAGTACCTTGCTTCTTTGAAGAAGAGTGGGAGTAAGACTTCTAGCTCAGGTACGCTTGTGGTTAATGTTATAGACATTTTTCTCGCTGACTCCATTATTAACTCTTGGGTATTTGATACCGGATCGGTTGCTCACATTTGCAAATCGATGCAGGGGCTAGTAAGGAGTAGAAGCGTGAGACAAGGAGAAGTTGATCTTCGCGTCGGAAATAATGCAAAGGTTGCTGCGTTGTCCGTTGGCGTCATGCAACTGCACCTCCCTTCAGGATTTATGGAATTGAATAATTGTTATTATGTTCCAGCTTTAAGTCGAAACATTATTTCTCCTTCATGTTTGATGCGAGATGGTTATTCATTTGCGAGTAAAAACAATGGTTGTTATCTCTAAGAATGATATGTTTGTGGCTTTTGCTTCCATTGTGAATGGGTTGTTTATTTTGAATCCTGATGATGTTCATGATGATGCGCAAGTTTATAACATAAGTGCTAAAAGGCTTCGGCCTAATGATTTGAATCCCACCTATGTTTGGCATTGTCGTTTGGGTCATATAAGTGAAAAGCGCATGAAGAAACTCCATTCTGATGGACTTCTAACTTCGTTTGATTTTGAATCATACGAGACATGCGAAGCTTGTTTGCTTGGAAGATGACCAAGTCGCCTTTCAATGGTTCTCCTGAAAGGGCGACAGACTTTGGAACTAATACATACTGATGTATGTGGACCAATGAGCACGACCGCTAGAGGTGGTTTTCACTACTTCATAACTTTCACTGATGACTTTAGTAGATATGGATATGTCTACCTAATGAGGCATAAGTCTGAAACTTTTGAAAAGTTCAAAGAGTTCCAGAATGAAGTAGAAATCAACGTGGCAAGAAAATTAAGGCTCTACGATCAGATCGTGGAGGAGAATATTTGAGTCACGAATTTAGCAATCATCTGAAGAGTTGGGAATTGTTCCTCAACTTACGCCGCCCGGAACGCCTCAAAGAAACGGGGTTTCCGAACGACGTAATCGACTTTGTTGGACATGGTTCGATCAATGATGAGCCAGTCAGATCTACCATTATCATTTTGGGGTTTCGCTCTAGAATCAGCAGCTCACACTAAACAGGGTACCATCTAAATCCGTAGTTAAGACACCATATGAGATGTGGAATGGGAAGAGTCCCAACTTGTCTTTTCTAAAGATTTGGGGTTGTGATGTTTGTCAAGCGACTTCAGTCGGACAAGCTCACACCCAAGTCGGATAAATGCATTTCGTAGGATATCCAAAGGAAACTTGGATATTACTTCTACAACCGAGAAGAGGGCAAAGTGTTTGTCGCTCGAAGCGGTGTTTTCCTAGAGAAAGAGTTTCTCAAAGGGACAAGTGGAAGAACGGTGCAGCTTGATGAAGTTCAAGTTGAGCCTACCGGGGAGGACTCAATGAGTGATGCCATCATGGCAGAACGAGTTGAGGAACCCGTGGCAAAGCACCGCACTACGAAGGTCAGAAAGGCTTCGAAGCTCGCGAGAAATATTGTTGTTAGACAATGATACGCGTGAAATATTATTGTTGGACAATGATGAACCTTCGACCTATGCGGAAGCAATGATGGACCCAGACTCTGAGAAATGGCAAAGTGCCATGAGATCCGAAATAGATTCCATGGATGAAATCAAGTTTGGAACTTGGTTGACCTGCCTGATGGCCAAACCATCGAGTGCAAATGGATCTATAAGAAGAAGATTGATATGGATGGAAATGTTCACATCTATAAAGCTCGACTTGTCGCAAAAGGTTTTCGACAAGTTCAAGGAGTTGACTACGAGGAGACTTCTCGCCCGTAGTGATGCTTAAATCTATTCGGATAATTCTAGCTATTGCTGCATATTTTTTATGAGATATGGCAAATGGATGTCAAGACGGCTTTCCTGAATGGAAACCTTGCCGAGGACGTGTATATGATGCAGCCCGAGGGTTTTGTCGATCCTAAAAATGCTGGAAAGGTTTGCAAACTTCGAAGTCCATTTATGGACTGAAGCAAGCATCTCGGAGTTGGAATATTCGTTTTGATGAAGTGGTCCAAGGATTTGGCTTCACCAAAATCGAATCAGAGTCTTGTGTTTACAAGAAAGATAGTGGGAGCTCGCTCGTATTTCTAATCTTGTATGTGGATGACATACTGCTGATTGGAAATGACATTCCTATGCTTGAATCCGTAAAGACTTCATTGAAGAATAGTTTTTCAATGAAGGACTTAGGGAAGCAGCATACATTCTGGGAATTAAGATCTATAGAGATAGATCAAAGAGGCTAATAGGATTAAGCCAGAGTACATACCTTGACAAGGTGCTAAACGTTTCGGCATGGAAGAGGCAAAGAAAGGGTTCTTGCCTATGTCTCATGGTATAAACCTTAGCAAGACTCAGTGTCCTTCGACTACTGATGAGAGAGCGCATGAAAAGATCATATGCTTCGGCAATTGGATCTGTCATGTATGCAATGATTTGTACTCGCCCAGATGTTTCTTATGCTCTAAGTGTTACGAGCAGGTACCAAGCTGATCCGGTGAGAGTCACTGGACAGCGGTAAAGAATATCCTTAAGTACTTGAAAAGGACTAAGGATATGTTCCTAGTTTACGGAGGTGAGGAGGAGCTCGTTGTAAATGGTTACACCGATGCTAGTTTCCAAACCGATGTGGATGATTCCAAGTCGCAATCGGGCTATGTGTTCACGTTGAACGGTGGGGCGGTTAGCTGGAAGAGTTCCAAGCAGGACACGGTTGCTCATTCTACAATGGAGGCCGAGTATTATGCTGCGGCAGAAGCTAGCATGGAAAGTGTTTGGATAAAATGTTCCTTACTGATCTTGGTGTTGTCCCTAGTGCGTCCAGTCCATTGGATCTCTACTGTGACAACAGTGGAACCATTGCGATAGCAAAGGAGCCAAGGAATCACCAGAAGACCAAACACTTCATGCGGCGGTTTCATCTCATTCGGCAGTACATCGAACGAGGTGAAATAAACTTGTGCAAAATACATACGGATCTGAATGTGGCTGATCCGTTGACAAAGCCTCTCACGCAGAAGCAGCATGACAAGCACACAAGAGCTATGGGTATTAGATATCTTCTAGATTGACTCTAGTGCAAGTGGGAGACTGTAGGAAATATGCCCAAGAGGCAATCATAGAGATGATGATATTTCGATGTATCCATGATTTATAATAATGTGCCTTGAATAATGTCTTGTATTGATTGGCAAGTAGTGACTTGTTTGTGAAACTCATTACTTGTATGGTTATTCTAAATATGTCCCTAGTCGGAGTTCATGTGAGGACACACTTGAATATTAGACTAGCACATGTATTAGTTGATGACTATGTTTCACAAGTCATAGACATGGAGATGTCAAACTAATAATGTGGACTTATGTTGTGAACATAGAGTTGGACTGACCCACCTTGAGACAATGAAGCAATGTTCATAGTTCTCTCTCTACACGATGTGTATGCTTTGTCCCTAGACCTGAGATTGTCGCATGTACTTGAGATGTGAATCGACCTACTTTGGGGCTATCAAACGCTACACCGTGAAAGGGTAGCTATAAAGGTAGCTTACGGGTTTGTCGTGAAACATGCTGCGGAGCATGGTCAGTCAAGATGGGATTTGCCCCTCTCTTCTTGAGAGAGATATTTCTCTGGGCCCCTCGAGTGATCGGATCCAGAAATGCATGGCCGTGCTACATAAGGTTAATGGTTAACCTAGTATGGGATTCCGAATCACAGGATCGAGAAAGAGAGGTCAGCTGGAGGCTTGACCTAATATCGTGAGGCAAAGGGAATGGCATAAACATTGTGATGGTTCGTCCGATACGATCTTTATGTGCGTTTGGGAGTTGGCACGTTTTGCTAGAAGCCGCTACCAACTATTGGCCGAGTAGGTGTACTCGTGTCATGTCTAAACGTGCGTGAACCTATAGGGTCACACACTTAAGGCAGTGAAGGCAGAATTCGGATTGGATCCGAGTTGGGCTGGAATAGACTCCAGAATGGGCTTCGGTTGAGGCAGCCCAATATGGGGAGGTCTATATAAGGAGAGGAGGCTGGACGTTTTAGGGTTGCCCATTTCCGCACCACAATCCACCCAGCCACCGTCTTTCCACGCCCCTGCTGCCCGCGCGGACCTAGCAGTCCGGCGAGCGGCGCCTCCACGCTGTACGTGTGGATACCGATAGAGGTGCTACGCTTGGAGCACTTGGACGAACCGCCGAGAGGAGCTGTTCGTGGGAGCTGCTCGAGGGAGCGACTGGATCGGAGAGGATTGTACGTCTACCCTGCCCCGACTCGCTTCACCGACTTCGGCACGGCACAGCGCGTCTAGTGGTAATCCCGTGATCTATAACTGCAGCAGTTCCTTGGTTGTTGCGGTAGAAAATTTTGATTTGCGCTAGTGTAGCCTACCCGCGACCTTACACATCCGACTAACCAGGGAATAATGCCCAGATTTTCAATCCACAGCCATACGGTCGCGTCGCGCTAAGCCAACCATAAGAACTTGCTTTAATGTACAGGCATCTTCTATCTTGGATAATGCTTTGTTTATCTCATTAGAAAAGCAAAAACCAAATCACGACCGGAGTCGTGCTCGGTGTCCATCTGGAGTCGCTTCACCTTTCCATTAAGAGAGACTAGTTGAATTTCGGCGCGGCGGCACGCCGCGCCCTTGGCGAGAATTTATATGTAAGGTTTGTTTTCTTACTCCAGTCGCATAATGCATTTTTTGTAAGTAGGAGTAGTGGTGCTTATTTATAGAACGCACTTATCTTTGTGGGCGGTGTAGTTTACGGTGAAAACCAGTTGCAAAGCTTTTGTAATACTAACATTAGCTGAACAATAGGATGGTTATACATAGCAAGAGGTACTTATATATATGTATAGATAATTACACAGGGCTACATTAGTTGGCATGATAGCTATTTATATAAACATCGAGTTGGCTGGACAATTGCCATCAGAGTGCTGCATGTAATTTATCTATCGAACATTCGAAAGTAAAGTAAGAACTTGGTGCTGGCCTAATGAACATAATGGCCAGATCAACTTTTAACCAAGATAACTGAAATAAAAAGGAGAAGCATGTTACAAAAAAACAGGACAAATCGAGATGGTACATTTACCTAACTATATTACAAAGCACAAAGATGTACATGTGGATAGGTTGTTTCCTAAACCAGCAGAGAACAACCAGCAGCAATCAATGCTTCATGGCACTGGCAAGAGAAGAAAACGACAATACACTTACTGAATGTAAAGTACTGCATGAAGAAAATGATTGAAAAGAAACTGAACCATTACTTATAAATTGGAACATCTCCAGATTTTAGTACACATAATACGATCCCAAAATGTCCTTAGATTAGACTGTTCAAAGTCATGTCCTTTGATGCAAGACAATGAGCTCATTCTAATATATACTGGTTGCAAGAAAATGTTCCTGCAAATCGTTAATCAGAACTTCTACAAATTCTCATGAACTAAAAAAGTTTTATATATTACTTGTGGCTGTAAAATACAAAATTTAAAATCATCAAATACTTTTGAGCCCATCAAGTCTCAAGTCATTGAGGTGGCAAAACAGGGCAGACTCGTGCCACGGAAGAACTCAAAAAGCAATTATGTGTGTCCTGTAAATTATGAACTACGTATTGACAGTAATTTTTCTGCATAAGAATATTAATGTGCCATATCATTGTAAATGGAAGATTTCTGGAATATGAAACAATCATCTTATTAGCTACAATAATCACTGTCCCTAGTTTACCAAACCATGTAGCTATAAGCAAAAAAGAAAATGGTATGCAAAAGCTATTTTCCGTATAGAACATTTGGTAGCGACAACCAAGAACTTTTGCTCAATTAACGTCTAGATCAAACAATTAGCAGGCATCACTAAATAAAGCCAAATAACAAATTTAGATTCATAGCATGTAAGAACCAACGGAGGAAAAAATAAACCTTATCTTTACTGAATCCAAGAACCTATTCAGCACTGCTTAACCAAAATATTGTACAATCTGCTTGGATTTTAGTCAAACATCTTGTGGGCATAGATCAGTGGAATCTGCACAAACAAAAAAACGTATGGATAGTATCAGGACCGCATAACAATGATGCATTTGCGTTTGACTACAGTATGGATAGTATCATGATGATTGATATCAGCTGACAATCTTACATAAATAAAATAAGGTGATAACCTGTACTAAAAGGCCTTATAGCAGCATGAGGACCACATAACTAATGAAAAAACGAAGGTGCTAATATTACTTGGTTAGCAGAGTTTGCCAGATCCGATCAAAAGAACGTTATGTAGAGAAAAGCTAAAGAGATTGTTGAAGAATAGGCAAATAAAGATTTTAATTTCAATATCGTGGACGCATGAGTGTCTAACAGTATCGTTTGCACATATCTTAGATTTGAGGCAGCTTGGTACCTGTTTTAGAGTAGCCAATGTACAGTCTGGAACGCGATACGCGATGGAGAAAGAATCAAAAAGCAGTTCTAGAGAAGAGATCGAAGAAAAGAAGATCGAGGAAAGTGATTTTATACAAACAGTAAGAATATAGGAGAATACCTGGAGAGAAGAATGGATGAGTGTGCACTGTTGACGAATCTAACGGGGCTCTATATATATGGTTGTATTTTGCTCCTCTTTTCATACGGCTGATGAATCTAAGACGGAGCATGATGGAACCACCACGACACAACTGAGCAAAATCTCCAGTTTATGTTTTTCTCTCTGCATAAACATAAAATAATAATTATGATAATAAATTATTGCAAGTTCAGGACTGAGTTCACTATTTTTTCAAACAAATATTATGTGAAATGATGAGTGAGGTTACCTTGCACAACTGAACAGAAATAAATTTGGCATCTCATAAAACAAACATGGTACTATCGCCAAACAAAATAAACAACCTAAAACCGTATGCTAGTTACAATAAAACATACATTGGTAATGTTATTGCAAGGGTACTACAGAGTACTTCATTAGCAAGAGATCTTCAAGGAACTTGGATGTTAATGTACATCTCTTCAATATTAATACAAACCAAAAGTAAGAGAACCACCGTCCATATGAAATACAATAGTTCATTCATATATTCCAGGCACCAATGCTTTACGTGGAAATTCAAATGTCATCTTTTAGGCAAACAAATATAGGAAATATCTGAATGTTGAATTAAATCAAGCATGACTACATCAAGCTAAGTTTACAGCCCCCCTGAGGTTATTGAAATAAATACATTGACATAATGGCAGATCCAAATAGCAACAGAAAGATGATTTTGCTCTATATAGATGGATTGGAGATGAGCTGGCAAGGAGCAAAGAGTGAGCAGCAACAACAACAACGTGAGTCTTGGAGGGGGAGCTCGGTATGCAGAATATATACCTGGATGGATATTGACGAAGCAGCAGCCGCAGTGAGCCTTGTGGAGCAGCAGCTCGCGGAGAACTGCAGGTTCACAGTTTCTTGTTTATTGTTGTCAACGTTGAAACCACATCACATCGAAGCTGAAATTGTAGCTGCATGCACAAACTTTACAAAATCAACACAAGGAGAACATGGAAGATAATGCAATAAATATGGCCCCCTCATGTACTACGAAATCTAGATACACATAATTTTCAGCAAAAGTTTACTCTATTGCATCTCAGAACAAAGCAATAGAGCTGGAGATTTCCCTAACATACACACCAAACCAGAATGTGTACAGCACAACTTAGCTACTTTTCAGGCGCCAAATCAGAATGTGTACAACACCAACTTAGCTACTTTTCAAGCCAAAGTGGTAAGCATTTTCTTAATTCTAGAAGCTTGCCACGAGTGGGGAGTTTTAGTGAACAAAAAGAGGTAGCTATGCACCAACGAACAAAAGAAAACATGGAACTGCTCCCTTTTAAGGCAAGGACATATGATCCTCATTTTCAAAGAGAAATAAATAACCGGCCTATAACCACATAGCTACATTGTCACTATGATCAAGATATACTTTCAAGGGACACCAGGTTGTAATATATGAATAAATTCAATATCTAAATGTCTGAAACAAAATGGTGAACATAAAGAATAAAAGGTACCAACTGGCTAGACTTGACAACAAAATGTGTAGAAAACAATCCAGATCTGTAACAATCGAAGATGGTCTAGGAATGAGCATGTTTTCCCGCCTCTAGAAAATAAAAGGGAATGAAGGTGAAAGTCATCAAATTGAGCATGAGAGGAACATACTTTATTTGTGGACAAATGGTGGCTGTTGCGTAAGTATTTCCTCACATCCAAATCCAGGCATTTGGTGCCACACCAAACGGAAGATTACATTCAGCCATATCTTGACCACAAGCACTAAGGAAAAAGAATAAAAAATTCAGCATTCATACAACTGATCAATAAACAGTAAATAATATATGTACAATAGACACACAAGCCGAGCATAGATTAACGAATTAACTGTACCTGTAAGTAGTATGTCCAATCTGTTTACTTGCAAATAATTATATTTAAATTTGCTCATGTCTTAGTGGCCATATCTCTAGTCAAGAGATACTTATATGGAACATTATTTGGAAAGCTAGATCTTAGCATATTTTGGAGATTCAGAAGAACATAATGATATGGATATGGCACCAAAAGTCACAGCAAAATTCGCCATGCTGCATGGCCAGAACCTGGAAGTAAACACTCACAGCTAGTTCGGTAGGAGAAAACAATCACGAGATCTAGATGCTAGTAGATGAGATCCTACCATTATATTGCATATTTGTATGAACTGGAGGACGGCCGGCCGGCCGGAGAACTTGATGATGCGTGCTTGTTTGCTTCGAGCTGATCTGCCGTATGACTTCACCAATTTCTCATCCAATTGAAAAAATGAAACTACAAAACAGATTAATCAAACACACCTGACGGAATGCGTGGGCAGCAGCAGCTAGCTATGCCATCGATCGATCGATTTTAGGTGAGCAGCAGCTATCCATCGAGCCATGTAAACAATCACGCGAGGAAACTGCCGGCACCAGATCAACCAGCCAAGAAGTCAACGATGGCCAGATCCACCGAGGCGGGCTGGAGGAGGCGGGGCAAGACCACCGCGCGCCATGGAAGGACCATCTCGACCTCCGCCTGCGCGCTGGCATCTGCGCCGGCAGGGAGTGAGAGAGCAGAGGCCGCCCGGGACGACGGCAGGCTGAAGTCCGTGACTGGGCTGGAGCTCGTCGGCCGATGTCTTCCGCGACCCGGCACGCGCCTCGCCCTCCAGCTGGGGCTCGTCGTGGAGCAAGCGAGGCCAACGACTGCGCATCCGCTGCAGCCCCATGGCTCGTCCTCCCCATCGCCGTTGCGGAGGCCCCTGGCCGGCCGCCGCCTCTACGCGTCCCACACGGCCGAGCTCGCCGGAGCAGCGGGGATGACCGGCGCGCGGGGGAATCGGTAGTCAGCTGCGCGGCGGAGGACACGGTACCTCGGCGAGGCGGCGACCAGCAGCGTAGAGGTGAAGGAGGAGGCCGCCGGCTGCGCATAGGAGGAGGCGGAGGGGAAATGAGAGGAATAAGCACATACAGAGAAACCATCTACTCTCCCGGTGCGGCCGCGGCGTCCTGGCAGCCGATCCGCGGCGAGGAGATGGAGGCGGCGACGGCGGAGCGGCCCAAGGGCTTTGGTGCGTGCGGGGAGCGGCGGAGCAGTGGGGATCACGGCGGCGTCGACGGCGGCCTCCGCGCCGCTCGCGAGAGAGAGGGGAAGAGGATTTCTGCGGTTGTTTTTACAAAACAGTCCATACATTTCTAAGAAATCCCGAACAGGTCCCTCACAGCGTTAAAAGTTGAACTGCGGGTTGATTTCTCGTTTAGGAAGGAGCCTTTTTGCAAAACCGTCACGGACGTCTTCTTTGGACCGTCGGATCGCCGAGCGACGGCCGGGATGGAAACACTGTAGAAACTGTTCATTTTCTACAGTTCTTACTGTAGGTGATACAGTAAGTGGAGCGCAGAGAGGCCGCCGTTTTGGCCAACTTTGAGTGCGTGCGGGGAGCGGCGGAGCAGTGGGGATCACGGCGGCGTCGACGGCGGCCTCCGCGCCGCTCGCGAGAGAGAGGGGAAGAGGATTTCTGCGGTTGTTTTTACAAAACAGTCCATACATTTCTAAGAAATCCCGAACAGGTCCCTCACAGCGTTAAAAGTTGAACTGCGGGTTGATTTCTCGTTTAGGAAGGGCCTTTTTGCAAAACCGTCACGGACGTCTTCTTTGGACCGTCGGATCGCCGAGCGACGGCCGGGATGGAAACACTGTAGAAACTGTTCATTTTCTACAGTTCTTACTGTAGGTGATACAGTAAGTGGAGCGCGGAGAGGCCGCCGTTTTGGCCAACTTTGATATACTTAGTGATTTCCTAAACAAACACACGATTCAAGTTCTCTATACAGTATATCTTTATCACGGCTAACCAACCACAACATGGCCAAGTTTGAAACCGTCCATTCGTGCACTAAAAAAAGGGTTATATCCAGTTTCACTTCACCCGCGCGAACGAACGCCAGGCTAAACTGAGGAGGCGACAATTTAATATTCGGAACAACAACAACTTATCGTCCTACTTAGGACGAAACAAAAAGAAAAACTTAGGGTGTGTTTGGTAGGTTGTATCACCTCACCAAACCATTCCCAAGTGAGACATGCTGATATGGGCCGGGTTGGGCTGAGATTTGCCTCTCTGTTTGGTGGCCTGTATGGGTTGAGAAAATCTGGGGTGAGATGTTGTTTGGTAGGCTGTATGCCTTGGGACGTGCTGATTTTAGAGTCCAGGAAACGAAATTACAAATAGGTCCAACATCTTACACAAAGGACCCTGGATAGAAACAAAAGAAGCAATCAGGTCCTCCAAAATTCCCAATCAGTGGACTGCTCGTCTCCGGCGCTTGCCTGCTCCGTGGCGGCGCGACGAGGCGGCCACGGCGGTCCTCCATGGCGGCACGAGGAGACGGCGGAGGTAGTCCTCCGTGGGCGGCACGATCTGGGCGGCGGAGTGGTCCTCCTTCGTGGCGGCGCGACGAGCTTGGGCTCTTCCCTGACGGCGCAGTAGCTCGCTCGAGGCGGCCATGGCGGAAAGAGCAGGCTCCGGGCGGAGCGAGGAGGCAGCGGTGGTCCTCCTCCCGTGGCGGCGCGAGCTGGGTGGCGCCGGCGGACCTTCTCCATGGTGGCGCGAGCTGGGCGGCGGTGCTGGTAGCCTAGTACTCCTCCGTGCTCAGCGTGACAAGGGAAAGAAACGGGGGAAAATGAACCAGAATTTTTTCGGGGCTGGCCGCTGGCGTCGCGCCGCGCAGGTGGGGCCCACGCGTGGGAATTATTTCTGTATGCAATGGGCATGGCCCAGATGGCTAAACCGGGCTACCAAACACCCAAAATTGGGGTGGGGTGAGAATCTCTGGGCAGATACGGGCTACCAAACACACCCTTAGCAGCCTACTATACTTGACAGTCGCCTCCCTTCTTGGTCAACATACCCTCTCCACCAAGTGTGAAAAGCAGAAGACAAATCTCACTAGGCAAATCGAAATATGATACGCGCGTATGAAAACGAGCTGACTGGCGCACCAGCGTGAACCAAGGACGCGAAGTACCATCGAAGTGAACATCAGAGATACATAACAACGGCTATGCCCTCCCGTAAACAAACGAAACAATATAGTTGGTCCCAGTTTAAACCGAGGAGGACCATACTCACCTACTGTATATATTCAGACCAGCGGAAACCTACTATCCCACACTACCCAACATTCGCTTCCCACTCCAGATTTGTACCTTCTTTGGAATAATAGAGTAGCGGAACCCAGATCTCATAGGCTAGAACAAATGGGGAAAAATCCCAGGGAATTACATATAGCTACTAGGCCGGCCGAGGAATCGATCGTATTAGCACTAGCTAGTCTCGTGCGGAGAAGATCGATCGAATCGAGGAATTGACCGGCCGCCGGTGCGGTGAAAATTTGATACCAAAATTTGATACCTTTCAAAGAAAGCATGTAACAGTTTTCCCAGGTATCCCTCAAATTGGCAGGCAGGGAGCAGAGCCACATCTTTTTTTTTTGACGTTTTCACCGGGGGGGACAAAGCCCCACCTGAATTTTTTCTATATATGTATGATTCGACCCAAAAGGCCGGGAGTTTTGGAGATTACAAGGGGGGTGTTACAGCTCACAGCATTGGGGGGGGGGGGGGGGAGATCAGCCGGTATCCAGACATTGCAGCCAGGCATCGGCCGCATCTTCTAGCCTAGCGGGGAGTCTCGAGCGTCACAGGTGGGCATCCTCGCGGCAGAGGCGAACAAGAAGCGGGAGGCAGGGCCGCTGATCGCGGAAGGCCGCTGCATTCCTGTGCTTCCACAGGTTTCAGCAGCACAGGAGGGTGAAGGTGGACGCAACCTCCGTTTTGATCATGGCCGGCGCGTCGTAGGTGAAGAGCTGGCGCACACGTGCGTCCGCCGGGAAACGGAAACCCACCGTACGCCAGAACCGGACGGCGAAGGCACACTCAAAGAAGATGTGCTCGGCGGTCTCCAGAGGTGCCCGGCAAAGAGGGCACCCAGCTTCAGCAGGGGTGAGCACGTGCTTGTCGAGCAGAGCTTCGCGCGAGAGGATCCTGCGCTTGTCGAGCAGAAGCCAGGCGAAGAATCGGACCTTGGATGGGGCAAAGTTGTCCCAGACGAAGTGGTGCGCAGTGTCGTCCACCCCGCCCCACATCCGCATTCTGTAGAGCGCAGCAGCATCGAGAGCTCCAGAAGTCTTCCGGCAGCGAGTCAGCGTGCGCAGGTCCGAGGCTGCAGAGAGCTCGAGGCCCGCGATCGCGCCAAGGAGGAGGGGTAGCTGACGATCCCCATGATGGTTCAGCCGAGGCACCAGGCAGCGGCGCACACCCGCGTCGAGGACAGTCCTCACCGTGGCATTGATGTCGATGGCGTGGGAGGACAGCGCCGGCCACCTGGATGCGAACGGAACGTCGCCGCACCAGACGTCCAGCCAGAACGCCGTCTGGCGCCCGTCGCCCACGGTCACAGACGTGATCCCGCGGTAGAGAGGCATGAGGGAGGTGAGGCGCGCCCAGTGGGGACCAGCAGCCTTTTGCCCCACAACAGAGGTCCATGCCCACCGAGCCCAAGGCGAGAGCTCGCAGGAGTGCAGCCGATGGACCATCTTCATCTGCAGGCACTCGTTTTTAGTTTTTAGGCACTTGATCCCGAGCCCGCCCTCGTTCTTCGGCCTGCAGACAGCGTCCCAGGCCACAAGGCACTTGGCGCCAGAGGCGCGATCCTTGACGTTCCAGAGGAAGGCGCGCCGGAGACCGTCGATGGCACGGAGGAGGCCAGGTGGCAGGTCCATCGCACACATGGCGAAGATGGGAATGGCATCTAGAACTGCATTGAGCAGCACGATCCTCCCACCAGCAGAGAGCAGAATTGCACTCCAGCCCGAGAGATACTTGTCCACTTTGGCAATCATGGGGGCGAAGGCAGCAAGCGAGAGCTTATCACAGGAGAGTGGCAGGCCCAAGTACGTCTGCGGGAAACCTTCCACACGGCAGCCAAGCACACGCCGAAGTTCAGCCAGCACGTCGTCAGCAACATGAAGAGGGACCAGGGTACTCTTGTGAAAATTGATCACAAGACCGGTGGCATCGGCGAACTGATCAAGAAGCATTCGCAACCGCTTCAATGCCTCCACGTCCGCCCGCATGACAATGAGCATGTCATCTGCATACTGCAGGACAGGACACGGCGCGCCGTCAATAAGAGGGTGCCGGAGGAGAGGATCCTGCTTGATGAGCTGTTGCAACACATCAGCCACGAGCAAGAACAGGTAAGGCGAGAGCGGATCTCCCTGCCGCAGCCCCCGTTTGCAGTCAATCCAGCGCCCAGGGATCCCGTTGAGGAGCACAGCAGACCTCGAGGAGCCGAGAACCATGTCCATCCAATCACACCAGAGAGGAGTGAACCCACGGGCAAGCATAATCTTCCTCAAGCTCTGCCAATTGATGGAGTCAAACGCTTTGGCGAAGTCCAGCTTCAAGACAAGGGTGGGGGCGCGGCGTTTGAAACAACACTGAATCATCTCCGCTGCAAACACGAAGTTTTCAGAAATGCTGCGGCCCGAAAGAAACCCAGACTGGTTCTCATCCACCAACTCACCGATCTGGGACTGCAGGCGCGAGGTGAGGGTCTTGCAAAGAATCTTGATGGAGCAGTTTTGCAGTGACACGGGGCGGTAGGAGCCGGGAGGCAAGATCCCGTCTTTGTTGGGCAGCAGAACTATGTGAGCACGGTTGATTGCTCCCAAATCAGCTTTCCTGTCGTGGACGGCGGCAAAAGCCCGCAGCATGCTGTTTGAAACCGCAGGCCAGGCAGCCCGGTAGAAACTAGGCCCAAGCCCATCGGGGCCCGGCGCGCTGTTGCGGTCCAGAGCGAAGACCGAGGCCTTGATTTCAGCAGGCTCGAACGGGGCCGTGAGGGCCGGCCCATCAACTCGCCGCGCGCCGGAGTAGAGCACGTCCAGATCAAAGGCCCAGCTGGGCTCCCTTGCGCAGCCCAAGAGGTTGGAGTAGAAGGCGCGCAAGGCCTCAGCCTTGCCGGCGTGATCAACGACGAGCTCGTCGTCGACGTCGAGGGAGAGGATTTGGTTCCGGCGGTAGCGCTGAGACGCCCGGGCGTGGAAGAAGCGGGTGTTTTCGTCACCTTCCACGATCGCCCGGAACTTGCCTCTCTGCTTCCACCGAGCGGCCGCGCGGGCGATAGACGCCGCGAGGTGCTCGCGAGCCTCGGCCCTGAGCTCAGCTTCCTCCCCTGAAAGAGAACGAGATTCTTCGAGGAAATCGAAGAGGTCAATAACGAAGCGACAATTGTTATCAAACGTCGGCACATACCGGTGATCTTTCCTCCAACGTTTCGCCGCCGTTCAAAACCGCTTAATCCCAGCAGCGAGATCGAGAACGGCATCGCGCGCGGGTACCGCAGGTGACCAAGTGGGAATGGTGGTGGGAAGAAAAAAGGGGTCAAGCAGCCAGGCGTTTTCGAAACGGAAGTGGGCGGGGTTGGGGATGGTGGTGGCGGCGCTGACAAGGAGGGGGTGGTGATCGGAGGTGGGGCGGGGAAGAGAGGTAAGAGACGAGTTGGGGAAGGCCGAGTTCCACTCCACGTTAAAAAACGCACGATCGAGTTTTGCCAGGACGGGCGCGGCCTGGCCATTAGACCAGGTAAACAGCCTGTCGAGCAGAGGCAGCTCGAACCATTGCAGCTGACGGATGAGGGAGTTAAATTTAGCTGCCAAGTTTTGATCGAAATTGTGGTTGTTCTTATCCTCGGGGTACCGGAGAAGGTTGAAGTCGCCAAGGACGAGCCATGGGCCGGCCAACAGAAGGGGCGAGAGCCAGCATCTCATCGACGAAGGCATCGGTCAGGGAGTGGTCAGACGACGCGTAAACATTAGTGATGGTGAAACTGAAGTCAGAGGTGGTGGAGGTGAACTTTGTTGTGAGAGAGAAAGTGGAAAACGTGGTGGCGGCGAGCGAGAGATGTTTGGGTCCCAGGCTATGACGATTCCGCCGCGACTGCCATCGGCGTCAACCTGGGTGAACTCCGAGATGTTAGCGGGAAGAAAGGAGCGGGCCTTGCGGGAGTCCAGCGCGGCGAGTTTAGATTCCTGAATGCAAACAACAGTAGGAAGGACAGTAGACAGATTGTTACGAACAACTGGACACTTGCTTTCGTCTCCAAGGCCGCGCGTGTTCCAGGACGCGACGAGCAGGTTTCTGAATTTCGAGCTAATCATTACAACAAAGGGCACCAGGTTTGCTAAAAAGGGAAAGCAGGGCGGGACGCAGCGAACACCGCTGCGCCACATCTTTGCTAAAAAGGGAAAGCAGAGCCACATCTTTGCTCCATATCTAAGCAAAAATGGAAACAACTGCATTCGAATAGCTTCATATTGCAATATTCCAAGAAATTCTGAATGTCTCATGCGGGTCTTCCATTGGTGAACCACTAAACTGCTTATGATGCACCATACTGATCAGAGCTGGCTTCAACTGAAAGTTTTTTTTGAGACAACAAAGAAAGAATTACACACTTATTCTTCAAGTGCAAGTTCACTCGTTCTATATGGTCATGCATCCAAGCTGTGTCTAAGTTGTATCCGCCACAAAGTATATCTAATGTTTTTCATAACTAGATTCATGGTATTGATCAAAAGTTTAGAGTACTTCTTACGGTAGGGGCGCTTGCCACAATATGGTCACTTTGGCTATGTAGAAATGATAATATTTTAACGATAATTCCTCTCACATACAGGTTGTCTAATGGTGTAGACACATGCTTATTTCATGATCGTCTCTAGAACATGTGGAGTTTCATGACATGTTTATTAAGGTATCTACGTGGTTGGAACCTACGTGAGGGATATTTTTAGGCCACATGGGTGGTAGAAACACGATCTACGGATTGGTCATACAGTTCCATAGGCGTTTTACGAGCACTATTTTGCTCTATGTAGAAGGATGTTCGTTTGTAGCTGTGTGGATCCTAATTATGCAGAGCATGGGTGTAAAATAAACTTTCTATTTTTGTGATACTTTGTTTAATAAAATGACCACAAAAAAAATCACTTGCATGAGGAGGAAGGAGAAGAGGATCGTGGATTCATGGTTTCGTGTAGTGTGGGGAGGTGGAATGGTGGAGTCGATGTAGGACATTGGATCTGAGCAAGACAATCTGTTCCAGTATTTATTGCTAACGACTAAGTGAGCAAAATATGTAGATAAAATAGGAGGCACACGCTCTCGTAGAGAAAATAGTATATGACCAAGAAACATCACAGATTGAAAATTGAGTCCACGACATACATACTTTATTAAAAGTACATTAACATCGCGTACCAGGTCAAATTATTATTGCATAAACCTGATGATCATGTCGATTTTGCTCAGTTAACCGGCTTAAAGGACAAGATAGCAGCCTTCTGGTTCAGAACCGCCTCGTATTTGCCATCCCTTCCATCGCGGTTGGTTGCATCGATAAGGAGATAGTAGAATGCACCTTGTGGCGACTCCTCATCAACCTCGGCTTTCAGCACTTTGTTGAATTTGATCATGTTGTGTGCCCGCTGGACCTGCACCCACACAACCCACTTGGCAAGCAATTGGACGTCTGGATTATTGGTGTCTATTGGTGAAAGTGCACCACGTACAGACATGGCGTAAATGGCAACAATGGCAACACAAAATAGGAGGCTATTTCTCATGGTTTGTCTTAGGATCGATGACACCTTGGTGCTAAGAATGGAAAATCGGTATGGCTAAGGTGCAAGGTATTTTTGTTGTGGCGAAGAAGGGGGATGAATAGGGCATTTATAATGCTCTAAGCCTTGCTATTTTGCCAACAAATCGACAAAATGATATGATTATTTTTGGAAAGTACTCATTAGTTGCGTATCAAATCTTCACCGTATCTAAACAAGATCTCCAAATTTATAACAAAATGATTGACATGATTTTGGGATCAATATTGGTTAACAGGAGATACCTATTCCAAAAGAAATAATGCTCATGATTTGGTTGCATTAATTGATGGTTAATACTCCACGGTAGCTATTAGAATAATATTTTGAGATAATTACACCAGAGGTCCCACAACTTGTCCATGATGGGTAAAGCAGTCCCACAACTTGCAAAATGGGTTCAAGCAGTCCCACAACTTGCAAAATGGGTTCAAGCAGTCCCAAATAATTCTGGGGTGACATGTGGCATCCATTTTTTTTTGCGAAAACACACCTATACAATATTTATATAGCTCATGTGACTTCCAACTGAGTACAGACGTTGGTCCCACCTGTCAGACTAGAGAAGAAAATATATAAAATTGTAGCGCTTGCTGGGTTTTGAACCAATGACCTCAGAATTGGGCGTCACAACACGCATCCGTGAGCTACCACTTCACCTCGCGTACAGTTATGTTAAAAAGCAGATCGACGCTCTCTTATTTACAAGGAAATGTATTTTACGTAAGAAAATTTTTTTTTTTTGAGGAGGATCCGACGCATATATTAGGCAGCTCATCACACTTTTACAGAAAAGTCCAAAAAGAAAAGGAAATTACACAAGGACCCAGAAAAGTGCAACAAGCACCCTGGGCTACCGGGAAAGATTACAATCGGATCCGAAACTCTCCCCAAGAACCTGGGCCACGCCGGCGCCGCCCCACCTTGTAGATAGCCGCAGAAGCCGCCCGCCGCCGAGCGACGGAACCGAAACACGCTGAACGCGCACGGCCGCAGCACCATCTTCTCGCTTCCGCCCAACCTCCAGCCGACGTCGCATCGCCCAGGTCCACCACCAGCCGCACCGCCGCATCTCCCGCCGCTGCTCCCCACGCCACCATGACTAGCCGAAGCAGAAGCACACGAAGAAGCCAACCACCACCACCTGCACCAAAAACGGAACAACGACCACCGCTAGCTCCCCTCCTCGCCACCACGGCCGGCCAGAGGAGCACGAACAGAAGGCCGCGCCCGACGCAGCAACTCCACACCTCTCCGGCGACGAGGCCGGAACGGGAAGAGGGGGAGGACGAAACCCTAAACGGCGCCACCGCCACCGTCAACGAAGGCGCCACTGGGTACACACACCTAGCTTCCCTAGGACCTAACTACACACACGACGGAGCCGAGGCTCCCCCCCACCTCGCGGCGCCGAAGCGGCGGCCGGAGGAGGGGAGCAGGAGATCCGCCGGCGAAACTCTGGAGGACGCGGTCGCCGCTCTCAAACAGTACCTGGCCTTATCCCTTCGAGTGGTTACCCTTACGTAAGCAATTTAGCCGATGAATTTGCCCGACTGAGTGTTTTCTCTTACCAAGATTTGGAGAGTCTTATCTAAAAATGTCAAGCTTTTTAAACACGTTGTGAAATACATTCCCGCTCCATAAAAATGTCAAGCTTTTTATCCAATCCTCTGCATGCCTCCACAGCCAGCCAGACTCTGATACTTTGGATGTTCGCAGGTCAAGACGGCTCTACAGCTCGTTGGGCTCGAGTCGTCCAACCTCATCATCGGGGTGGATTTCACCAAGAGCAACCAGTGGACAGGTACTCCCAGCTACTGTACTGGTTAACTTTCTCACTGTCTGAAGAGCTTCAGCTCATTTTTCTTCAGTTGAAGCTCACAATGTAACTCATGGATGAATGAACAGGGAAACTCTGCTTCGGCGGCAAAAGCCTGCACCACCTCGACACATCCTCCCTGAACCCGTACGAAAGAGCCATCGGCATCGTCGGGGACACCCTGTCGGCCTTCGACGAGGACAACGTCATCCCCTGCTTCGGGTTCGGGGACTGTAAGGAGTCTCTCTGCACACTCCTTAATTTCCCTGTCACATCACACATGGCTTCCTTCGTGCTGAATGACCACTGAACTTGTGGTGAATCCACTCGCCTGCCTCCAGTGTCCACGCACGACCAGGACGTATTCCGCTTCTACGGGGACGGCCGGGCGTGCGTCGGCATCCCGGAGGTGCTGCGGAGATACAGAGAGATTGCCGCCGGCGTGCGGCTTTCCGGTAACATTTTTTCACTCACTCCTGAATTTATTGGCCTTGTGTTTCATCAGTACAATGGTTAGTAAATGATTTTTTTATTCAGGCCCGACATCGTTGGCTCCGATAATAGAGGCTGCGATGGGGATAGTGCAAGACTCAGGGCATCAGTACCACATCCTGCTGATAATCGCTGACGGGCAGGTGATTAACGACCATTCTCATGGGGCTTTCACAACTTCGAGCCCTTGTCTGACGTGTACTTGCTCATGCAACTGACCCCAGGTTCCAAGATATTCCTGTGCTCACTGTGCAAGTAACCTGGAAGAAACACGTTCAGAGAACTACATAGAGGAGAGGACACTTCAGGCCCTCGTACGTGCCAGGTAAACGATACTAGTAAAGCCAAAGGGTAAAGTAGATGTTCATTAAACATCGTTTTATTTAAATTATTGTTACTTTGTGAAGCAACTAGCCCATAATAAAATAGTTTGTGAAATGATAAATGCTATGTGTCTGTTTGTTTGTAGTTGTTTCCCTTTGTCCATCGTCCTCGTCGGAGTCGGCGACGGGCCATGGGACGACGATCTGATGCATATCCATGATACCCGGTGCCGATTCGACAATTTCCAGGTATGTATGTGGCACCAACATTCATGTGAATACATCTGTTTCTGCAAGAGGATCAGCTCACGCCATGTGCTAAACTAAACCCGATCTCCACCTAATGCCGCTCCTTAACTGCAGTTCGTGGATTTCACCAAGATAATGTCAGCAGAAATGTCCCAGGCCGAGAAGGAAGAGCTGTTCGCGCTGGAGGCGCTGAAGAAGATCCCAACTCAGTACGCGGCGATAATCAGCCAGCGTATCAGGTAGTACTAGCTAGCGATATTCAGAGTGACATAACACTGAAGTTTCTGCTGTTTGTTCTGTGGTTTGATTCCTTGCTTGCGATGTTGTGGTTGATTTCCAGTGATCTGGCTGCGAGGGCGCCTGCAAGGACACCGCTTCCTCCTCCTTTTTGATCCGGCTGCCGCTGATTGTCGCGCAGAAACGGTACGATCACACTGGAGGGCAAGATTGGAGGTGGTTCAGAGGTGTTTTGTTATACCTTGAGCAAAGCAGAGTAGCCTTATCTTGGATGGCCGCTGACTGTCAGTAGTAACATTTCCAGTCTGGTTGAGCACTCTGAACTCCAGATAATAGTGAGTAGAGGCCCTCTACAGTCTTACCTTGTAGCAAAACAGAGCATCGTGATTAATTTGTTCATTTCAGTTTGGTTTCTTCTCCCCAGCTATTTGTTCATTCGACGCAAATAAAATAAATGCAACTCTGAATTTTATCTCTATTATTTTGCGGAACTCTGAACTTTACGCCCTCATCATGTGTCTCTATGCGTGGCAGTGGCCCCCGTCACGCCGGCATCTGAACCACATATAGCCGCCTACATGATGCGTGGCGTGGGTATGCTTAATGAGAAAGTTGATCTAGTTCCTCTCATCACTCTTGTCTATTATCTCATTCTATTTCCCAGTGGATATATTTGAGATAGAAGCCAAAACTGTACGAGCCCAATATCTAGCCCAAATGTCCGGGTTGTACGACACCACTCATATCCATCCCGCAGTTTTATGTACTACAAAACGACCTGTGTGGACATTTGAGCGAGTTCTTCCGATGCAACATCAGCCACAAGCTTGAATTGTGTCTCAAATAACTACGTCCGTGCTTTCTGATATCCGTAGCACCAAATCTAGGCAAAAACATTTCATTGGTGTCTCTGGGACTGGGAGGTCATCTCCCCACAACCTCCTGCACAACCACTGATCCCACCGTTTCTTCAATTCTCTGTCTTCCCTAGATGTACGCTCCTCTCTGCCGGTAGCACAATGCACAAGCCGGTGACAGGAAATGTAAGAGTTGATAGCGCAAACAGACAAGGTTCAGGGCTCCTCTCTGGACTCTTTTCCCATTCTGGAAACAGACAAGGTTCAGGGCTCATTTGATTTTTGAAAATTGGTTTGACAGAAATTTGCGTGAATCCGAGTTTGGACTTTTTGCGTATGATGAAACGAAAGGGAGATAACAAAATATGTTCATCTCACCAAAAAAAAAATGCATCATACAACACTTCAATTCATGTAACTAAGCCAATCATTCAAATTTGAAACCTACCATGGCCATGACAAAGCACTTCTGACAATGGCCAATTATAATTCCTCAAGGACAACATTTAACCACGGGAAAGAAAGAAAAAATGGAAATAGCATTAACTAACTGATAGATTAAAGTTCAAGCACAAAAGGAGGACACCCTGGTACATACGCTCCCAGTTTTATTGTTAGTTATAACGAGGCCAGACATTCCTACTCCAAGAACCTTCGTTCGGATATTTCATCGACTTTTATACTATAAAAAATATATAGTCTCCATTATATATGCAAAGATACTAAAAAGTGCACAAAGACATATAAACACGTTGTAGTACATCTAAGTGGAACAATTATGTTTTAGATGTATTATCGGTTCTCTAGATTTAGACAGGATGGCAAATTTTCTATAACTGTTGTTATAAATAATAACATAGTTTCACGACAAATCAAGTTCTATGTATTCATAAGAGTTAAATTTAGGTTAATAGTAAGGTTAATACCATTAGATACAATAAAGCAGAAAGTAGTCAAGGTTGCATTTTGTATCAATAATTATTATGTTAACATTTGGGTACAAATAGTCTATGAAGTAAAAATGTTTAGTGTAAAATATGTGGACCTTTTCAGATTGCGCATTACAAGTCACACATACATAATACGGTTGACAAAATTGAGAGAAATATGGGTGAACTCTTGAGCAACAATGCCTAACTAACCAGCTGCCATCGTGAATGGACAAGAATGTAAAAAATAATCACCAAAGAACTAAAAATGAGCAAAGCCAATTATTAGAGACTAGATTCCTAGGACAAACCAACCTCGCGTACTCTAGAATTTTATATTAGTCACGGCTAAGATAGAAAATACAATGATTAAAAAGAGTTGGTTTACATAGTTTTACACGCTCTTTTGTATTATATATACTTATCAACATACTTGAGGGTCATAAAATAGACATAGATACACTATGGAATATCTAAGTGGAATGTATATTGTTCTTGTTATTTATCATTTCATTAGATCCACATAAGTTTCTATTTTCTGAATTCTAACTAAATATGTTTTGTACCTTGATCGTGTCCAATTGAGCTTAACCGCATAAGTTATGTCCTTCCGATGTTTCAATTATAAAACATTGAAATTTGAGTTTCCATATTTCATCTAGTTAATAATGTTACCGATAATATGAAAAATAAGCTTAATATTATATTTTAGATCATTAATATTGTGATGGAGATCTGATAACATAATGACTTATAGATAAGTAAAATAGTTTAGTATAATGGAACGGTCCACACTGTTTGTCCTCTTCCTTCCAAGATTCCCCTCCCCAGATGTCAACTCTGCCGTCTCTCGCCCCCTTTTGCTCAGCTGGCCCCCACGTCCACCGCCGTCGTCCCCGCCTATCTATTCTCAACCCGCAGTGGCTCCACTGACACTTCTCCGACCGACGACCACCGACATGACCTCCAACACCAACCGGAAGATCGCCATCCGTCGGCCCAGATTCCAGATTTGTAGATTTGTTTTGTTATTTGTCACATCATGGAAATAATGAGATAGGAATGAAGCGATATTTTTATTTCTTGAAAATTTTCAAGCAACTAAGTAAATTATTTATATTTAGCAGTATATTTATAAAAATAATGGACAAATTTGCGTTCATGTTTCTCAAATGTTACAGATTTTGATAAGGAGTTAGTTACTGAGAGGAAGGAACTTCCGAACAAGAAAAATCTCGTTGTTTAGCGTGACCTACCTATTAAAACAAGCATGGTTTAGGGCTCATTTGATTTCTGGAAAATAGTTAGGTTGACATAATAGCATGAACATGAGTACTCCATAACCCACGTTAAAAATTTGGCAACTACTGTAATTCCAAGTTTTCAAAAATCTTCTCAAATACCCGGCATTTAAATTTCTATGGTTTTAACAAGTAGCCAGGTGTCTGATTATTTTATAACTTTTCAAAATGTGTAAGTATATTTTTTAAGCTCGGTTTTGATTTACCCAAGTTTCAAAAGTCCGCTCTCGAGAAATATGAAAATCAATTTGTATTTTTCTTTATCAGAAATGTTGCATCTATTGTTGATTGAAAACATGGCTCGAAGGAAGACCCACGAGTTCTACGGTCCATCAGGGTTCTTTGTCGAATTCCTATTGTTGATTGACGAGGAGCCAGCATTGACGACATTTGCATTTCAATGACATTATTAGATCTTTGGGCCTCACCGAACTTCTTATAAAAGGTCGAGCTTAACGTGTTGTACATGCATGCTAATCATTTACTTGAATAACTTGTTGATTGGTTTCTTATACCAGTTATACTGGTGTTGTTTATGAGCAGTCATGTGTATTTTATATTTTTTGTAAAATCCAACTATGATGTCTTGTATGTTTTCAAATATTTTAATTTGAATGTGCCTTATTATCATTGTTTGAAGTTTTTCTTGCTACATTTTTTTGTAATTTGTGATTAAAGGGTATTAAGCACTAAATCCGCTAGTGGACCAGTACTCCAAGCACGACTCTATTGATCTTTTGTCTCCACAATTACATTTGGTAATGTATATGGATCGATCATGAGTGTCGATGATTTCAAGGATACATTTGGGTATTCTTTTTGAAGATATAAGGCCAAGGCTTGGGAGTGCTTCAACACATATGGCTCTTCATGTCATCTATAAGAGAGGTAGTTTACACACACCACTCAGATCTGGTTCTAGAGCACTACGACGCAACTCAGGTGTTCTCCACCCCATCTTCTCTCATTAATTGGCAGATGATACAATAGGTCTATTGTGATCGTGTACACTAGAAGGACCGATGCAGGGACGGAGACAAGGGGGGACGAGCAGGGGCTACGCCCCCCCCCCCCCCCTATGCTCATGATTTCCATTGCAATATTAGCCACTTTTGCTGGTTGATTAGTGTAAATTATGTTGATTAGGCCTGCTCATCAAGATCACATACACTATTAGGCTAATCTTACCCCCCTTGATATCAGATCCTGGCTCCGTTCCCTGGACCGAGGAAGACGAAGCCTAGGTGCTGGTGTGTGGTTTCTTCGATCACATGGTGTGGTGCTGTTTTATAGGAAGCTGGAGGTGGTCTGAGTACAGGCCGGTGGCGATTCATCGTATCGCTTCTCCCATCGATCACTAGTCGTCCCTCGCTGTGAATAAGAGGCTTATCCCTGCAGAAGTATATGACTGTTTCAGCTTTACTTAATTAAGCTGCACAAGCGTGGAGAGTCTCGTGCAGCCACCTTATCCTGCATGCTACTTCTCGGTGCAATGGCCAAGTAGTTGGCAACCAATGTCATCGTACAACAACCACCTTATCATGCTCTGTTTCTTCCTTCGGTCTGCTTCTAATGCATAACAAACAAACTAACTCCACCTCAGTGCATAGCAACCAATCACAACCCCTATATGCCTTCCTAGTTTTGTTGGTTTCAGAAATTCCCGAAAGGGTTTAATCCCATGATTCAAGGCCCTTTTGCAGGAAACATAAAACCTGTTTCTGTTATTCTCTATCATTTTGGCCAACTCGTAAAAGCGACATTGTTTGTTTGTTTTCTTTGCCATGTCCCCTTGAAGGAGCAGGGCAATCCCCCCCCCCCCCCCCCCCCCCCCCCCCTCTCCAAATTTTCCTTTGTTTTTACCAACATGTTGTGACCTTCAAATTAGTTGTGCCCGTGCTAGGTGGGTGTCTTTGTTTTTTGATGTATCTTAGTTACGCTTTGTTTTATTACATATTGACGTTAATTTTTCCACCGTTGTATCTATATATTTTGACCTCGGTTGCAAAATTAATAAAATTTGTTGCATTGACTTTTGGTTTTTATCTTACAAATAAGTTTGGATTGACTTCATCTCGGGACCCTGTTTTGGGCATGTGCTCCTCCAGGTTGACATTGTTGATGCCATGAGGCTGATTTCTAGTATTAGTGTTATTCTCCTTGTGTTCTAAAACCGTTGTGCTTATTATTTTGGGACTCTGAATTATATGTTATTGCACTACAATAAGACTCCCATTAAGCAACTCATATCTTGCCACGAAATAAATACATGTTGCATGTCCGGGTGCGATTTATTGCTTCTGTTATACCACGAAATAAATACATGTTGAGCTGCCCACATAGAACAACATAGAGCAATTTTGAAAATACGGAAAAGTTGAGCAACGAACAGGAGCAAGCACTTGCTAGTTGCTACATGCCACTGCTATTTTGATAAATACAAAACAATGGTATTTGAGAAACGAACAGGAGCAAGCACTTGAGCGTGCAGAATAGGGATTACCCAAGTGTAAATTTCAGAAGACTTGAGCCGGTGGGAAGACGAAGGGTGCCGAGAAGGACACGAGACGATGAGCCGAGCTCAGCAAGTATGCATCCAATAGTCCAAATACCAACGGCAGGGGTGTACTGCATACAAATTGACACCCAGTAAGGAAAATGAGAAAAAGATCTGAAACTTGCAAAGAGATTTTAAAGAAAATCCCTACATGAATGTTGTTGCTACTCTAATTTTAATCCGATCTAGTGAATCTACAACTTGTTTTTGCAGAAGAATGAGATGGGGTGGCCGCCGGCAGGGAGAGAGGTCCGATGTGGGGTATCGTACTAGAGGGGCTAGGGCGAAGGGAAGGAGAGAACGTGCCAGGTGAGGGAGACGAGGCGGCGGAAGGGCTGCCGGCGGCACCAGGAGGCGCAAAGATTGTTGGCAACCAAATGGGTTACACAACATAATTCACCTCTACATTTTACAGAGCCAGGCCCTATTGGGCCATCGATTAAAAGGGCCAAAAACCATGCAGATAAGCAAACATTCCCATTGTTCACCATTTCAAGACGCACCACAAGAGCACACTTTGGGAAAATTATCACAAATTGTTTCATAGTTATGGTCATGACCTTCATCGTTTTGTTTGAAAGACGTGAATTTTCGTTCATGATATCTCATTCTAAGAACATTTTTTAAAACAATTGTTGTATTCCATTTTTTTTATTTTCTTGTTAAATAATTAGTGTATCCCAAGTTTGTTATCTTTCTTTGTAAAAAAAATGCCGTTTTTAACTAATGTCATGGCAGTTGTTGTACTTTTGATAAGAAAATAGGGGTAAAAATAGAAGAAAAATTTGCAACAACCCATCTTCTCTTTAGATTAGGTAAATATTAGTGGAAGAGTGCTTCCATTTTACTCCAGAGTTAGATGGAGATCGATTAAAAAGAAATGTTGTTTTATGTTGTGAATAAATCCAACAGAAATATGGATACATATGTGGAGGTTTTCAACATATCCATAACTGTTTGTTATAAATATTGTTTATATTTTTGTCGCTATAAAAACAATTGCGGTTTTAAATGGAAAATATTAATTTTGATGCCCAGTTTTATTTTGTTCTATACATCACATCAATATATGTGGACAAAACTTTGTATACACATAATAGCCATATATATGTATTTGTTATTTTATTTGGAAATAATAGGTATATGCATCCAACAAACCTTGAAACTTGTCCCGACCGTTCTCAAGGGCCACCCATTATGCACAAAATGAAGTGTTTTCCCAGCCCTAAACTAGCAGGCGGCTTAGCAGCGTCGTTGCTGGAGGTGCCCTAGAGCGTTATCGTGGGCCACGACGGCTCTGCCCAACGGTACCCTACTTATAATATCGTCCATAATAATATACGTGACTTGTAATTATATCGCATATTATACTAAGCACCTTTACATCATAGAGTATTTGTACCCAAATGTTAATAGAAATAAAATTTGAATCAAAATGTGACCTTGACTACTTTCTTCTTAATTGTATGGAATGACATTAACCTTATGTACTTCAAAATAAAATTTAACTATTATGATTACATAGAACTTGATTTGTCTTGAGACTATGTTATTATGTTTAGTAATAGTTATACAAATATTGCAATCCTGTCTAAATCTTAAAAAACTGGTAATATCACATACCTCTAGAACATAATTGTTCCACTTAGATATACTATAACGTGTTTATATGTCTATGTATTATTACAAATATTGCAATCCTGTTTAAATCTTAAAAAACTGGTAATATCACATATCTCTAGAACATAATTGTTCCACTTAGATGTACTATAACGTGTTTATATGTCTATGTATTATTTTAGTATCTTTACATATCATGCCGAATATATTTTTTATACATAAGTATAAGAATATCCTAATGAAAGTTCTCAGAGTAGGAATGTCGGACTCCTTTACAACTAATAATAAAATTGCGAATGTACCAGGTGTCTTGCGTTGTCCTTGAATTTTAATCTATCAGTTAGTAATTGTTAGTGCCAATATTTTTTTTTTTGCTTTGTTGTGGTTAAATCTTTCATTCTTGTCCTTCAAGAATTATAATTGATCACCGTCAAAAGTGCTCCGTCATGGCCATGTTAGTTTCAAATTTGAATGATTGGCTTACGAATTAAATTGTGTCATGATGCATTTTTTCTATCTCTCTTTCATTTCATACACAAATATATGTTTATGCACTACTCATCACGTGTACATGTAATTATGGGGACAAAAGATGGCAATCTATATTGACTCGGAAGAGCATTTTCTCCCATAGTTCAAAATCATGTTTCAAAATGTTTAAAAAAATGAAAAAAAATTAGTTGTGACCTTCAAATTAGTTGTGCCTGTGCTAGGTGTGTGTCTTTCTTTTTTGAAGTATCGTAGTTATGCTTATTACACATTGACGTTGCTTTTCCCATAGTTTTATCTATATATTTGGCTTCGGTTGCAAACTTAATTAAATTTATTGCATTGACTTTTGGTTTTTTATCTTACACATAAGTTTGGATTGACTTCATCTCGGGACCTGTTTTGGTCATCTGCTCCTCCAGGTTGACATTGTTGATGCCATGAGGCCGATTTCTAGTACTAGAGTTATGCTCCTTGTGTTCTAAAACATGTGTCATGTGTTGTGTTGGGACTCTGAATTATATGTTATTGCACTACAAGAAAACTCCCAGTAAGCAACACATATCTTGTGGAGAAATAAATACATGTTGCATGTCTCGACACGATTGCTTACTTCCGTTGTACGACATCCAAGCCGAGCCGATCGTTCATCTATTTCTCCGTCATCGCAATGGCACTTATCATGTTACCGCTTAGAACGCGCTGGTGGTGATCATGTTGTCGTAGCTTGGAGCGCAGGCCGGTGTTTTGCCTGGTCCATTCTCTGGTGTTTCCTTCTACCTTCAAATCAAGCAGGTTAAGCTTTGAGTTGTCCACAAGGCGCAAGGTTCACCACACAACAGAAATCCCAAAGAAAATTCACGTGCTCCATCTTTTTTCTGTTTTAACGTACGCATGCACCTAAATGCATGATCGCTTCACGATATTGGAAAAGAAGGAGATGGTAACATCAGCCAGAGACTTAAATTGTGGCTCAATGGAGATGGTAACTCCGCCACTGATCGTCGGGAACATGCTTAATTTCCCTGTCACGTCACAAATGTCTTCGGGTACTCTAATTAAGGAGTCTCTCTGTCTGATCGACAAATGATAAACCAGGAAGTGTTTAGTATCATTTTGTCACTAGCTTCTGTGTTTAGGAATGCTAGACCTCTACCCCTAAATCCTAATTATACATAAATAGTTCTGGCGCATTTTGACTCAAAGAAATTTTGATAGATGCAGATATGGACGTACAATATGATGACATTCATTGTGAGGAAAAAGGCACTAATATCTTGCTTGTGGCACGTACAGAAATTTGACATCAAGCAGCCAAACTTTCCAACGTTGGCATCACCCAGTTAGATGCAGGTTGGAGATTTAATGAATTAACTCCCTCCTTCAGATTATACTGTTTCTACTCATCTCTTTTAGTCTGTCAGTTCATTCCCTATGCAATTACAGACCCTAGCTCACACTGAATCAAAAACAGGTGGCCATCAAGACCTGTCCAACTGTTCAACACCGAACAATTAGCCAATTCTGAAGATCTGATTCTTTCAACAAAAAACATATAGGATGGAAGCTTCTCAAGACTGTCAGAGTCAGCTTCTGTCGATGCACTTCATAACAACACTTACGCAATGGTCCGCTGATCACGGAGGTTATCAACACATGTATGCAAATCAGGCTAATCTGGTATTCTTTGTCTCTGATATACATATCCCTGACCTGGCACAACAACCGAATAAGTCATCATTTGTTTGCCAGGAAAAAAGGAGACCTATTTTGAAACTGATGCATCACCGCCTCTCAGAAGTAAAACAAAGTCCCCTGTAGCAAAACACCATTCCGCCCACCCTAATTTTGGGTTATTAAACAATAAACAGCATTGCCAGCACATACAATACGAGATTTGACATTAGCTACAGTTACAAAATAAAAGAAACCAGAAAATGGAATATAAGCAGAATTCTTGGTCCAACTTTTGCCAACCTGATCGAAGATGTAGCATAAATAAACAGTGAGAAGATGAACATACACACAAATGTAACTAAAGATCGCCTAGCATGCAAGCTTGTTTGGAAAGCAAAACACATCATGCCAGTTACCAAACTGTCTCCAGAAATTAACATACACACAAAGCGAAAGGAAATGAACCACAAGGTACCCACTACTGAATCGAAGCAAGCCACTGTGCCTGCATCATGCCAGTTACCCAACTGTCTTGAGAAATTAGATAATAGAGGGGAAGTTGGCAATTTGGATCATTAACTCCTACAGTTCCACTTCCGAGTTGTCTAGTTCCTGCTACACAAAGGATCTCCACCTGAAGCATACAAAATGGAAGATGCTGCAGCAAAGAAGGCCATCCGTGCATCTCCGCAACCAGAATACAAATCTAGATACTTGTGGAGCAATCCATGTCATTAGTCAGACCACTTTGTTGTATGCATCCAAGGAAAAGCCGTTAGTACACGGCCTGATTTTTTTAATGATTCAAACAGTAATATTTCCTTCGCAATTGTGGAAAAGGCACCAAAACAGCATAGTTGAATCATTTCAGCATTTCTGGGTGAAAACAGCAATAGAAACAATTTGTGGTCTAGCGAGTGGCACCCTTCCAACCTTCTATTGTTTGCACATTCCCGAGTATTTTGCCATCTTCTCTGGGTAGAGGCTAAGAGACCAATATATTTTTACAAATTTACAAGCTAGCTAATGACGAACTAGATTTAATCAAATTCATGTCGTACAAGTCTAAAGCAAGGGATCGTCTTATTAATTGAAACTTTGATGGGTAGAAAATATATGTCATCTATTTGCAATGGACATTATCAAATACAACACTAGGACCACTACGTGTGATGACAATTAGTATAAAACTAAAAATCACAACACATGATGAAAGCAATTGTTACATGTTAAGATGAATCTAGTATTATCACTTTGCTCATGTATTCAGTACTTGATATAAAGTATTAACTGTGAAAAGTGAAGAAACTAGATTCCACACAAAGCATAGCTACAGCGTACAGCTAAATTCAATGGTTTAACTTGAGAAAAACTGCAGTGCAGCTTATGCACTAGCACTATAGTTATACAGTTAATGCATATACCTTAATACCAATAAGCAGACAACATAGAAATTTAGTACAAAATTAATTCAGTAACCTTAGCTAAAGAAGAACTTGTGACAAACCAAATCAGACACCTTGAGCAAATAGTTAGGCCATAACAACTACATAAACAGCACTGAAACATGTGGAGAGAACACTTTGTGTTTATGTTTCTTGTTTGCATCCATTTGTTCCTAGTTGCTAAAACTGAGAGCGGAAAAGGAAGACAACCAAATGATGTGTTGTTTCAGTCAACTGCCATTCTGCATACTTAACTTGCGGTGGTCGCAATGCTACGTCAAAAGTATGTCCGTTCATACTGAACTTGTATCATGCATATCATAAAAGAACACAAGTGGCTAACAATCTTTTCATGCATTTTCATCTCAAATTTATTACATAAGCAACATTATTATCATCTTCCAGATCCGCGTCATTTGTCCAAGGATAGTACTACCTCTGGACTTTATCTTGCGGCCAAGAAACTAGCAACAAGTAAAAAAAAGAATATATTAAAAAAATGAACCACTCAAAAATAAATCAAACTGTCAGGAATAGAATTACTCAATTATGCAAGTGAAACAACAAGTTAATTAACCGTAAGAATTGACGGTGTCCAGCGATCATAGAGTAGTGAAGTAATAAGAATGAATTGCTAGGCTAACCATATCAAGAGGTAACTAGGAATATTATTCACATGCTAACTCTAAAATCTGCACTGATATTAACAGCAGAATGGGGTTGGACCTAAATAGCATCAGTCATCGGATCACCTATTTCTCGCAGCCCACATTTCTCCAATTCTGTATGATGTAATAAAATCTCCACTATCAAAACATTGCATCCAGCCTTTTACATTCGACTAATTATCTATTCAACACAACACATCCAGATGTAGCCTGTTTTATAGGCAGCACATATTTTGTCATAAAATTTAGGTTTCAACAAAATCTTTCAATTTCTCCTTTTATTATGTATTCCTCCTCTATCCGGTCGCAAAGCAATCAAGAACGCAAAACAGCGATGGATGCTTACCAATCTTTCAGGCTCCTCCCTCTCTGGCCACACCCCGCACCTCACTTCCCACTCCTGCGCGGTGAGGTCGGTGAGTCCGTTGAGGCCTAGGCGGGCAACGTCGAGGCCGGCGTCGGCAGCGGCGTCGTGCTGGTCGACCTTGCGGACGACGTCCTTGAAGATGGCGTACCGGCGCTCCTCCTCGTCGACGGAGCTGTAGCTCTTCCAGTACTTGCCTTCCAATCCTCGAACATCAGCCGCGTCTCCTCCTCGCTCCTCTCCCTGTACGATATCTCGCTGCCCGATATGCTCCACGTGGCCGCCGCCGCCGGAGACACCAGCAGCAGCAGCAGCGCCGCCGCCGCCGCCGCCGCCGCCGCCATGAGAGCGTTCCTCATCTCAGACATAACTGGCCGGAATAACCCACTTGGGCCGCCACCTTCATTTATTTTCTTTTATTCTCCCATGGGAAAATCCAAAACACAAACTCTAAAAAGGAAAAAGGGAATATGAGGAAGATAATGAGCGATTTCCTTTCCAAATTAAGAAAATCGTTTTTTCCTTTTGTCCCGAAATTATTAGAGGAAACAATCCATGCGATAGGAAATATTGTATCAATAGTCGAAAGACCGTTTCTTCACCTCCTAAACTTTCTTAAACAAACTGTTTTCTTCAGCCCCACGTTCCTTGTGTTGGGTTAGTCACGACGGTGCCGAAAATGGCATGCAGAAATGCAGGAGGAGTACGAGGTGGCGATCAATGGCATCAAGGAATAATATGTTACTACCAAAAAATATTTAATTAGGGATAATAAAACTGCGTCATCTAGGAGTTCTCTCACAGACCGTCAGCGTTTCAACAGTCGGGTTGCGCTTCTCGTCATTCACGGCCGTCCTTTGCTCCCACTTGGGTCGCTCCTGGGCCAAATATCCCCTACGCCGGAAAACGAATTGGAGGTACGTGGTTCGATCTTGGACAGACGGTTGCGTTGCGGCCGTGTGTTCATCATCAAAATTACAAAATAAGGTAGAACCTATCTGGATGGCTGACCATATAGACCTGACAAACTCGCGCTGGAAAAATAAGTATTTTATAGTCTCATCATGGTGACAGAAGACACACGTTTTACTTTCGTTCGAATTCCGTTTGGCAAGATTATCTTTAGTAAGAATTACAACTCGACGAAGATACCACGCAAACACTTTAGTTTTTAGCGGAATCTTCATCCTCCAAATTTTCTTATTATTATCGACTAGAACTTCAGGATGGATTAAAGCTCTATACAAAGAATCAACAGAGAATTTACCATTCCTGTTTAGATTCCAACGAAACTTATCTGAACCCTCCATCAACTGGACACAGTCCAGTCGGAGAAGGAAGGCATTCCAGGCTACTTGTCTAGGTCCAAATAAGCTTCTTCTGAACGAGACATTTGGTGGAAAGTTTCCAATACCTTAGCGAGTGTGTTGCCTTTGTGTCGCACAATATTGTATAAAGCCGGATACTGTTCTCGGAGCGTGGCTTGGCCCAGCCATTTATCCTACCAGAATCTAATTTCCGAGCCATCCCTAATGGAGAATGATCCATGTGGGAATAAGTACTTCTTCGTAGCCATAAGGCCTGTCCAAAAGTGAGAATCGCCAAGTTTACAAAGAACCTGACATAAAGCTTGAGAGCCCACATACTTTCTCCTCATAAGGTTTGCCGAACTCCATCCTCAAAAAGAAGCTTGAAGAGCCATTTGCCAAGCAAGGCTCTATTCTTGACCTCAAGGAAATGAACACCGAGCCCCCTTGGTCTTTTGGCCAACAAACCACACTCCATTTAGTCAATCGATATTTTTTCTTCTCACTATCACCTTGTCAAAAGAATCTTGATCAAAAATAATCCAATCGTTTTAAGACTCCTTTGGAAAGTTGGAAGAATGAGATCATATACAATACCATGTTAGTTAGTACTGAATTTATGAGAACCAATCTTCCCCCAAAGATAATAGTTTGCCTTTCCAGCTGTTTAACCGGATTTGAAGTCTCTCCTCCACCAGCTTCCATTCAGCATTTGTGAGTCTCCGGTAACGTATCAGAATACCCAAATAGTTGATAGGAAATTGACCTTGCTCACAACCGATGTACGAATGCATAATGCTCAGTTTTATTTTACCCATCATCATACGGCGTGATAAACACTTAGATTAGGAGTAGGAGTAGCAGATCGAGATACATCATACTAGTCCGGCCGCGGCGGAAAAAATCAAGAGGAGGGCTGGATGCGGATGTACCCACCTTCTCCCCACGAAGTCCCCCACGAGTTTGCACCAGTTAAGAGTTGACGCCAGGATCCATTAGGGTTGTGTCGTAGCCGACGAGCAAGGCTTCGTGCATGCCCACCATGCCATAGGGCCCTTTGAAGATCCCACCGGGGTACAGCTGGAACTCTGTGGTGTTGGCGCCCAGAATCAAAACCACCACCGGCGTTTGCGCCACCGCATCCATCAGCATCTTCTCATCATGCGGCTCCATGAAATAATAGCTCTCGATTCCCATGACAGAGTGGCGACCAACGTTGGTCGCCACTTCCAGGTATATATGGGTATTGGTCCAAGAGTCGATGCCCTTATTATCGATATACTAGAACGACTTCCACGCCCACCCGCCTTTGCAGGCGAAGTTGCCCCGTGAAGCAGAGCTTCCGGCCTCCTCCCCGGGTTGCATCTGAGGTCAACCCTCCTGTTGGTCGAGCAATGTTATTTGTTTTCTTTGTCATGTCCCCTTGAAGGAACAGGGCAATGCCCCCCCCCCCCCCCCCCCTCAATTTTTCCTTTGTTTAACCAACATGTTGTGACCTTCAAAACAGTTGTGCCCATGCTAGGCGTGTGTCTTTCTTTTCTGAAGTATCTTAGTTTTGCTTTGTTTTATTACATATTGACATTGATTTTTCCATCGTTTTATCTATAAATTTTGGCTTTGGTTGCAAACTTAATTAAATTTCTTGCATTGACTTTTGGTTTTTATATTCCAAATATCTTTGGATTGACTTCCTCTAGGGACCCTGATTTGGTTATCTGCTCCTCCAGGTTGACATTGTTGATGCCATGAGGCCGATTTCTAGTACTAGAGTTATGCTCCTCGTGTTCTAAAACATGTGTGATGTGTTGTTTTGGGACTCTGAATTATATGTTATTGCACTACAAGAAGACTCCCATTAAGCAACACATATCTTTCCACGAAGTAAATACATGTTGCATGTTTGTGCGCGATTTGTTTGCTTCTTTGTACGACATCCGAGCCGATCGTCATCTATTTCTTTGTCATCGCAATGGCACCCATCATGTCACCGCTTAGAATGACCGTGACCATGTTGGTGTGGCGGCCGATGTTTTTCTTGGTCGGTCCATTCTCCGGTGCTTCCGTATAGCTTCAAATCAAGTAGGTTAAGCCTTTTGAGTTGTCCTGCGTCTTTTAGGCTGTTTGGATTTCATAATACAACTCAGGCCTCCTTTGATTCAAAGGGTAGGAAAACTAAAGGAATAGGAATTGTGTAGGATTGAGTTGCCCTATCCAGTGGAATCCTATGGACATAGGAACAAGACATAGGATTTTTTCCATTTGGTCTGAGCTCATGTTTGTTTTCCTGCAAAACTACACTACAAACTTCCTATTGGAAAAATTTCTGCTGGTTACAATCCTATGAATCAAACACATTGGGAAAGGAAAAAATCCATAGGGCCAAATCCTACAAAATTCCTTTCGAATTCCTACAAATCAAAGGAGGCCTCAATATTTTTGATGTGGTCATGGTTGTTTGACTAGATGGGTGAATTGATGTTCGCTTGTGTGATGTGTGTACGAAAATATTTGAAACCCTAACCCATGTATTGTTAAAAGATAGTATCTTTAGAAGTTTGGAAAATTGCTAAAACCTTGTTGTAAGGACAATCGAACTCCATGGATTTCAACTACACTGTCTCTACGTAAAAATAAAGCAGATAGTATCATCTTTATTTAATACCCTTTAGGAGGCATGTTGAAACAGTGACCTTAAATCTGTTAACATGACCAACTTTGGACCCTAGGCTCAAAGTTGAGAGATCTGTTTTTGGATCTATTCTTTGTTCCTCATCATGGCCATGTATGCCTACTTCCTAATTCTGTTGGTTTCAGAAATTACGGAAGGGTTTAACCCCATGATTCAAGGCCCTTTTGCAGGCAAGATGATAACATAAAACCTGTATCTGTTATTTTCTACAATTTTGGCCAACTCGTAATAGCGTTAAAAATTAGAATTGTGGTGAAACAAAGCTAGCTTTCCGATCACAACAACTAGAGATTCACACCTGTACCTTGCACTAGTTTTATTTTCGTCATTTGATCAGATTTCTCTCATGGTTTTGTCGCCTCCACAGTATGCAGTTTCTGAGTTTTCGTCAGACGCAGTTTTCAGTCAAAAATTTCTGAAACCCGTTTGACTGTTCTTCATTGGACCTCCTAACCTATCTCTTCAGAATATTTTTTACCACTGTTGTGTTGTGGACATAATGGGGAGGGAGGGAGAGAGGCAGTAATAGTATTATATTTTGGCGGTGATAAACTCGCAAACACATAGATACACAGACTCACAGCGGCTGTGGAAGCAAGCACACGAACAGAGTGAACCGCGAGACAACAAGAGAGCAACACATGAACAAAGTTTGGAGAGGACCAACAGGGTACTGGACTCACACACGAGATCCATCGAGGATCAACACACACTCTCAACTCAGGTCAGGTGCACGTGGGCGACGTGGCAAAGACCTTGACGGGGAAGGTATTCTTCACCGCCCGGGCGTGAAGACGATGTCCTAGCCATGTCCCCTTGGAGGAGCAGGGCAATGCCTGGGCTACGTGGCAAAGACCTTGGCTGGGAAGGTATTCTTCACCGGGCCGGCCGTGAAGACGAGGTCCTGGCCATGTCCCCTTGGAGGGGCAGGGCAATGCCCCCCCCCCCCCCCCCCTAATTTTCCTTTGTTTTAACCAACATGATGTGACCTTCAAATCAGTTGTGCCTGTGCTAGGCGTATGTCTTTCTTTTTTGAGGTATCGTAGTTATGCTTTGTGTTTATTACATATTGACGTTAATTTTCCCATAATTTTATCTATATATTTTGGCTTCGGTTACAAACTTAATAAAATTTGTTGCACTGACTTTTGGTTTTTATCTTAACAAAATATGTTTGGATTGACTTCCTCCGGGGACCCTGATTTGGTTATCTGCTCCTCCAGGTTGACATTGTTGATGCAATGAGGCTGGTTTCTAGTTTTAGTGTTATGCTCATTGTGTTCTAAAACTTCTGTGCTGTCTTTTTTTCTGTTGGGACACTGAATTATATTTTATTGCAAGACAAACGCACTCGTGGTACACCAACTTGCCGAACTTGGGCACATTGGTCACGAGGTGGAAAAATGCAAAGCTTGGTCACGAACTTGCCAAACGTGGGAGGTTAGTCATTCTGTGACGGCGAGCTGTGAAATGTGACCGAAGTTGCTAACATGGCATATACTTTTATGAAACCCCCCGTAAAATATTTGTTTCTTCTCATCTATTCATGTATATGTATACGAGCTATCCATTTTATCAAACAGGCAGCGAGCATGTTCTCCGCCATGCTCAGCGCCTATATCCTCTCTCCCTCATGCTGGTCTCCCTCTCGCCATGTTCATCTCCTACACCCAGCACAGCCCGTCACCGCAGCTAGATGCTTGACTCCGACCGCCTCCCGAACTCCCCTGCACTAGCGGCGGACCCAAAATTTGGGTACGACCAGGGCTGAACTCTAACTAAGGAAAAAAATATCGCGCTATAGCAAAATAGTTTCAGCCTTGAAATATGCTATTAGCGTGATATATCGCACTATAGCGTATTATAAGATATTTTACCCTTGTTATTTTAGCGAGACAATTCTCAGCACGCTATAGCGTGCTATTTTTCAGTGACTCTAACACGCAGAAACTATGAACAGCGTAAATTACCCAGGAACAAAGAGGACCGGCAAAGACATTAGTCGGCTGCCCAGTTGGGAGCTCCCGTCGGGAGCACTCCGGCCGGACCTCTCCCATCATGACGCAACAGTGACTGGAACGATGTTGACCAAAGAAAGGCGGCATAGAGAGCTCGGATTGGAGGCCCACGACGCCGAGGGGCAGCTCCATGACGCCCACTGGATGGAAAGGAGCCAGATGAGGTGACCCGGGAAGAAGCAGTGGTGAAGATCGACGACGCAGCGGCCAGTCACCGGAGGAGGAGGAGATGAACAGGGCGACAGCAAGAGAGATCCTCTTGCGTTGATTCCTTAGACAAAGAGCATCCATATGACGAGGCGGATCAAAGAGACATTGCGGAGGGGCGAGGCGAGGTACACAACGTCGAGGAGGACGAAGATGCCGGCCTCCAGGCGTCCCTCTCTGCCTCTCCTAGCCAAACTCTACTCCTCTGTTTTCTCGTGTATTATTCCTTGAAAACTTTGCGCCGTCTTCACCTCGGACCAATAGAATCGAAGCAGCAACAAGCATCTAGCATGAAGGAAACAGAGGAACAGAGGTTTATGGTACCTCGGACCAAGTACCTAGAACAGTGTTGCTTCCTGTTCCTGAACCTGCAGCTCATCGGAATCTAATTCTTCAGGGTGTGGTGTCGTTCTATCTTCGCAGGTCAAGGCGGCTCTTCTGCTGGTCGCGCTCGAGTCGCGTCCAGTCCAACCTCATCATCTGGGGCGATTTCACCAAGAGCAACGAGTGGACAAGTACTCTTAGTTTCCTACTGTCTGAATAACTAATTACTCACTGTCTGAAAAGCTTTAGCTCATTCGCTCCAGTTTCCATCACTGTGTAACTCATGGATGAATAAACAGTCACTCCAGTTCGCCAATCAGCATCGTCGGGAACATGCTGTCGGCCTTGGACGAGGACAACGCGACAAAACAGTAAGCTGAGTGAGATTTGACAGTGCACTAGCCATCTTCAATTAATATTGTTAATGAGTTGAAATACTTGCCCATTATAGCTCAAGTTTCTATCAGTTCTACACTTTTTGCTCAAAGTAAATTTTAGGCGCGCACACGTCCATGACACGCATGCTAGCTAGAAAATATTGAGGATATCCTAAGTGCTCATGACGCATATGCATGTCCTTCCACACTAAGGTTTGCCTATCTCATTCGTATTTTCTTTGATTTTAGGATACGCACAATGCTTGTGATATTACGATCCAATTCCTCACACTCCTAACTCACGCTTAATTAACTCGACGGCCGGCAGCAACGAAGCATCCCGGATGCATCCTGGAAGCATCCCTGCCCTCTGCAGCTCTGCTTTTGTGTGTGAAACTCTGGGCAATCTTATGTGTGTGAAGAATTTTATCTCTCTTTACTTTTGCTTTTTATAGCCTCCCCTCTGTAGCTCTGCTACATCTCCGCATCTTCACACACATAAGACTGCCCAGACCATTGCAGCAGTTTACTCTCCGATCCCTATTCTTCTCTCCATTTTGTGTCACCAGCTTGTGCTAAGAAGCGTGCAGGACAAGGTGACTAAGAGTAATCACACTCTGATACTTCGCTCCCTTTGTCCAGGGTATGGTCAACCAACAAAGTTTTCTTCAGTTTTTGTGCAGGGAAGACAGAGAATGGCAGAAATGGTGGGATCGGCGGTTGCGCAGGAGGTTGTGAGCGGAGCCTTCTCATTCATGCGCAACAACCACGAGGAGTTGGCCTCCCAGAGTCACCTCTTGGAGAGACTGAAGATGGTGCACTTGGAACTCAAGTTTGCGCTGGAGAGATGTAGGGAGATGCCGATTACCGAGGTGTCTCTGCTGCAACGGAGGAAGATGATCAAGCAAGCCCTGGAGGAGTGTCGTGGTGTGCTGTACAAGCGCAAACTGCAGGTTAATCTGGATGACGAAGGCGCAGAGCAACGGGTAACACCACTCTTGTCCTCTTTACCTAGAAGGATTATGCATGCTGTGAAGCCTTTCTTTAGCACTGAAAAGGGTTCGATCACTGCATCCTGTGTTACAAGATTTGAGTGGTTTGCGGAGAAAGCTGACAAGTTTGTTAGAGACGTAGAGTCTGGCTGTTCACTTGCTCGCTATAGGTTTTCCAGTGCTGTCATCACACAGCTTCTCCAAGGCAAATTTCTAAAAAATGAAATGCTAAGCGGAAGCCAAACCCGTATGCTTTCAATATATCCATCTCATGTCGAAGATTATGGTGCAGTGGCATATTTGGTATTCCACTTCAAAGATGTCGAGACACCAATGAAATGTTTTACACTGCAATTGATGCTACGGCTATCAGAGAGCACGGACATAGTTGGGATTTCCACTAAATGTTTGCAGTCATTTGAGACGACACGGTTCAAGCCTGTGGCTGATGTTGCATCGGGAGAACTCGCTGAAATATCCACACAAGTCGGTTTTTTTGTACCTGTACCAGCTCAGCGGAAATATTGTTCAACATGGCAGCAAGTTCAGCAGAGTGTTCCGCCAAGAGCCATTTTGCTGCATAGGCGATGGGTTTCAGCAGCCTTGTGCCAAGAACATCCTCTCGTCCGAATTAACAGAGAAGTTTCCAGAACAAGTTATCGGTTTGCTGTTTGAATGCTTCATTGCAGCTACTGAGTACAGCTTGCAGAGCTCAATCCTTGAAACCAACAGAAACACCATCAGGGCCTGGCCATTTCTACAGCTGTCAGTTGACTTCCTACCTCATTACTTGTTCAAGTGTAACAAATTAGTTGGTACCTACTTAGTGACATCTCTAGGAGAAATCGGCGGGCCTTTTGATTCCCTGGACCTTTCAACGATGGCAGACTTTGCAGAATTGCTAGCAGTTGACTGTCAAGATTGAACCTCAGCGGACGGAATATATGCTCTTCTGTTTCTTGGGACATGGTGTTGTAAAGTTTACTGTTAAGAAGCCAAACACTGTAATAGGATGCCCGTCCAAAATAGACGACAGGTCCAAGACCCGGAGAGTATCAAAGATAAAGCGGTAGAAGTTCCGACTGCAGAGTGCAGAACTGCAGATACACTCTATGCTTAGCCTACATATATGACATCGTGTGCTTTTTTTTTTGCGAAAAATATGACATTTTGTGTTTGGGAGCTACTTTTCAGACCGGGTAATGTGGCCTGTTAAAATGTGCTTGATATATATCTACCTGCTGTGCGCCTACTGCTATGATGTGAGTTGTATTATAGACGCACTGACGGACTGTACTCTTCTCTTCCTATTCTCAAGCACCATTCTACTCTAGCTTCTTGGGATATGGCATTGGAACCATCTTTTGTTTTATCATCTAGCAAATTTGAATATACAGTTCCATTTTCACAGTCTATAAATACATTTGTAGAGAATCGTATCGTCCACGTACTGAAGGATAGAAAGACCACCATCAACCAAATGTAGAATTACCCCCTCAATCTGGCCGTCAAGTTTGGCACGCTCTATCATGACCGCTAACATATCGGCCACTATAGTAAATATTATTGGTGATAAAGGATCCCTTGTCTTAATCCTTTTCCTGTTTTGAAACAATGGTTACCTACTGTCATTATTGACTTTAATAGTCACACGAACCCAATCACAAAATTGTAGATCCAAGCACACAAATCCTCCGAAAATCGTTTTCTCACGGTTTGTTTGAGGAAATAAAAGTTTAGGGGACTCATTTCGGGTGACCCGAAAATCGTTTCATTCTTACGCAGATCAAATCCATGAAATTGCACTAGTACGGAACGACACATCGGATACTTCTCTATCGAAACAACACAAGTCAAGCGATGAAAAATCGTGACATCCCCGCGTGCCCCCACTGAGCCGTAAGGCAGGCACATAACAATGTCAACGGGTGAATAGGAAATATATATTGGCAAGAGACATGTTTTAACCTCTGTTATCGACATGTGCTCATCACACCCGGACATTTGGGGAATCTCTTTTGCCATAAGAAGCAGCCCGACAGCCCGCTAACGTGGCCTATAAGAACCCTACACCCTTCACTCTCACTGTCTCACTTCAAACCTTAGCCGCCACACAGTCTACTCTCTCTCCACTGTCTCGCATAGCTTTCATTGTCGGCGCTGGTAGATCCGGCCATCATGACCGCCCCACCCTCCGGGCCTTCATGCAGCACCAGTTTTAGCTAGTGTTGCAGGACGAGCATGCGGAAGGCTGCAGCGCTCCGTCCCCTTCGGGTCGCAGCCGGTCAATTGGCCGCCAGTATAGCTTCCGCCAGATCTTCGCCGGCCCCCTTCCTCGCTTTCGGAACCATCCATCTTCCTCATCCTCATGGTCCTCGTCGTCCAACGATGAGGAAGAGGAGAAGGATCGTGATCTGGAGATCACGCGCCAACTCTCCCGCGCTAATTTCGAGCGTCAGGACGCCCAGCGAGGTCTCAAACCAGGTCGAACATGCCAATGAGGCGGTCTTCCAGTCAGACCTCCGGGCCGCCACAGCCCTCTCTTTGATCCCGACGAGGGCAAGAGGTTCGAGGTGGTGGCGCCGCCAGGGGAGGCCGACGCTAGCTCCGTCACAGGCGGCAACACTAAGCAAGACGGCGAGATCGATCGTGGCCTGGTACGGTGGTACCGATCGAATGTGCTGGACTGTGGGCCGCAGAAGTAAAGGAAACATCAAATGGGCTGCTGCTGCTGAAATTGGGCCACTATGAAATATCAAACTGGTTGCAAAATTTGATACGTACTTACTAGCCTGCAGGAATTCGGGGGCCCTGCAATTTGGGGTCATGTTCGGTCGATCACCTCGAACATGCCCATCGGATCGGCCGACAGTGAGGGAGAAGAGGATGCCGACGTCGACTGTGTGGAGGGCGAGCTCGTGTCGGCCCAGCCCAGATGCTTTCGGGTATCTTTGCCGATCGCCGATCGCCGGAGGTGCAGACGACCTTGGAGGAACAAAGACCGAGGGAGGGGAAACGTATCATCCAGCGACAAGCCCAGAGGTACGGTGCTCTTGCTTTACAGGTCTATTCACCCGATAAAAAAGCACAAAACTCCAAATAGCTAACCAGACCTCTCGAACCTCTCACCCCCACGTCCCTCCTAGAGGCGACACGGGGGGAAACCCTAGATCGCGCCGCCGGCGACCTTCTCCTGCACCCCTTCCCTCGCCGCTACCGGGAGGCTCCGCCGAGCAAAGCCCAGGTGGGGTCGGCGGCGGCGGGGTCTCTCTCCCCGAGCGACGGCTCCCCTGCGGCAGGCGACGGCGGCGCGCGGCCCCGACTGGGTCTGGCGGCGTGGGGCTGCGGGATCCCGGCGGTAGGCGGCTCGACAGCGACGGCGGTGGGGGCTCAAGCCTCTGCTCGGTGGTGGTGCCCCAGCTGCGGCGGGCGGCAGCTCCGGGCTCGGATGGGCCGCGGGGCTGGGCCATGGCTGCAGGGGCGTGGCGGCGCCTGGCAGCGATGACCTCCTGGCACCGTGGTGGTGCCGGTGACCGGCCAGGCGGCGGCGGCGGCGGCTGGAGCTCCACCAGCCAGTTCGTCCGTTGGTCATCATCCTGTTCGGTTTAGAGTTTCCATGCTATACATAGCTCAGATGTTAGTCATCATCCTGAGTATAAGATGATAACTATGTGTTACTTTGTTTAAATATGTTAGAGTGTAAGTAGTGATGTAGTTAACATGATATTTTTTTGATAAAGTTAATATGATGTTGATGTATTAATTTACCAGATATAAATTCTTGAATGGAAATTAAAAAGATATGTCACCCCAGTTCCGTCGGAAATGGTAAGATCTTTGGCGCAAGAAGAAGGGGCGACTTTAAAAAGATTTAAGAGCTTTACTTTCGAGTAAAAGCAGCCAAGTAATCCAGCCGAGGATTGGGTGGCTGTCGTCTAGAGGCGGAGCTGGGTTTGCTGCCGGCAAGCGACCAGCGGCGAGGTTGGTCGCCGGCGAGCTACGAGGATGGGGAGAGAGGGCGGCAGCGTTGATCCGATGTGGGATAGTGTACTATAGGGGCTGGGGCGAAGGGGAGGAGACGACGTGCCAGGTGAGCGAGACTCTAAACCGAACACGTGCTCCAAATCAAACTATAGTTTCCGGTAACCGTGGTTACCCGAAATTACCGGCTGGTTAGCGGACGAAATTCTCGGACATAATTCGAAATTCAAACATAGTTCGTCAAAAAGAAATCAAATAACGATTTTGGGAGGATGAATTCAGCACAAATTTAAACATCCCTAGAATTTTCGTCCGATCTATTCATTTACCGGAGGGGGCCGAGATTTCCGGTTACCATGGTATTTCGGCCGGTAACCGAAACCTTGGGGGGAGTCACAAGGATGCGGCAAGGGAGAGAGCAGGTCGATGGGATGCAACACAGGTCCAGTGGATACTGTTGAGGTCCAGGTCCGATAAAGTCCAGTCCACAATGTTTCAGGTCCAAAGCCCATGGATGTTACAGGTCCGGTTACAGATTTCAATAAGCATAGACCTTATCCTCTAGAGAGAAAAATTGCAAATCCGCCAAAGCCTAGCAAATTTATACCTTTGCGTCATAGTTTCTTCATATGTAACGTTTTCTATTCAAACACTTAGCACAGCTTCATTGGTCATGTATATATATGGTTCCATAATCATTAATTGTCGTCTTGTCGATGATTTCAAAGACGATGCATTTTGGTATTCTTTTGTGAAGATAAGGCCAAGTCTCGCGAGTGCTTCAACACCGGTCGGCTCCTCATGGCGTCTCTACGAGAGGTAGTTTACACACACCACTCACAACACATCAAACTGCCACCCGGTTCTAGAGCACCACGCCGCAGCTCACGTCTTCCCCACCCCGTCTTCGCCCGTGCATCGGGAGATAAGACAATATGCCTCTGAAGTCCCGCCTCTTGTAATCCTGTACTCTAGAATGGCAATTGGGTTTTTGAGGAGTGCCCTCGCGTGACTATATTTTTTTCTCTCTCAACACCAACGTCGACGGATGATTCCGATGCTGACAACCATCCGTGGTGACATGGCGTCCAATGACGCGGGCCGGGTCTTTTTCTAGTGCTCCGAATATGTTCCTCCCTCTTCTGTTCGAAATCATGTTACAATTTATCCTACCATCTATCGATTTAGACATGTTGTTCATCCTCTCAACTAGTTTGCATGGCTAGTTAAATTTCTACATTTTGGTCAAGATTTAACTAATGTTTTTATGGATTAAACCTTATAAAAAATTGCTCATGTATTTTTCCAACAATTCAAAACTAGATTATAGACAATTTTCTTCAACTGGGTTTGCTGCGTCTTTGAACCTTACTCTGGCCTAGTGTGTGCATTATAAGAGATGGCGTACTATAGCAATTGTCTGGACAGTGTAGATTTTTTGCTCCCGGGCACCACTACTCTCTCCAGTTTAAAAATTCGAAAATTATATTTATATGCTTCGAAAAAATTCTGAAAAAATCTAGGGTAGTTAATGATATATCCTACAAACGTGTGAAAGATCAACTTCAAATAAGTTGTATTTTGAGGTACACAAAAATAACAAAAATGTGGATATAAGTATGCATATTTTCAAATCTCTAAGTTTGATCAGATTTGTTATTTTTGTTGAGGCCAAAATATAAAGTATCTTGAATTGAAAATTTACACGTTCTTGGGATATATTATTGATTACATCCATTTTTTTTTTTTGGAATTTTTTGAAGCTCACAAATATGATTTCCAATTTTTTTTTAAATGGGAGGGAGCAGTGGTGCCTGGGAGCAAAATGCATTTTCCGTTGTCTAGATTGGAACTTTAGACCTTGTCTACTTTTTTGGTCGTTGTTGTGGAGGGAACCTTACACTAGTCGAGTGTCCGGCATCAGGCCAGGGGGAGCATTGTACTTCAAGCTCGTCGTGGTTTGGATACCCATAAGCTCCGTGCAGGTCAAGGCGACGAGGCCCCGCGAAGAAGAGCTTCCTGGCCTCCGTCCTCGCCAGCTCCCCAGTGCATTTGAGGTCCGTCCTCATGTTCGTCGATCGATGTTGTTTGTTTTCTTTGCCATGTGCCCTTGAAGGAGCCGGGCAATGCCCCCCCCCCCCCCCCCCCCCCCCCCCAAATTTCCTTTGTTTAACCAACATGTTGTGATCTTCAAATTAGTTGTACCTGTGCTAGCAGAGCTTCCCGCCTCCGTCCTCGCCAGCTCCCCAGTGCCTGTAAGGGGAATGTATAGATAGCGGATCATCTCGGCCAAGCCCATAAGAGTACGAGGATGAAAAAAGATGCACAAAAACAAATCCCGCAAAATCATCGTCCCTAGACCCACAAGGAAATCTCTTATCCCCACGCTTTCCGTCTCCACCATCTATCCATGGCGATGGCCTCCTCCTCCGTCGCCGCCGCCCTCCATGCCCTCGCCGCCGCCCCGAAGCCAGCATCCCTCCCGAAGCCATTCCTCGTGCTCCTCTCCCCAGCCCTCCCGCGCCACCCCCTCACCCTCCGCTCCACCTGCCCGTGCCTCCCGCTCGCCCACTCGCCTCAGCCTCCGACTCCTTCTTCGACTTCTCGTTCTTCGCCCAGCAGCCTAGTCCGAGCGCGAGGAGAAATAAATCCTGGCGATAAGGATCAAAAGAAATCCCACAAAATCCTCGCTCTTTCTTCTCCTCCCCAAACCCACAAAATCTCTTATCCTCCGTCCCTAGTGTCCATCCATGGCGATGGCCTCCTCCGTCGCAGCCACCCTCCGTGCCTCCCGCTCACCGCTCGTCGCCTCTGACTCTTTTTGGGTGATAGGCTGGATATCGATCCCAAGGTGGATTATAAGTCATAGTGCAACTGGATACCGGTCTATTTATTTTTACGTAATGCCCAATTAAATATTACAGTGAACTATATTTGTCATAATAGCATGGTCATGCCCATTGTCAATTGCCTAACAGTAATTTGTCCATCTTTAATTATTATTACTTGTGTTGTTACTTTTACTGCTGCTACTTTGTTGTTACTATTTCTCTCAAATTACTGTTGGTTTCACATCACTTATGTTAGTAGTGCTTTTCCAGTTGTGACTGAATTGACAACTCAGATGCTAAGACTTATAAGTATTATTTACATCCCCTTGTGTCAAATCAATAAATTATGATTTTACTTCTCTGCTCGAAGATACTGTTGTGATCCCCTACACATCAAGACTATTTCCTGACGCCGTTCAGGTGATGTACAAATCTTCACAATCAAATACTTTCCCTTCAACACGCCATCAAGCTTGTACCCTCGTCTTCCTGTCTTTTTTCCTCTATGTTGGCACACAGCGGTGCCGGTGCGAACGATGCGCTCGCGAGCTACCAGATCCGTGGAGCGTCCTCCCGATGGGCGTCACCGGTTACATGCTGGTGCCTGGTGGCAACTTCACGGTCACCCTCCTGTCCTCCGGCGAAGTGATGGTGGAAGGGAACGTTGTGCGTTACGACGACCTGGTGTCCGGTATCATCGCCAGTGGGAGCATTTCACGTGAACCTTCTTCTGCTTGGATCCCGATCACTTCGGTGTAGGTCAAAGGCGACGAGGTCGGGTTCACTGCCGGCCCCGTGAAACAGAGCTTCCCGGCCTCCGTCTTCGCCATCACCCCAGGTTCCATCTGAGGTCCGCCCTCCTGTTCATCGAACGATGTTGTTTGTTTTCTTTGCCATGTCCCCTTGGAGTAGGAGGGCAATGCCCCCCCCCCCCCCCCCCCCCCCCCCCCCGGCCAACCCTCATTAAATTTTCCTTTCTAGAACCAACATGTTGTGACTTTCAGATTACTTGTGTCCGTGCTAGCTATGTGTCTTTCTTCATTGAAGTGTCATAGTTATGCTTTGTTTTATTACATATTGACGTCGATTTTCCCATTTTTTATCTACTAGTTGAAGGCCCGTGCGTTGCTACGGATTTCTCAAATTTCCATCGTCGGACAACATCTTGTGCCAAACAACAAGTATTCTTCTCATTTTTGCGACCGGAAAACAATTTTTTTTCACGCATCGGAAAACAAATTCCATTTGGCCAGGGACAACATGCAGTGGACGACGATCGTCGTTCAAGACCGCTTGTCGCCTTGGATGACGTTATCATCACTAAATTTTCTGCTCGCCGGACAACATCTTATGCCAGACAACAAGTATTCTTCTCATTTTCACGCACCGGAAAACAAATTCCTCGGCCAGGATGACGGTATCATCCCTAAAGACGCATGCCGCCAATGACTACCAGCACTATCAACCAGCAAATTTCACACAAGAATCAAACTGAAAGAAAAAGGCACCTCGGCTGCTGCTAAACCATTTACCCATAATTTAATCAATCCACACTTCCACAAGTTTTGAACAACGCTGAAGTGCTGATGGAATTTTAGCACAGAAGCATGTAACTATCAAACATGTTACTACTCCATGTCGACAAGGGAGGAACACTGAAAGACAAAGGTTGTTTTACATGATTTGAGAGAGAGGCGACAATAGCCGATGATGGCTGTTGACGAATATTGATGTCTTTGGCATGATGGTCGTCGGGTCTTTAGCAATTATAGTCTCCTGGTGTCGAGTCGTCGAATGATCGCTGCATGGCTCTGCTATTTCGGCACAAGAGAATGAGAAGCTGGACTTCTGTTTGGCGCCAGAGAATGAGATGGTGACATGGTTTGGCTTGCTGGTGCTTGATCATGATTGTATCCTCAATTATTCATCAAATTAACTGTTGGAAACACCCAAATCACCACCTTGCTTGTGAGAACATCCTTGTGAAATAGAATTAGTATAATATAAATTCAGTCGATATAACACAATAGAAAATATAATATATCGGTGAATACATGTCCTGGTCCTATTGATCATCCTTGAGAAAATACATAGGTTATCGAATCTTAGTTAGAAATCTGATGCTTTCAAAAGAAGATCCTAGTCTGCCATGCAATTCAGCAGAAAGATTTAGCTTGTATACATAAATTTACAGGACAGAGGTACCTTGTACTCCCTCCGCTTCAAAATACTTGACATGGATTTGTTCAAATATGGATTTAGCTAGACGTTTTTTAGTGTATAGATACACCCGTATTAGGACAAATTTATGTCAAGTATTTTAGAACGGTGGGAGTACAAGTCAAGAAGAATATTGTCAAGAGAGTCCTGAGCTTCCTTGACAATTCTTATTTGGACAAAAGGTTCTCATCGCTTCGGTGGCCTCTTTACCCCTATTTGCTTGTTTCACTACCGTAGCCGTGTCCTTCTGTGCATTTTCAATTCGTTCACCAATGTTAATAGCCGCCCAGAACAATGGAACTGATCTGTTTTAAATCATTTTCAATTAACTGGAATAATAGAAGCAAAGGTGATGAAACAAATAGAACCACAAATTTCTCTAGCAACAACTTGAACGATCAAGAGCTTGAATGCATCTTGATTTACAAGTCTGTAAGTGCTACAGAAATACAAATACACTGCAAAAATAAAGGTAACATGTACGGAAGTATTTCAGCTTATAACATGTTAAGTAAAGCTCCACCATTGCTCCAACATTATCTCTGATTCAAATATAAATATAAATATAGCAACAAATGGCAGTGAATGACCCTTCACCTCCGGCAATGATGTTGGGGTGCGACCAACTGCTCCTCCAGCTCCACTCATTTCTCCCTCTCTATCGGCTACCGCCTCTACCTTCAGCTCCAGGTCTGCTTGGTGTCAAAGATCTGCATAATATAACAGCTTGTATCTATACTACTATTAAAAGAGCAAACTTCGCCGGATACATTAAATCTATGCCCTACGATCGCTGATCAACGAACCAGATCGTTCCGTCCGTGTTGAGCTAAACTCAACACATCCGAATCGTTATTTTTTCTTATTTTTTCTTTCGCGGCCGAACGCGACCGACTGAGTCGTCGCTCTCGAGGCGCCGTGGTCGTCGCCAGGGTGTGCGCCGGCGCCGCCTTCCGCTCGCCGCGCCGCCACCGGAGGCCTCTCCAGGGTCTGCGCCGGCGCCGGCGCCGCCTTCTACTCGCCGCGTCGCGCCGCGTCGCGCTCGACGCGCCACCGCCCATGGTCGTCGCCAGGGTCAGCGCCGGCGCCGCGCCCCGCCTCCGCACGGCCGCGCTCGACGCGCCACCGCCGGGGACCCCGCACCGCTCTGGATGGAGGGTTCGCCCTGCTCCTCCACCTCCAGGCCGTAGGACCCAGCCCTTCATCGCCCCTCCTCCAGCGAGGTTCGTCCCCATGCGCCTTCCGACAAGGACGATCTCCGGCCTAGGGACGAAAGACCAGGGGAGAGGGAAAGTGCAGGGCTCAGCGGTGGACGTCGGGGAGGAGGGTTAGGTATTCTGCTCGACCTTGACACCGCCATGTGTTCCTTCTTTCTCCACCACGCCGCTCAATCTGCGAGATGCAGAACAGGTCGTCGACACCTAGCTGACCAAGCCGGAGATGGGATCTGGAGGGGATGAGCGGGCACTGGCAACGGAGCTCTCCCTGTGGCGGTGGAGCAGCGTCTCCTCGGCTCCAATTGACTAGGAGTGAAAAGTTTGCATTGGGATGTATTTCTTCAGGTACGTAGTTGACTGACATCATTTTCATATGAACTAAAACCAAACTGGTACTGAAGATCATTGCCATCCGAATCCTCCAACATCATCGGGTTAGGCTGTCCTGCTTCTCCTGCAACATCCAATCCATCTCTCCTGACCGTCCGCCGGATTTGAGTGACGCTGCCGCCTGGATGTGAAGCTGATGAATGCCCGCCTGTAATCTAGCGTCCCAGCTTGCTAGATGTAGCAAAGTTTGGTTGATTCCTGAGCACTACGATTAGAGCAATCGACCTAGCATGAAATACATTAGAAAGTTTCTAACATTGTATTGTTGTGGTCAGTTGATTAGCAGCTATGAAATCATACCCCTGATGCTTGAAAAAATGTCTAGACGAACCTATCCGAGTTCAGAGTCCAAATAAGGAATTAAGGACATGACTATTTGTAGAGATGAATGCATTTCAGCTGCTTTAGATATTCACAGATAGACATATATTGGAGATGATTTATCGGTAATTCATAAAATAAAAACGCTGGCTAACTTATTTCTAGAACGAAGAAACTAATGCATTTCGGCCGGTCGCGTTCGGCCTAAGTGAAAGAAAAAATAAGAAAAAATAACGATTCGGATTTTGGCACTGTGCTTTTGATTCAACTGTTCTATTATCTGTGAAAGTCCTACGATTGAGCTACATGATTATCAGAACATTTTTGCTGAGGTGTAGTTGAATGAACTATATTTTTGTTTTCCGCCTTGGTGGACAATATTTAAATTGTAGGTTGCCCAAATCTTGTGAGATGATAGCTATATTATGTATACAATAGTGTTGGAATATCAACATATGAAGCATATACGATCGGTTGTGTGTAAAGTTCAGAAGATGTTAGTGTGCTCTTGAGAATTTAGCGGAAACCTCAACTAGAAATCTTGGGTACTTTTGAACAGAATCGCTTGTGTCATAATCATCACTTTAAGCAGATATTTTCATAACGAAATAATTTGCGCCCTTGGATAGAATCATGTATTATTTACATTGTTGTTAGCATTTATGCAGCACCAAGAAATGAATTTTCAGAATAATAGCATGTGTTAAACTGTTCATTAGTTCATCTTTCAACTTTATGAACATAGTGGTTTTACATTTGAACGAATTTTGATTATTTCATTAGCTTGAATATATTCAGGTTAGTTTGTGTTAGCCTAGAGAGTTGTTGTTAACGGGGTTTGTATAAATTAAATACATCAAACGAACAATGTAGTAGTACTTTTGGGTCATGTCTCAAACCACAAATAAGATAAGCACTTCTTCTCGCTCGGTGTGAGATTTGTTTGCTCCGTGATTTTTTTTTTTTTGGCAATATAGTGTAAAAGAAATAATCCATGTAGATCTTGGTACGGTCTTTCCTACTTCTGAATTGTCTATTAATTGTAAACACGTGCGTTGCACGTACATTTCAACTAGTGAGAAATAAGAAAATGAACTGGTAAACATGTTTCTTCAACGGATAGTAGGAAACAAAAAAATCATGAAGAGGTAATCAGAAGTAGCTAATTCATAGTGTTGATATTAAGCAAGACATAATTCATGATGTGATACATGTACTCACACCCTAAGAATTTTGAGAAAAGGAACACAAAAAATGGCTCTATAAATAAGAAAGAAGTATAGATAACCCCTACATGTTTCAGGAAACGGACGGAGCACCCCTGAACTATAAAACAGCACACTTAATCCCGCGAGGTTTGTAAAACCGGACAAATCATCCCCCCAACAGGTGCAAAAGTGGTTTTGAAAGGAGTTTTCTCAATGGGACCCATGTGTCAGCGTACTAATCGTTTTCTCCTCTTTTTTCTTTATTTTCTATCGTCTCTGTCTGTGCCAAACGTCCAACACTCCAGCTCCGAGGTCAACACCGGCGATGGCGCACTGCAGCAACCGAGAAATCTAGATCTGTTGCTCAGGATACCACTTGCACAGACACGCAAGCGGCGTGCGGCGAGGGCGTCAATACAGTAACCTACAAACATCTGGGGCCATCGAGCGCAACTGTAGTTCGCGACGACTACCTCCAGGACGATTTGCCGAGCTCCACGCCCACGGCGGCGCCTCTCTCGGCGGCCCAGCCGCCTCCTCCCCGTTCGAGTTCTTGCAGCGAAGGAAGAACATCTACACCGTGAGGCTGGAGACTGGAGTTCGACGGGATCGCTGGTGTTGGCGTCCTCTGCGACGTCACCAGGGAGCTGGAGAGGGAATGGGCGCGAGGGCGGTGAGCTTTGAGGTCGCGGTGGATGCGCTGGGCGCGGTAGAATCCCAGCATTTGGTGCGCACTAAGTTCATAGGGGAGTTGCAGGAGGCGGCGCCAAACTTAGGGCTGAAACCAGCTAGCGCCCCTTGAGCTCCATCCTTCTTCGCCTCCATCTGCGGCCGGAGGTACTCCCAGTCATCAACATGATCAATCCAGACGGGTTTGAGCCTTGGAGGTGGCAGGCGATGGAGGCGGCGGCTGATGGAGAAAGATAAAGATAAGCAGCGAGGTATTTTCTAGTCTGCATGTGCGAACCTTGTATTAGGCTTGGCCCATGTGGCGCTCGCGCGTCGAAGCAATGCATGGTCGAGGCAGATGGCAGAAAATAGGCGACGAACTGCCGTTTAATAGTAAAGATATATATATTTTGGCTTCGGTTGCAAACTCAACTAAATTTCTTGCACTGACTTTTGGTTTTTATATTACAAATATGTTTTTTTTGGATTGACTTCCTCTAGCGACCCTGAGTTTGTTATCTTACTCATCTCGGCCCGGCCCGGCCCAGCCCAGCCCATAAGGAGTACGAGGATGAAAAAAGGCGCACAAAAACAAATCCCGCAAAATCCTCAATCTTTCCTTTGCTTGTCCTCCCCAAACCCACGAAATCCCTTATCCTCCGTCTCCACCGTCCGTCCATGGCGATGGCCTCCTCCACCGTCGCCGCCACCCTCCGCGCGCTCGCCGCCGCGCCCGCCCCGGCCCCGGCCTCGCTCCCGAAGCCCTTCCTCGTGCTCCTCTCCCCGGCCCTGCCACGCGGCCTCAGCTTGCGCTCCACCCGCCCGCGCCTCCCGCTCGCCCCGCTCGCCGCCTCCGACTCCTTCTTCGACTCCTCCTCCTCCGTGGACGTCGCAGAGCCGGAGGCCGCAGAGGAGACGGAGGATGAGGTTGCTGTCGCGGAGGAGGAGGAGGTTGTGGAGGAGGAGGGTGTAGAGGAGGAGGCAGCGGTGGAGGTCGGGGCGTACGTGGAGCCGCCGGAGGAGGCCAAGGTGTACGTCGGCAACCTGCCCTACGACGTCTACAGCGAGCGCCTCGCGCAGCTATTCGAGCAGGCAGGCGTCGTCGAGGTCTCCGAGGTGAGCACTGCCAAATTACTTCCTCTTCGCTACCGTATTGCTCTTCCTTTGTCAGTCAGTGGTAACACATCGCTGCAATACACACGACTGAAATCGGAGTGCAACCACGACACCAGCGGCATACAGTTTCTAAACACTTAAGTTGTCTCGTTCAGTGAGGTGTCCGCTCTGTGGAAGCTGCTATAATCGAGCTTGCTGCCTGGCTTGGCTTGGCTTGGCAAGCCTCTTGCGTGATATGTCTTGGTTGCAGGAAATCGCTCTGTCGTAAGGATGCATCATGCGTGTGTTGTGTTTAGAGGCTGGTGATTGATCACTGGTTTTGGCATGCATACGTCTTGCTTGGTGAAGACAATGCGTGAAATCCTTGGTGGTTCAGTACATTAGTACACACGTCTGAAATTTTGGCGCTGCAACCACCGTACCAATCGAGTTCAGTTCTGGGCGGGCTTACCAACCCGTAAAGTGTCAAACTGAGTGAGGTGGCTCCAACATTGTTGAAGCTCGCAGGGCTGAGCTGCGGAATATATAGTTTTTTGCTGCTTTGCAAGCTTCTTTGTGTGATATGTCCAAGGGATGGATGCATCATGGGACGCGTCATGTGTAGGGATCGCCCGCTCGTCAGTATAAATAAATACGCTTCTTTGGTGTTTGAATGCCTCAAATCCTTTTAATTGTGTAATGCATTAGCACGTACACTTGAAACCGGCACGGTAATCACGTCTGCAACATCATACAGTTCCGGACTTCCATGTCGATGTCTAACTGAAACTCACATGGTGGAGCTGCTAGAGTCTAACTGAACCGTCAACACATGCATGGTTTGCAAGCTTCTTGTGTTGCATGTTCAGGTTGGAGTAGGTTGCTCTGTGATATTATATTTGAGGGATGCATCATGCATGTTTTGTGTGCAGAGGCTGGTAATTCCAACTTCTTATCAGAACTATGTTTCTGTCTGTTAAATCGTTAGGCGTACACATATAGCTTTTTTCTGGAACTGTGAAATGTGACGAGATCCAACTATAATATCCCTGCTACTATCAAGTTTTGCTACACCAAACCTATATAATTTAGATGAGTTTTCTGCAAAACAATTTACTGTTTCCTGACCTTGTATGGTTTATTAACACGTACCCCTGTATCTTCTTTGTCTGTATTGTTGGAGGGTTGGTCAGACAGTAGTTGCTTGGATACTGTATGTTTTATCTCTGTTCTTAAAATAGCTTCTATTTTGTGGATGTACAGGTCATTTACAACAGGGAAACAGACCAGAGCCGTGGATTTGGGTTTGTCACCATGAGCACCGTCGAGGAGGCTGAGAAGGCCGTGGAGATGTTCCATCGCTACGTGAGTTGTCTCGATAACTTTGCGTGGCTATTTCCCTTGCATATTCTTAATTTAGTTTGCAAAACCTGCATAGAGAGGCTGCTCATAGTACCTGAATATGTTTCCTGTCATAGGTCCCAGTTTAGTCAATCTGTTTATCTTTTTCAAGTTCAAAATCATGTGTAGCTCATATGCTTCGCAAGCTGTAGCTAAAGCATGCACACAATTTGATGCTTTGCTGAATGGCCTTAAACATGGACAGGACGTGGGTGGGCGGCTGTTGACCGTGAACAAGGCGGCTCCTAGAGGTGCCCGGGTGGAAAGGCCTGCCCGCGACTTCGGGTCTTCGTTCAGGATCTATGTGGGCAACCTGCCATGGCAAGTGGACGACTCAAGCCTTGTGGAGTTGTTCAGCGAGCACGGCAAAGTGGTCGACGCTAGGGTCGTCTATGACAGGGACACCGGGCGCTCACGGGGATTCGGGTTCGTGACAATGGCGTCGCAGGCTGAACTCGATGATGCTATCGCTGCGCTCGACGGACAGGTTAGTGCGGGGGTGATTCCCTTGTCATTTTCATACTATGATGCAGATCGGGCTTTACTGAAATAGGTAATGTTGCGACGAGTCTGAAATCACTCTTTGAATTCTGCAGAGTTTGGAGGGGCGCGCCCTACGAGTGAACGTCGCGGCAGAGCGGCCGCCACGGAGGTTCTAGATGGAATATGTGTTTCGCAGCAGATGACATCGAGCTTTCTGCAGAGGAGTCAGAGTAGCGCATTCCGACACTGGTCTCGGGTCTAGACCCTCCGTTATCCTCTGTTCTTTTTTTTTCTTGCAAATCTCTGTTGGTTCCCTGGTATCAATTTGTCGACGCAGTTGAAAAGTTTTGTTCGACATACACACGCATATATATGTTTAAACCCCCATGGGTTTTGCTCCGAGATTCGTCTAGCTCGCTATGCATGGAAAAGATTTCAGAATCTTCTCGTGGTCGTGGTTGAATATGGCTCCCAGTGCTGGTGTCACACGGACACCAGTGAAACTGTATGTATGTACGTGGACTGAGAACTGCATCAGCAGTAGTTCGTTACTTCCCTTCATCAACAGAATGAAAAGGAGAGCATTCACAGGCGAACACCTTCAGCGTGCTGGCCGATTGTCATCGCACACACACAATAACGCAATTCGATCTCTATCAGACCATATTGCTAGCAAACATAGTCAAAAGCATTCTACTACAGACCAATTACATCAGACCATATTGTTGGCAACATAGTCAAAATCACTCTACTACAGACAAATTACATCAACAACACCTCGAGAACATAAGCACCACTCTGACGGCCGTGCTGACTGTGTGCTTGAGTTTGCAGCACGGCTGTTCCATCATCTCCTCTTCAGCGCTGTTTTTTTTTTTTTTTTTTTGAAACGATGGCAGAACATTTGCCATTTCAATTGAATAAGGAGAGGTTCACAAATTAAGTTACAAGGCCCGGATAACGGAGCTCCAAGGAGCGAGAGTAAGTTGTGAGAAAAATAGATGAGATACATAAAGGAGCACTCCTGAACAGGGTCTTATCCTTAATAATACTAGAACAAACATGCAAGCTCTTCCATCTTACGCACCGTCCAGATTAATTACCATGGAGTTTCCAAGACGCTTCTTGCTAGAGGACATCAAAAATGGCGTCCCTGGTCGTTTCGTGTTTTGTTTTGCACCTTTCAGATATTTGGAGATCCTACTTGCACTGTAGCCATCCTCTAAACCAGCAGTTCTCATTGAGTTAAACTCACCCACTTTTTGGACAGTCTTGTTCCTCACAGCAAGCACCCATGCTATGTGGGAGTGGTCACGGAAGTCAATCTTGGCGAGGAAGTAGACGATGCCATCATCTTGCAGGCTCAGGTTGGGCAGGCCAATGTGGAGAGTCGACAAGGTTGGCTGCGCCGTACCCTCGTCAACCCGCAGCTTAGGCAGCGATGACCCGGGTATTTCAGTGGAATCGAGTAAGTAATCCATGTGCCAATCCTCCGAGGAGTACCTCCCTGCAATGCTGATGCTCCATACCGCGACCTTCCAGATATAGGGGAAGCTGACTCCGGGTATGCCCTGCTCGACAAGACGATACTGCAGCTCAACATACTTGATGAAGCCATCAAGGACAGCAATGTCCCGAACAGACCGTGGATTGCCCCTGCCCAGCTTATCGGCCGCCCTGATTGGCATTGGCATCTGCGGCAGTTGTAAGGTACGAACCATGGGGCGTTTGTCAAGCACGTCGCACAAGAGGACATTGCGCCAGAGATCAACCCAGGCTACGGTGCCTTTATCTCCTCCTCCTATGGTGAGTGTCTTCCTTGTTGTGTGGGATGGATATGACTTGATAACAACCGGCACCTTGCTCCAGGTTTTCATGTCAGAGTGATACACGCAGAGGTGAGAAGATTCTGCATACCCGAATCCAGAAGCCTGCGCGGCAAGGACGTAGTCGCAGTTGCTGCAATCGTGGTCGTCCCCTTGACTGGAACCATGGGGGCTAGTGACCTGCCGGCTGCTCCTGTTGCACTTGCGCACGATGGCAACCGAGTCTTCATTGAACATGTAGCCGGGATGCGGGAGGTGCTGGAGCAAGGGGCCGCTGGCGTCATACATGAAGTACTGTCGATAGAAAGGTAACATGCAATCGGGTGGACAATGTTATAGCAGCCCCTTCTCTAGTAAAAGAGCCCCCCAAAAAATATTCTATCACGTGGGATCCACATGTTGTGAATTTCCTTTTTTTCTTCCGCTGTCATCTTCTCACCTCACAATATTTCGGCGCCTCGCCCCTCCTCCTCGGCGGTGTGGTCTGCTCCGACGCCTCACATCGCATGTCTGCGCCGCTTGCAAAACTTGGCTCGGACCGGCCGCCATAGCGAGGTTAGCCTCGAGCCTACCACACGGTCCGCGTCGAGAAGCCGGTGCTACGCCTCTTTTCTCTGCCGCACATCGCGAGCTTGTCAGAAATTGGCGAGATTTGGACGAAATCAGAGGCGGTAGTGGAACTTCGCCGGTTTTCGACGAGTCGGGGGCCAGTCCGATAACGGCTAGGAAGAAATTTCCATTCCGTCGTCGCTTGGCTTTTAAGTTCACACAAAAATTCAACTCCAAAACTGGATATATGGGGGTACTCGGGTCCAATATCCCGCTCCCCAAAAAAAAATCCGGGTCAGGCCGTTGTCCGGGATTTGGTCGGCTCGTTTCTTCGCCCGGAAACTAAAAACGGCGGCCGAGACGTTTTCCGGGATCTGCTAAAAATGCTCTAACTTTACCACAAAAATACTTTTTGCCCAATAAAAAACAAAAAATATTTTTCAGTTTGGGATTTTTTGCAGGAGATGTTAGAGTTGGTCTAAGAAGATTGGACCGAGGTGAGATGCGTGACAGGAACGATTAGTAAAGCGGCAGGTTAGAGATAGGTACCGAAGAGTATGGAGGGAATAGGTCGAGTCATGGATAGACTTGGTATTTTGGCAGTATTGCGGCCTTGCGGGTTTGGTTTGGCCTGGATTTGGGTAAGGCCGAGAGGATTAAATAAGAGAAAGCACGAGGTGGAGAATCGTACAGAGATCGTACGGAAATCATCGTATGCGTAGCAATTTCAATCCTTAAAAGAGCAACATGCTGTAAAACGATTGGTAGCTTCATGTTCTATGACTTCCCATATTACCTTACCTAGTTTAGCATTAGAAATTTCAACATTGAAGTGGAAAAAACTCAGGGGTCAGAGTGGCAACAATCAACAACTATAATAGTGTTAGTGCCCTGTCATCCGAATAGCACTATTGGTAGCATCTGGCATGTGCCTTGGATGGGCTAAGAATATGAGATGGAAGCAGGTGAAATGTACAAACTGTTTACAAAAAGATCGGTGCACTGCCTCTAGTTTATCTTCACAAAGTTGACTGCAAATCAAACAGTGTCTGAGGCTCTGAGCAAAATCTGTGAAGCTGCCTTTGCTACATACGAGCAGACGTTGGCCTCATCGACCCACTCCAGCATGCGCCTCTCTGAAACAGGCTGGAGTTCCGCGTCGGCAACATAGGTGGCGACCTAGTGCTCGCGGAAGTTGCATACTTGCACGGGAAAGGATCGAGTTGCATGGAAAGGATGGTCCATCTTGGTTTCTTGATACATCCTGTTTTGCGGGCTTCTCGCTACATCTCCATTTCATGGAGGTGATCTGGCGGCAGGTCGGCCCAATGCGTGGCTCGCTTTAATTAGCTCTCCTTTCTTTTTTTTCCTTTAAAATTAAAATTGTCAAATTGTCAAAACCTATTTCGTTTATTTCGCACATCGAGATAACTCATGATGCACATAATCCTATTTTTTATTTATCTCTTGTTGCGACAACCATGTGTGATTTAGTTTAAAAAAGTCGTTACCAAGCAAAACAGTGAAAAATCACGTTAAATGGATTAAGCTATACAAAGTGGTTAAATCACAAAAACATCTTCTTGTGATGCTGAATGATCAAACACGTGATTAAACATATTTGTTCTTAAATATATTATCTTACATATGTTAGAACTTATAAGTTTCATCCAAGGTTTTCATAAACCATTTTGTGAGCCAAGTTCGAGTTTAAAAAAATATCACATATTTATATTAAACTTTTTTAATTCATGACAAATAATTTTACCATATAATGAATTTTGTATAGATATACATAATTGTGTATGTTGTCTTGATACATATTTTGGTATAATACATGAATATCAATATAACAAGCTCACGTATATAAAGATACACTAATTGTTACACGATTCTTTTTGTTACCAACACATAAATGTTTGTTAGAGCTAATGTCCTTACTAAATGTATTTTGTCCAAATTATATTTAATTTGGGATATCCAAGAAAGGGATTAGTTCTCAGTCGTCTTTGAAATTTTATTTTAGCTCACATTCATACCGACCGATGAAGAATCTAAATGTAACCAGTATTACTACTTTACACATTTTTAATAAACTAATTTCATAGCATCCTTATATATCTACAAACCTGAAAAACGTGTTTGCGAGTTTATGAAGGTATATAAATTACTTAGAGGCTTCTCGAATACCAGACTATAAAGGTTACATATTTCTAAATTATATAAAGTGTGCTTATACCATGACGGAAAAAACAACTCACTGCCAGACAAATTAAAGAATGACTGGTTTGGAGACAAATTAAAGAATGACATGTTAAAGCGCGTCCATCAGCTGGGTCTATAGAGTTGGTTACTTTCTAATTTCTTCTTGAAGCTTTGAGCCTTTCTTGGATTTCTTGAATCGGAGAAATGGTAAGTTGTGGGCTGAGCCACATAAAGGACCTGTTGCCACCCCATCCGGGGCGTAGTTGCTCCACGAGTTCGGCCTCACCGTTGACTAAGTTGTACCTAAACACGCCAGTCCGACAAACAAAGTAGGCACACCCACCGGGAACACCCAGCTGCGCGGCGTCGACGGCGAAACTAGCCGGCGACCCGAGAAATAGGACACGGTCACCCAAGCTCCATCCATCTCTTGTCACCCACCCCATCTCGCCGCCCTCCTTGGTTTCTTCCAGCACTTCCACCGTCACGGAAATTGCGCTCGGCGGCGGCGGGTTGTCGCCGCCAGAACGAGGTTGACACTTGACCAGGATAGATGCCCACATAAGCTGGCCACAGGATTCAAAAACGTAGTTGCCATCAGGGATGTACTCCCCGTGCCTGAATCTCTTCCACATTGGCATGACCTTCTCGCCTCCTAAGTCGTGCACTGTCATGGCATACCAGAAATTCATGCCCATTAACAGCACGACCACGCCGTCATGGTATGCTACGGACAAATAGGGGCTTTTCGGCACATCTATCCTCTTCGTCCCGGACGTCCACACCGCATCACCGGGGCGCAGGATAGCCGCCGTGAAGATGGGCGTGCGTATGCACCCGCCGACCACCTCAGGAATAAAGCTATACAAAAATATGGTGCCATCGTTGTAAATGATCCCGTGAGGGTTCTCCATCAGTCGCCGTTTTTCATTGTCACATGGGAAGAGAGGCAAGCGGGTGACGGCTCCGGTAACAAGATCGATGAGACTAGGCTCTGGACTCCAGGTGAAGAGCTGGGCCGCGGTGCAATCTGCACTTGCCACCCAGTTCCTGTCGGAGGCGGATGGTGCGCCTGGCGGTGAAGGAAGGATGATGTCGTCGCAGTCCCGGCCGCGGTGGCTCGATGTCGCGCTGAAATTGACGACGGAGTGCAAGATCAAGCCGTTGGACGACCTGAGCAACCACGGCGGGAATAAATATCATTCTGGTTTGCCATGGCGACTCGAGTCCTGCCTGAACGCTGGCCTGCATGTGGATTCATGGTCATGGGCAATATCCACGAAATCTGCACTTTCTATATAAACCAGGGCTAATTCATGAAGATATATCACTCATTTTAGGCAAGCTTCTGTATGATCAATGGAAGGTTCTAGAGAATTAAAGCATCAATCCAAAACAAGCGATACGGAAACATGGCGATCAAGGTGCCTCCAGAAGAGCAAGGACAAGGTCGCAGATGCTGCATCTGTATCATCTTCCTAGGTTTCCTCTGTGCTCTCGTAGCCATGGTCTGCCTCGTTAGCGCCTATGGGAACAATCAGCCACAATACTACGCCGCCATAGACGCCGTCTCCAGCCTTGACCCGGCAACCGTTGTCAGCAAACCGGCGTTCGAGTTCAACCTCACCCTTGGCGTGAAGTCGAGGAACCCCTTCTACAGCGACTGCTTCGAGTCCGGCACAAACGTCACGGTCATGTACCTCAATGTCGAGATCGCTAGCGGTAGAACCGACGGGCAGGCTTGCGCAGCCGGTTGGAAGCCGGAGCAGATGGTGCGGATGCCCGTGGTTGCACGCTGGACCATTCTCGACGCAACCAATCTGGGCTTATTTGAAGGCAGAAATGCCAACAACCAATCTGGGCTTTCACCCTTCATGTTGCCATGATTAATTTCTGGTGGTGCTGCTACCCACACTCACCTATTCATCCACAATTTTCGTGTTGCTACTTGTTCTATAAAAAAACATTCATTATACGCCTCCTCTACATTCTACGCCTTGTCTATAAAAAGACATTGATTCTATCCCTTCACTTGGTTACAATAGCTGTGAAGTTTAGGAGATCGACATTGGTAGCGTTTGTTGAGGAAAGGCACATTGGCATCCATGCAGGGTTGGGAGGAGTCAGGAGTATAAACTTGTCAAGGTTCAGATTTTCGGTGACTAGGAAATAAGGTAAGAGTCCTCTGTCAGATAATGGAACTGATTGACTTGGCTGTCGGCTTTGTGCGCCATCAACACCATGTACAGCTAGGGAAGATAATGAGTGTGGAAAAAAGCATTGACGTCCTATGATTCTTTAAAAATCGAGGCAAGATTATTTCATTGGGTCGAACAATGAATTGGTCAAAGCGATAAACAGAATAGTCGTGGCGCCTGTATCAAGTGGTTATGTTAGTAGTATCTAAGTTAAAGCGCGCAATTATAACCTACCAGGTTGTTCAGTTTAATCAATATAGATGTGTGTGTATGACCTTCCTTTTCTTACCTTTGTGTCCCTTGGTATATTTTCTTCCTTGCGATAATTAGCGATGCCATGAAACACGTTTTCGTCATACTTAAAAAATAAACTAGGTCCATAAACAACGAGTTCAAAAGCGAGAAAAATACAAGTCAACTGGGTTAACAACACCAACAAGACAAACTGTGAAATAAATGAAAGAGTGAGTAGCTCAACGGCTAGGTGACGAACCGAGATGGCATGCTGCCACAAGAAGATAATCTATCTAGCTGATCTTTCTCCTGGTGTTTACATAATGAGCAATTAGGAGAGAAGAAATGGAAGGCAACCAATGCATGTCCACCAATTTAGTCAATTAATGAGTAATTAGGAGAGAGAACCAACGCATTCAAAACAATACGCTACTCAATGCACCAATAGTTAGCCATCTAGGTGGAGAGATTTGCCAAATGCATCATATAAACCGGAATAGAGGGAGTACAACATATCGAGTAGTCAACCTATTTCTGAGATCCGGTCGGGCACCCCTTCCCAGAAACATGAACCCATAAACCTATTTCTAAGATCAAGTTAAAACCATTGCTTTGATATCCCAATCTGTCACCTTGGGGTATCTTGTTCCGAACAATTAAGAGGTGCATATACAACTTACAGATATGATCAAAAACATCAATTATATTCATGCAAACATAATGTGTTTGAATCTTAAATCATGTCACTCGTGGATTAGTGACAAGTATTAAGAAACAATAATTGAGCATTATAAAAGATACTAGGCATCAAACCATACTGATTATAATATAAGAATTCATCATATCCCATCAAACGCAACATCGATTACAACGGATTGATCTCGGTCATCTAAATCAGCTCAAGAGAACATGGTACTGAAGAACGAGGCTTGCTTCAGTGCGCCGCCCCCTAAACATGTCAACTCCACAAATCCTACATAGACTATTAGCTGGAGCCGAACCGAGGTCGAAACTCCTGGAGCCAGCATTGTAATAATTCGTGAAAAAAGACAGAAAAATTGGGGATCCTGGGATTTGAACACAGGACCCTCGAGACCAACACAAGGAGCCAAGCCGCTGTGCTACACATAGCTGGGTGACATAACGACCATCTAGTTAAATAATATTAGAATTTTCGTGTCATTCATGGTTGAGGGAAAGGGATGCGGAAAGTAGTTTTTGCACGTGGGCACTGCTAATCCCATTTTCTAAACAAAATTGAAAATGGCATTTGTATGTCCCAAAATTTTCTGGAGAAAAGTATACGCGTACATATACATATTATCTAGATACGCATTAAATTTTGCTCTGAAATACGTTTTATTTTAGGCTACACAAAAAAGACAATTTTGTGACAGAATATGGGCCGTTTTTACAACTTTATAAATAAACAAATTTGTTATTTTTCTGTAGCAAAAAAAAATCAACCTAAACTCTGCACAAATACATATATACCATATATACGTATTCATATTCAGAAAATTAGATTTTTTGAACCGGACCCTCTCGATGCATGGATCACACCGTATATAACGCACGCAACACATGTCCTAGCTATATGAAGAAGATTTCCATTGTTTTTTGACTCATTAATCATAAAAATTGAGTACCAAATCATTCAAAAAAAATCTTAGAAATTAACAACATGAAATTAAAATATTGATAAACCCATTTTCATAAATAATTTGATGGTTATAGCAAATTAATAAATATAAAAATACAAAACAGTGTGTGCATCTTGTATGATCTCCTCGCGGGGGCGTGGGGCGAGGTGTGTCCGGTAGCGAGAGCATCACGGCGTCGCCTTCTTTCCTTGCTATGCTTGCTGACTCTCTGTTCTCTGGATGGTATCAAAAAGAGCATATTGTCTCGTCTCGCTCGTATGGAGAGTGTTACATGTGGGTCCACATGTCCTAGATATGTTGGGTAGAGATGGTTAGGGGTGTTGCATGTGGGTCCACATGTCCCAAAGGAGATAGATACATATCCATATGACCTACTAGACATTTGGAATCACATGCACCAACACTAGACAGCTTAATCTAAAAGTTTCATGTGGGTCCTACAACTTACAACATAGCTAGGAGTGTTGCATACAAGTTCACATGCCCCAAACGTGGTAAGATATGACTATGAATGTTGCATGTGGATCCACGTGACCTATGATCGGTTAAGGCGGCTAGAGGTGTTGCATGTGGGTCCACATGTTCTAAAGATTGTAGAGACATATATGATCTACTAAACATTTGTATGTGGGTCAACATATCCCAAAAGGTTGTAAGATATGGCTATGAGAGTGTTGCATGTGGATTCACATGACCTATACGTGATGGAGTCAAGATGGTTAGAGGTGTTGCATGTGGATCCACATGTCCGAAAAGAGGTAGATACATACCTATATAACCTACTAGACATTTGGAATCACATGCACCGGCACTAGACAGCTTTACCGAGAACTATCATGTGGGTCCTACAACATACAACATAGTTAGGAGTGTTGCATGTGGGTCCACATGCTCCAAAGGTGGTAAGATATGACTATAAGTGTTGCATGTGGATCCACATGACCTATATGTGACGGGTTAAGGTGGCTAGAGGTGTTGCATGTGGGTCCACATGTCCGAAAGGAGATAGATACATACCTATATGCCCTACTAGACATTTGGAATCACATGCACCGACACTAGACAGATTTCGGTGCTACAACATACAACATAGCTAAGAGTGTTGCATGTGGTCCACATGTCCCAAATGTGGTAAGATATATATTACTATGAGAGTGTTTCATGTGGGTCCACATGTCCTAGATGTGTTGGGCTCAAGATGGCTATGGGTATTGCATGTGGGTCCACATGTCCGAAATAAGGTAGATACATACCTATATGCCCTACTAGACATTTGGAATCACATGCACCGACACTAAACAACTTGATTTAGAACTGTAATGTGGGTCCTATGACATATAACATAGCTAGGAGTGTTGCATGTGGGTCCACATGTACCAAAGGTGGTAAGATATATATTACTATGAGAGTGTTTCATGTGGGTCCACATGTCCTAAATGTGTTGGGCTCAAGATGGCTATGGGTGTTGCATGTGGGTCCACATGTCCGAAATAAGGTAGATATATACCTATATGCCCTACTAGACATTTGGGATCACATGCACCGACACTAAACAACTTGATTTAGAACTGTAATATGGGTCCTAGCTACAACATATAACATAGCTAGGAGTGTTGCATGTGGGTCTACATGTACCAAAGGCGGTAAGATATGGCTATGAGATTGTTTCATGTGAGTCCACATGTCCTAGCTAGACGTGCTGGTGTCAAGATGGCTAGGGGTTGCATGTTGGTCCACATGTTACAAAGATGGTAGATAGATATCTATATGACCTACTAGTCATTTGGAACAAACTGCACCGGCACTAGACAACTTAACTTAGAACTATCATGTGGGTCCTACAACATAAGGAGTGTTGCATGTGGGTCCACATGTACCAAAGGTGGTAAGATATGGCTAAGAGTGCTGCTTGTGGATCCACATGACCTATATGTGATGGGTTAAGGTAGCTAGAGGTGTTGCATGTGGGTCCACATGTCCGAAAGGAGGTAGATTCGTACCTATATGAAGTACTAGACATTTGGAATCACATGCACCGGCACTAGACAGCTTGATCTAGAACTATCATGTAGGTCTTACAACATACGACATAGTTAGGAGTGTTGCATTTGGGTCACATGTTCCAAAGGTGGTAAGATATGACTATGAGAGTGTTTCATGTGGGTGCACACATGTCCTATATGTGATGGGGTCAAGATGGCTAGGGGTGTTACTTGAGGGTCCACATGTACAAAAGGTGGTAGATACATACCTATATGCCCTACTAAACATTTGGAACCACATGCACCGGCACTAGACAGCTTTATTTAAACCTATCATGTCGGTGCTACAACATACAACATAGTTAGGAGTGTTGCATGTGGTCCACATGTCCCAAATGTGGTAAGATATATATTACTACGAGAGTGTTTCATGTGGGTCCACATGTCCTAGATGTGTTGGGCTCAAGATGGCTATGAGTGTTGCATGTGGGTCCACATGTCCGAAATAAGTTAGATACATACCTATATGCCCTACTAGACAATTGAAATCACATGCACCGACACTAAACAACTTGATTTAGAACTGTAATGTGGGTCCTACAACATATAACATAGCTAGAAGTGTTGCATTTGGGTTCACATGTACCAAAGGTGGTAAGATATGGCTATGAGATTGTTTCATGTGGGTCCACATGTCCTAGATGTGCTGGTGTCAAGATGGCTACGGGTTGCATGTTGGTCCACATGTTACAAAGATGGTAGATACATATCTATATGACCTACTAGTCATTTGGAACAACATGCACCGGCATTAGACAGCTTGACCTAGAACTATCATGTGGGTCCTACAACATAAGGAGTGTTGCATGCGGGTCCACATGTCCCAAAAGTGGTAAGATATGGCTATGAGTGCTGCTTGTGAATCCACATGACCTATATGTGATGGGTTAAGGTGGGTAGAGGTGTTGAATGTGGGTCCACATGTCCGACACTACAAGAAATATGTCAACTAGTGACTCACAAATTTGGTCACTAAAAGGTCATAATTTTTCATCTATGACCTTTTTATGACCAAAATCTGAAGGTCACATACGGAGCGTCTCAAACGGTCATATGTGACCATTTTTTTAATTGGTCATAACCATCTATGACCAATTCAGAGGGTCATAACAGTTATGACCAAATTTTTTGGTCATACACTGGCTACCGTGGCCACATCAGATCCTACGTGGCCAATCCTACGTGGCAAAATTGTGACCAAATGAAAAGGTCATAGTACAGAATCAGCCCAGTCCACGGTGATCATCAAGATGGGCCAAGCCCAATAGTTCAGCCCATTCTTTTTTTTTCTCTAATTTATTGTCTGATTTATTGCTCCTCTATACGGGCCAGCCCAACTTTATAGCCCATTTAATTTTTTTCTCAAATATCATATCAGATGGACAGGCTTTCAGCCATTTATTATGGGCCTTGGCCTTTTCACGTTGTAGATAATACCTGGACCATGGCCTATTTACCCCTAAAAGAGTTTGGGCCCAAGGCCTTTTAAGCTCAGTTGCATAGGACTAGCCCAACTTCAAATTAGTACAAACAGAAATTCAAATCAGTAAAACAGGTGATTTGAATTCAAATTTAACTTGAATTTCAGCAAATATTCCAGGAATTACATCACATAACTCAGTCGGCAGCTAGAGCAACATATCAGCATATTTGAGCTTACAACGATCACATAACTCTACTACATTACAGATAGCATCAAAGCGAAATGATTTAGAAATAACAGCAATAGTTTGGTAGTCATTTCTATGTACTTCGGAAGGCACCGAAATCTTCGGAAGGCAGCATAAAGGCCTTAGTGAGATGATCATGTGGCCTACAATTAAGGAAAAACCCATCACAACTTGTGTAAACAACCATTTCTAAAAATATAAAACAATGATACAAACAGCTATATTATGGTTGAGGGCTTATACTTATATCAATCATGCAACAACAAATTAAAGGGTTGAGCTATTGTTTACAAGCTGTTCAGCAGCCTATGATTCAATTACTAATGCAACAAATGGTCAAACAAAAACAACAGAACAAGTTATGAAATGGGTAGTGTAGATGAGTCAAGCTATGAAAGGAGACACTATTATTTTTTACATATATTTGATAACTATATATAGAGATAACCTCTATCCTGAGGAGGGCATGTTTCGTAAAACTGAAACTCAAGGAGATTGGCAATGCAAGTTATGCTGCAACATCTTGTTAAAAAAGTCTGGCCACTTGTGGCTTAGGAATGTAAGATGCTTTATCTTTCTAGACAGCAAAGCGTGGTAGAACCAATGATAATCCACATGATGTAAATTCTGAAAGGCCATTGAAGCTGGAATCATTGGGTTGCCATTTAAATGTTAGTTCAGCTATCTACATAATTGATGCACCAAAACCCAAAGACAACCCGAGAAATCAGAGGCAAAGAGAGGGGAGGGGGGTGGCAGCGACTCACAGCTATTGGACGTCGGTGTCTGCAGCAAAGGCTGATGTAGAGCTTGTCGTGGATCTTGAACACACTCTAAAAGTCAGTGACAATGATCCATATAGCTGCAGGACACAGGGAGCAGAACATCAAGTGACTGAAATTGAACTTGTTGTCACCATCGATGAGGACTAGAGATATAAATCAATAAAACAGATTATATTCTGCCTTCTACATTGTGATATATGCATATACACAAGTCCACGATTATATAGATACATATTAAACAAAAATATAAATAAATGATTAACAAGACTTGACAAGTTGCACAGTAGTACAGACATAACCACACTTCAACTACCCGTTGTTGTTATCAGGTCCATGGCAGATTAGCAGTATACAATGTACAATAAGAATGGAGACAAAATGTGTTAAAACCTAAATCACCGTAGAAGGTAGTAGGCACCTGCTTGTTGAGCTTGAATATCCTCTGATTCTCCTTGATCTTGTCCTCGAAGTTCTTCAACGCTAGGTTGTTCCGCTGTAGCTCGTCCTACACCACTCAAAACAAACAATTCAGATCGACACCGACAGATATTATCCCTTCTTTGCTTATCTAGACCACACACTACAAATGGGAAGCAAGCGAATCATCGTAGGCAACATAGATGAGCATTTTTTTATCAAATGTTAGGAGGTAATGCAAATAAAGAAATCTGTATAGAGGTTAATCCAAATATCACTGACTGATTCATACAGGAAAAACAATTATACAATACGTTAATACAACATGTGTATAATACAAACAGTATTGAATCAATGCGACAACATCCCTCAATGCGAAAGGAAACAATATTAAGGATTTTCTAGAAATAGATACTGCTAGCAAACATCTGAACAATACAATTGAGGCATCATATTTTTGGTAGATGGATGGTGCGTAATCACAAACAGTCAGATCTGCTAGCAATTCACAGAACTCAAAAAACACATGGTGCGACATCACTATTCAGTACAAGATTTCACAAAATATAGGAATGAGCATGCTACGCGTTCTGCAACTGTAGGCTCCGGATTTCCCAGACAAATCACTACTAACAGCAATCTCCTAATTACTAGTGCGGCCCTGGCTCGATGGCAAGCCGTGAGGAGAAAGGGAGAGGTTTCAGAAACTTACCTACTAGACCACCGCAGAGGAGGACGCGTCGTCGGAGAGAGGGAGAACCGGCCTCGTTGCCGGGACAATATCTGGGCCAAGTCATGCAAGGAGGTCGCCGTCGTCGAGTTCCTACGTATGAACGGAAATATACCAAGATTCTTGCAGGATTCGACTCCTAGGTATGAACGGTCATGTCCGTCGTTTTGACCGTATTTTGAAATAGACTTGCAATACAGAAGTTAAATTGAAAAAGTGTTCTCAGAAATGAGTTATCAACTGCGAAAATACTATACCACATAATATTTACAATTAACCAAATGGTTGTGTCTTAAAATGTTTCCATTCACCTCTCGTCTTACAATTAACCAAATTGGTATAAGTTTATCAAATTTGGATAAACGGTTGATTTACTCCAGATTTTAAACTATAGTTAAAAATAATGCTTTACATGATTCCATAAATAACAAGTTAGTGCACGACTAAAATATATGTTTTTATTATAGCACTGTATTCTACACATTCATACGAATCTGTAGACTACAAAAACATTAAAAACGGAATTACGGTTGATTTGATATGAATTTCTGAAGGTTGCCTAAAAATCTGTCCAAAGGCAAATCCGAAAATAAAAAGGAAAAAGGGGAAGGCTGCTTGCTGGAAACAAAAGGAAAAAGCGAAGCCTAAATGGGCCAGGGAAATGTGGCCCATCAAGAAAATAGAAGAAGGAAAAAAAACGAATAGAACATGGGCTTGGGTTGGGCTGCGCGCGCGCGAGGGAAAAAAAGGGAGGGGCTGTGCGGCTGCTTTCTGGGCTTCGGCCCAGTTGGTCTGTCCAATCTTTTATTTTTTACGTTTTTCTTTTCTATTTTCTGGGCTGCTTGGCCCGGTTAGGTTAGGTCCCTTTTTTTTTAAATTCTTTTTCCTTTTCTGGTTTTCTCTATTTCTTTATAACTTTTGTTTTAAATGTCCAAATCAACTCAAACTAGTTTCTAAAAATTTATAAAACTAATATCTATCATTTAACATATTCAAGCACACCTTTCCAATATATTTCAAAAATAAAAATTCAAAATATTGCATAATTGCTTAATTGACACTTTATGTCAATTTTAAAATAGGTTTTTACTAAAATCATTTGTGACTTATTAAAATCAAATAAAATTACCACAAATGTAAATATTGAAAATAAGTGATTTTAAACTTATTTTTTTTCAAATAAATATAATTGAATCAAATCATTTTTTTAAATATAATATGCTTTAAATAATTTAAAACACTTTGCAAATATGGTTTTAGGTTTTTAATAAATAGTAAAAAGTTAAATATTTACAGTCAAATACTTGGAATAAACATTTTATGAGATGAAGGTGTCTTTGAGAAATTTTAAATCATTTTAAATAAATTGGGGTTATTGAAATACCTTGGATAAAAGAAATTAAACTAAACTCCAATTTTGAATTAATGATTACTTGGATATTTAAACTATTAAAGTTTTTTTGAAGATGCCAAATGTCTCCTATTATTTGATTTCTATTATAATTTTAATGTTTTCTTTTTAACAAAAATAAAAGTTTCAATTTTTAGTGATTTTTTGCGGGTCTCACATGTCATATTTGCGGGTCTCACTTGACAGATTTGTCAACAGTCAACACCTCCTGTCAACAGGTCCCACATGTCAGTGTGGTGACACGTAAGCACAAATGACACATAGGCGGTGACATGTAGGCGCGATGAAGTGACATGTAAGCGAGACCGCTGAGCTGTCTGTCCAGTCATACCAACACATCCTGGTAATGGCTCCCACCTGTCAGCGAGTTCACCATGACTGAATATGGACACGTAAGCGACATATGGCTGCCACGTGGGTATGATTGATGAGGTGGCTGTCCAATCGTTCCTCATGACCAATCAGAATGGTCATAAATAAGGTCATACGCAACTGCTGTCTACATTATGCCCAATTTGTGTAAATAGATTATGACTTTTTTTACCAAATTGGTCGTTAATTTTTTGGATTAGGACCCTACAAACCAGCTCATGACCAAGTGGGTTAAAATGGTCATAGATCTATGACTAATATTTTGAAAGTCACTATCAAAAGGTCACTAGTTGACATATTTCTTGTAGTGTGCGCATAGCCACACATGATCCAATCTGGCGAAGGCATCACATACAGCGCTGGCGCACAGTCCAATCTAATGGATCTGCCACGAGCTGGGAATCAAAATCTTGACAACTCGACATCATCGTCAACTCCAAACGGCGATTGCGCAAGTCCACTGCCAAGCTGCTAGGGATCAAAGCAAAAGCTGCACCGATCCTGCCGGCTCCAACTGTTTAATTCGCATGGCGATCAAGGAAGTACTCCTCCAGCAACCAGCATGCATGTGCTTCAATCTACAACTCGAAGCGTCCTTCGGGTGCTGCTGATCATATCTACGACTCCGGTGTCCGACGGTGGCGTTTCGATGAATCACGAGACAAAACAGCAACTCGCCGAGTTCATTACGAACTAGGAACCTTTACTAATTATTTCCGTATTCCATCAATTATTATCATATAGATTATCCTCTACTAATTGCTCCATCTAACGTGTATATGTATCCTAATACGAGGAGTACCAAATCCCAATGATCCATCACAAGAGCAGCTAGACCAATACATGCACGCGCGAGGCAACAGGCATCATGCATCTACGCCGCCATGTCGTGCGGGTAGGCCATCAACGCGCATCGATGACCTCTCCTTCGACGAGTCGCCATGACATCGTATATGGATTCAAGTACTACAACATCATCGGCAACTCGCCGCCCCTGATCTTGGGGGCTCGTCAAATTGCGGCCGTTGTTGACTTTGTCCGACAACCGCAATCTTCATCGACCCGCTGCAGATACCTTCGACGATTCGTCAATCGTGTCGTCTATGACTCGACAGTTTCGACCTTTAAGGAAGACGATGAGTCAACGAGTTCCGATCGTATTCAAATACGCCGGACGGCAAAGGAGCAGATCAAATCTCGGCGCAAGACACGAGAAAGCCTTCATCTACAACACGACAAGCAAAATATGGGCGGAGCCGGGTCGAACAAATAGCTCAAAAAAGTTTTAGGCAGAAAAGCAAGTGTATTTAACCCAAGAAAAGTTCCAAACAGATTCAATTTAATATTTCATCAAGCACAAGTACAAACTGACTACAAAGAACAAGAAAATTACATACAAAATAGTGCTGCATTTTGGTAAGATAGTATCATACCAAGTTGAATCCATGTTGGCAAGATGAAACTTTTGAGGAAGATGACCTCTACAGTCACCGTAGGAATAGAAACGTCGCATAATCTTCTTGTCATTAATTTTTGCAAATATCTCTTTCTCAACATAGCAAATCATCAAATCATTGAGTCAAACATCCCCTATCCTGTTTTGAAGATCTGACTTTATATGACTGAGAAAACTCTCTCAACTGATCAACTACTATCGGATGCTAGGCAACAAAAGAAAATGGCAGAATTAAGCAACTAGTGTGTGTTTGTTAGACAATTCCGTAAAAAAACATGATGGGCCCCAATTTGAGGCCCATCCACGACCGGGTAGAAAGTCGGTCGCGTGGTTGTCTTCCCCAATCCATCGTACTGCCATGCCCGTCCGTAGTTGTCGCGTCGTCGTCTCGTTTTGGCGCGACCGTGCTCGTCTCTTTGAAATAAGGACGCAGAGAGAACCGGCTCGCTCCCCTCTACCGATTCCTCACCCCCAGCTCATCCTATCTCCCTCTCTTCGTAGTTTTGTGGTAGTGGGCATGCGTGGCCAGCACCCTGGAGGAGCCGAGGTAGATGGTGTCTCCCGAGCCGGCTGACGAGCTAGCTCGCGGGGGAGGGCCTCGTACGGGAGCTAGCCAGGGGAGGTGCGGCTGTCCGCTTAGCCCGCAGGTCTGGACTCCCTAGACAGCCTCCCGTGGTGGTGGCCGCAGGGGTGTGGTGCGCGGTGGTGGCCGCAGATCGGTGCCGAGCAAAGTGCGATTGGGGAGGGAAGGAGGAGAACCAAGGGCGACCGGAAACCACCGCGGACAGCTGGAAATCTCGGAGCGCAGGCTCTGATCGAACAAAAGGAAGAGTGAGCGTTCGAGACGATTGCGCTCTCTGGTATTTCCCATAGAGTTTGTTTTTCCCTAGCACCTGATCTTTTCTTCGCCTGATTTGAGCCGGGTCGGCCGACCCTCCTCGACCCCCTACTGGCTCCGCCCCTTATCATGCAGACATGCACACCCGATACGTGCTCCAGCTGCTCCTGTTTGTCAATAATCAGGCACAGATCGCTCGGGTGCTAGCTAGCTGGAGGAAGCACTCGACAATCAAGAAAAAAGCAAGAAGACAACCAAAAGCAAGCTGCACATGCACGGAGAAAAAGAAGGAGATCATCACGCTAATCAGTGCATGAATTAAGCGGCCGGAATGCTAATCACATATGCATGCACAAGCTCACGTACCAGCAATGGAAAAAGGAAAAGAGCAAGCAGCTAGCTCGGCGACGTCATCGACTCGACAACTTGGGTGCCTGCAAACTTCAACTCCCTTACTTTCACCAACCAATACGGCGGTACCAGCACACAAAAGCCCACTCCCTAGGAGGACACTACGTACCCGGGGGCTGGCACTCAAAATCAAAAACGGCATCATTTTTTACTACGCGCACCCAACAAACTGGCGACTCGGGGCGGTGGTGGTGCTGCGTATCTTTGGCCACTCGTCAAACCTCTACACCGACGCAGGGTGCTCCTAATACACGGGGGCTGCGTCTCAAAACTAATTCGGCGCACCCGACGCTCGGGGGCTGGTGTTTCGACACCAACCCCAACCTCGTCAAGATCAACTGCGACAATCATCATCGGCCACAGGACCACGCGGCTCGGCAAATCATCGTCTCGGGAACAAGGCGACACCCGTGAATTTCTCAACTCCACCATAAACCCTCGGGGGCTAGCGCTTCGACATCAACAACAAAAATCAACTTCACCGCTGCACCCGATAGGCGATTCGAGTGCCTTCTTCGACTCTACTTCGCCATCTTCGGACTGCCGCGTCGACACCCTACGCCTTCATCAACCCCGCCTCCAACACTCGAGGGCTGGCGGCCTCGCCTTCCTCGACTCCATCTCCAATACTCGGGGGCTGGCGCCTCGTCATCGACAGCAAACAACAAAGTTCATCACCGTACCTGACAAAGCGACACCCGTCACTTCTTCGACTCCACATCCTCGACTCCGCCTCCGATACTCGGGGGCTGGTGCTTCGTCATCAATGGCAAACAACAACAGTCTACAGATTTTCGTCGCTCATGAACAGCTAAGTCCGTTTCATATTTTATTTTTTTAGTTATAACCTTCTTCGGTTGCAGTCAACACTCGGGGGCTGACGCTTTTCAACTCCCTCTGCCGCACTACTCCGCCGCGTCGACTCCGGTCCACCGCGTCGACTGCTTCCGCCGCGTTGACTCCGGTCCGCCGCGTCGATTACTTCCGCTGCGTCGATTCCGGTCCGCCGCGTTGAAGCAACAAATTCGCCTTGGCCGCACCTGATGCACTACCGGGTGCTGCGCCGCACAGGCCGCAACAATCTTGCCTTGGCCGCACCCAAGGCCGTCTCCAGAAATTGGGGGCCCCGGTGCGAATTATAAAATATGACTCGAAATCGACAAAACGTATAACCAGTATAAATAGACCATACGCTCACTTAATTAATATATGTTGTTTCTCTTCTTTTCAACACTAGATTGACATTTTGTTTTTATAAAATTCAGGATTCATCCTATTTCATAAATTAATAAATATTCAACAGTTCAATATAACTAAACCAGGTTGCGTCGATCATACCTCAATGCCTGATCGTTTAATTGTGATTCGGTCGTAGCAAAGAGATTAAGAGACATCAGCTCCTAGGGCGAATCGATGAAGCGGGGGCCAAGCCGGCAAGCAGGCAAGCAGCAGGAACAATAATCGGCGACGGCGCAACGTGTGCGAACAGTCATACACACGAACTCTCGATTCGTTTCGTCAGTCGATCGGAAGATCGCGGCGTCGCTCTCACCTCTCAGCCCTCTGTCGCGGACGGCGGAACACGAACGTCGAGCAGTGGACTCGAGCGGTCAGATCCTTTTGATCTGGATCACGTCTATCTAGATAAGAGAGAAGCAACGGCGCAACCGGCTACGCGAGCGGTCGTGGCCCTGCCTTTTTTTCATTTATTAGGGGAGCGGTCGTGGCCTGCCAGGGAGTTTGCATGTTGGTGCATGGCCGCATGAGCAAAGGAAATGGGCTGCTTGAACTAGGCCATCGGCAGATTGCTTATAATATTTCACACAAACAGCATTGGGTAGCAGAAATCTGGAGGCCTCTGGGATTCGGGGGCCCTGTTCGGTCGATCACTTCGAACATGCCCATCGACGGCCCTGGCCGCACCTGATGCACTACCGGGTGCTGCGCCACACAGGCCGCCCCCGAGTATCTTACGCACCCTGCTTCTCGAGTTACACGAGTTTAACGAGTACTCGTAACTCGACTCATTAAGCTTGTTTTCTTAATGCATGAGCTAAAAAATGTAGGATTGGCTCAACTCATAAATGCAGCCTGCATGTGCCCACTACGCACCCTGCTTCCCTATTCCACGCTAACTTACCGACTGTGCTATTTTTGCTCCTAGCTTTAGATTCATCCGTTATAATAAAAAAACTAGGTTGGATTCCAACATTCAAGTTTTTTGTTTGAGTGGAATTCAACCATTGAAGTGATTTTGAATTTTCCAATAGAGGCCTATATGCTGGGCCGTGTTTTAATGGGATAGGAGGCAACTGCGCTGTGATGTTAGGATTTTTAATAGTCTCATGCGCTCTAGAAAGTAGAAACTCTAGAGTCTTTAAAGATACTTCAGATATGATATAAAATACACAAATATATGATACAACCAACTATTATGAACCTATGGACGAGGTGAAAGAAACTGATGTTGTGGGAAAATTCGTAGAAGATTCTAATTTGTTGCATAATGTGATTTTCTTGTATTTGAACAGATTCAAAATTTAAAAATCAATACATATAATCTCGTGGACTAAATAAGATTACATTTTAACAATGGTGTAGCTGACAACGAATATTCAATAAGATGACAATAAACTTTGGTATTTAATAAATAGAAAAACATGTGTAACTCCCTCCATTCAATAACGTAAGACATTTTATCTATTTCAACGTTGACTACATACATACTAAAATGAGCGAATTTATGTACAAAATACTTCTAGGTACATATGAATCAAGAAAAGTTAAAATGCATTACATTAGTGAATCGTGGGAGTACTATACTTTTCAATGAAAGAGAAAAATATTGAGATTTGCATGGTTAAACTTGCACTAAACCTAGAAATAATTTATGATATGAAAAATTATAAGAAGGTAAAATTGTTTATTATAATACTATAACAAGCGCAAGCTGGATGAGCTGCGCCTCTCCGCTGTCGTCCTCCAGGCCGCCGCCCTGGTCAGATCGGACTTCCTCCGTCACCAAAGGTCTTGATCGTTGCTTACCCTGTCGGTCTGTCCGGTTTGCAGACCAAGCCACGGAATCAGAGGCTGTGGAGTCCGAAGCTGAAAACCCTGATCCGGCGGTCCGACCGCATCGCCGACCTCCCACAACAGCCCGATTACCGCACTCCAAATGCACGTCGCAATCTAAGGGCTATGCGACCGACCAAGAGAGAGCTTTCGCGATCACCAAGGCCCAAGAGCTCAAGGGCCTGCTGGGCTCCGACCATCCAACCTTGATCATGCCATGTCCCATGATTCTGCAACAAAAAATAATAGGCTGGCATGGAAAAACAAATCGCTTCTAGTTGGTCTGTAGCAATAGAATTACATATGTAATTCATACGTATCTGTTAGCATGAAAATCAAATTAATGTTACAGCTATGTCTTGACTTCTTATAAGACTCAAATTAATGACTATTTTTTGTGCTTCGGCATGCAAGATCTAATAGAAAAGACTGCTTGGTTTAATCATACAAGTACCAAAATACTATAATCAATTTAGTCATGGATACTCAGTTCAGTAGAAAAAGGTGCTCATAATTCTACCTTGTTCTGGTAAAATTGATTGATCTTAGTACACCTAATCTTTGGTTGTTGGAGAAGCTTCAATTCATTATGTAGTTGTTCTCGTCCTTCTTTAGCTTCTTCTTTTTGTGCAGCTGTCCTTGTTTAAATGATCATGATTGAGTTACGATATTGTTAAAGAAAATTCTTTGTCACTAGTGGAGAACATGCATGTTGTCCCGGGTTGGGAAGCCCTTTAGTCCCGGTTTTCAAACCGGGACACTAGGGGCGGGACTAAAGGTCTACCCCTTTAGTCCCGGTTTGCTTACAAACCGGGACTAAAGGGTCTGCACCCGGCCGCCCGGCTCGGGCAGGAAAAAAAATCGATTTTTTTTTCAATTCTTTTGAATTGTTTTTATTTTCGAATGTTTGACTCAACCATCTCTCACTTGGACATTTTTTAGCACTAATTGCATTTAATCTTTGGTCAAACGCCAGTCTTAGTCAAACTTCCCGGTCGGTCACCCATCCTCACACTACTCTACCCTTAGCACGCTTAACTTCTTTGTTCCTTCCTGCTGTGGTCCCGCAAATGTTATTGTTCCTTGTTGTCAATACTACCATATCAATTCTATTAACTCTTATACCATTGTGTCACACATCTTTATTTTTTGGAACCACAAATAATTATTTAAGTAAACAATAATGAATAAGTAATAATTATATTTGAATTACAATGAAAATAAAATAAGTAATAATAATATTTTATTACTTTTTTTGCATTTATTCATTTAATATGGCATAATTCATATCTTTAAATCGGTAAATCAAAAATCGACAAATAATATATCCATTATTATCAGAAAAATATGAGGAATCCAAATATGACATCATTTTTATTTTTTGAATTTTTTTAAAAAAAATTAAAAATCTGAATTTTGACTCTTTTCGAATTTGACATCATGGAGGCGGCCAAGAAGGAGCGGCGCACGATCGGCGCCAACCGACGCGCCGCAAGGAAGTGGACCAACTGGGGCTTTCGGCCCCCGGCGTCACATTTTCGGTCATGTTTCAAAATTTTACAATTTCATTATTTTTCCACATGTTCTCAATTATGTTTCATAATTTTCAGTCAACTTTCATAAAGTCATGATTTTGTCACATTTAATAATTAGTGCTACTAATCCGGTTTCATAAATAAATACTGATTAGTAGTTCCGTTGATTTGGTTAAATTAGTAGTAGTTTGAATGCATAGAAAGAGGTGCATGTGGGTGGCATTGAATTAGTAGTAGTTTAATTAGGCCGAGTCTTGCATGCATGCATGCAGGGCATTGAATGCATAGAAAGAGGTGCACGTGGGTGGCAGCGGCGACGCCATGCACGGGAATTTCGGGAATTCTTTTTAGTCCCGGTTGGTAATTCAAACCGGGACTAAAGATAGACCTTTTAGTCCCGGTTTGAGATACCAACCGGGACTAAAAGGGACTCGCATCTTTAGTTCCGGTTTCAGACACGAACCGGGACTAAAAGTCCCTACCAAACCGGGACTAAAGCCCGCAGATGCCCTGGCCGCCTCGAACCGGGACAAATGATCCTTTAGTCGCGGTTTGAAACGTAACCGGGACAAATGGGAGTGGACGAAAGGCCTGTTTTCTACTAGTGTGTATTCATGTACATCAGCCTTATTCTGATGTGTTTTCAATTAATGAGTTAGTCACTTAAAATGTTAGAGCTAGCTTGGAAGGGGAAGTAGCTACCAACCGTGAATCCCATTATACTGTAACTTTGCTTTTGTGCCTGGCTATTTATATTGAATGTTGCAATGCGAGTGAAAAAAAAATGACATTTCATGTCATTGCTGCTAGCTAGACTCATGCATTTTATCCAAAAGTAAGTCTTGAAAATATAAATAATTTGATGGAGAAAATTGTTCTTTTTTTAGCATGTAAGATTGTGAGGAATTTATCTTGTGACAACTAACAGCGGGCATATTGAGGTCCCGAGAGTAATGCCAGGACCAGAAAATGTCACGATAATCCAGTAATCCGTAGATTTTACTCTTGCACTCCTCTTGGTCCCTCGAAGTGTATCGCCCCACACAAATTTCTTGAGAAATATGTTTGCCAAGAATTAAATCTGAAACTTTTCCTCACACCAATAATCTCTAAGAATATACTCCCTAAACTCCTTGCATTCTCCGCTCTCCAATAGAGTATTGACGCTACATCAGGTGGACCCCATTCACTCTATCCGCCGTCCACAAACGATGCTTGAGCGCCAGCCACATGCATGTGAATCTTGCCCGACGCCGTCAATCTCCACCGCACCACCTCCTCGTCAGAGCCCCAAGTATTCCACCACTGCTTAGCCGCCCATCTGTTGTTGATCCTGGCTTTCTCGACGGATATCCACCCCAATTTTCGGAAATGACTGGACCAACATTTAATGAGCTCGCAGCCATGCAAACACACACACACACAACAAAACCGGGCTCCGGTGCACTTGGTCCGCATCCCCTCTGCTCTGCTGCTGCCTAATTTCCTCGTACGGTTCCCACTGATCGATCGACCCCCGCATCTCGTTCTCGCCGCCGTTCCCCTTCCTCCGCCGCCACCGCATCCACCTCCTTCGCCACGGCCTCCACCTACTCGGGACCTCGCCTACACCCTCCCGCCACGGCCTCCATCTCCAGCTCCAGTCCTCCTCCAAAGGCGCGTGGCTGTCCCGCGTCCAGGTCGCCGCTCGAGTACGTGCAGTGCACACCAACGCCAATTGACGTTCGGCGCCGACCAGTTCGCCCAGCCCCAAGACACCGAACAGCCTGACGACGACGTGCGGGCGTTCGGGGTGCTGCTGCTCTCTGGCCAGCCGGAAGCATCCAGGCACCGCTTCGACAGGGCCACCAAGGAGTTCGCCAGCGTGTCGGTGGTGGACACGGCGGCGGGCGGAGGCGGTCCGGACGGGCCGGGTCAGGAGCCTCGGGGACTCCTTCCCCGTCGCCGCCGCCGACAAACTCGTCGAGGTCGCTCTCCGGTGCGCGTCGGTGGACGACAGGCCGGCGCCGGAGATGGCGTGGGAGCAGCAGATGCAGCGCTCCGACGGCTTCTCCTCCTCCTCCTCATCCGTCTCCCTCGCGCCGCGCTAGCTAGAAATGGTAGCATAGCATAGCTGCTGAAAACCAACTGCTTTTGTTTCATTCATCGATGAAATAGACCAAGGATTCTTTCGGAATGTGATCGTGTTGGGAAGAAAATTAACTCAGTCAGACAAAGCTCTGTTCCCCTACTAGTACAATGCATGTGAATGAATGGCCAAAGTTTGTTCGAATGAGTATGCATTTACAAACTTAATTCAATCAGGCGAACGACCACATTTCTCCGATTTATTTCTGTCCTTCTTGTGCACGCATTTCAACAAGTTTCCTAAGTTGGCTATGAAATACTTTGATCCCTTTACTATTCTGCTCCGCATTGAACCCTACAAAGTTTAAACTGCCTCAAGCATCTAGCATGGTGCATCCCTTTTTCATGTATCTCAGCTCAAGGAACTTGTCCCAGATCACACACACTCCGGTGTTCAGTTCCCTTGCAGCTCGCAGTGGAACCTGAAGCCAGTACCTGACCATCGCCTTGTCAAGCCAGGGAGCTCTGCTCTCGTTCAGGTGCTCATCAACAATGTGCAACCTGGGAAAATGACAAACCACACAAGGCTAGGTCAAGACTTTTCAAATTCGTTTCTAAACCTGCAGACTTCTTACCAAACCATACCCAACCCTCCTAGTTACTCCCTTGGTACGTTTTACCAGTGCTTGCTGCTGTAAAACTCGAGGGAGAGAAGAGAGGGGATGGTGGCCAAGTGCATCATTGCCATGCATGAGGCCAAAGCATTCCCAATGCCTCTACCCCTCTCTAGCTTACCCATGGCAGTCCCCCCTGCACCTTTTCCACTCCCTAGACACCCCTCTCTCCCTCGTTTGCACCCCAGCAGCCCCCAATCACTTCCCTGGCATTTACTCGAGCACCTGGCGCGCAGACCGGACCCTGCCGTCTCTCCGCCCAAGCCAACGATCCCCTGACCGAAACCTGTGTCCACAGCGTGCTGCGGCTCGAGCACACTCTCCTCCACCGCCTCCCGCACCCAATGGCTGCCATGTACCCCTCCTCACACGAGCTCGTGCTCGAAGTCCACCATGGACCAGCGCCCTCATGGATAAAGCGCCACGGTCCTTCTCCCGTGCTCTCTCCTTGTCATTTCCACTCCTCCACCTCAACTCTATCACCCCTAGGCAGAGCTAAAGCTTTATCGCTCTCTGCCGGCGAAGAACGCGAGAAGTTTATCGCGGTTCCGCCACCTTGCCCGGAAGCTCGCGAGCGATACCGTCCATAATACTCTGCCATTTTGTCATCTCCGTGTTCCCCTTGTTCTTCTATTCCTCATGCTCCTCTTATATTTGTCCAGGAGACCACGGAACTGTCGCCACGGACCGCCGTCCCGTGACCGTCGCGGACGTCCTCGACTTCGCCGTCGTTTGGAAGCTCTCCATCAAGAACAGCTGCCATCTTCATCTTCCCCAAGCTTCCTGCACCCCAATCCATCCTCTTTCTTCGACCTCCAGCAGCCCCACGGTGAGAACCAAGCTTTTCCTCGTCGTTGCATGTCCGTCACTTGGTCCTGGACATGTTCCATTGAAGAAGAAGATGCACATCAGCGCATGGTCCGAATTGCCAACCCAACTTCGCTCAGCACGAACCTGGGCCAGATCTGGCCCATTATGTTTTTTTCGTAGATCTATTTTCTGTTTGATTTTCATGTTTAATTTCCAGTGTAGGTTTAATTCATTTGTGGTAGATCTATGCATGCAAATATTGTGAAGTAAATTTTGTAGAGTTTCTATGTGTTTTCTTAAACATTCAGAACTGGCTACATGCAAAAAATATTTGTAAGTGCTGTCTATATTAAATATTGTAAAAAGTTTGTTTTCCACTAAATACTTAATATCTATAGTTTTATAGATCCAAATCTTGCAAACTCAACTGTTCTAGATAGCCCTTGTCAGTATCTAGCTGCCAAATTTTGGCTTGTGTGCAAATGAATTTGTATATGAAAATGGCATGCATGTCTCTTTAAGCACCAGAGAGCCACTTTGTGAATTTTGTAAATTGTTCTGTAATGATTACTAGGTCAAATCCAATTGTGTTGTCTTCTGTATGATTAGGAGAATATGTACCTAGTTTTTCTTGATTTTAGGAGTTACAGAATAGGCTGTGTGATGTTTTTAGTGTTTTTTCCTTTCTGTTATGTGTAGATCTGTTTCCGTCCTCTTAGTTTAATTCATAATAAAATAGTTAAAGTGCATATTTGTGCAAACCAATATTCACAGAGGTAGCCCAGTGAGTGTTGAACTGAACGAAACTTGCAGATCTGAAAAATAACATGTTGTTTGACTTTGATAAATAATATCGTGCCACTGGTCAAAATCAATGTTTGTTAAAAACTTGAGTTTTGTTAATCTAGATTTTGTGAATCCAAATGTTTTGGAAAGCTTTTTTCAGTAGCTCTCACTAGGAGTTTGTCTCATATGTTTGTGATGCCTAGATTTAGAGATACATGTGTTCTTAGTTAATGGCAGAGAGCACTTTAAGCATTTATCATATTTTCTGTGAATAAATTTTTGGACTGAATCCAATTAGGATAGTTTCTAATATTAGTAGAGAATCTAAATACAACTTTGCATGAATTCTAGATCAACAGACATGTCTAGGTTCAATAATCACTAGAAATGCTATTTTCTTTCTAGAATACTATTAAAGAATTTTAAATGTTTCATTATAAAGATATTGTTAAAAATACTACTTCCTCCAATCCGAAAATAATGTCGCCAGTTATGCTAGCAATTTATGTGTATGTAGGTCTTTCCATCCGACAGTCTTTTCGGATCAGAGGTAGTATATGTTTTGTTAGATTGTGACATTAAATTTAATACTTTCACTGTGATTGATGAAATAGTTTACTATCATCTATAGCACGTCAGTCACTGAGTGCATATTACATGGGATGATCCAGCGGCCTATATAGCTCTTGAGTTTTTATTTATTTAGATTATGGCCTTGAGCTTATTGTTGATAAGCATGATGTGCTTGCCTCTATGTTGAACTGACCGCTGCATCCGTTGATTGTTCAAGTTGTGACTTTTGTGATATTTCTTCGTGGACACTTGATAACTCTGCGGAATTGTGTCTAGATGTGTAATCATAGCCACTCCGTTATAACTTTGTACAATTGTGTATGATTTTACTCGCGCTACTTGTGATGATTTATGTGATTTGATCATATGTCGATCATATTGCTAGTATAGATTATTTGAATTGTCGGAATGTTTCAAAACATAGTTTTGGCATGTATTTACCGAGTGTTACCCTCATGGCCTCTACAAAGGAGATAAGTGGCGCACATTTGTGCAATCTGGCAACTCGTGGGAATAATGGCAAGTTTTTGTCGAGTACTCTCATATACAGGCACTCGGTTGAAACGTGTGTAGTGTGTAGATAGTGTACCACATTATAATTTATCCACTGGTTTTCCTTGGGAAATGCACTCATTTGTTCAATAGTAGTATACATTAGTCAACTTAAGTAATATTGTTATACTGTTTCTGTTTGGGCAATATGCCCTTCTTACTGTTTACACAACACCGATTCTAAAACTGGAACGTTGTTTTCGCAGGCCCACAAGTTCAACAAGGCCTGCTATATATATTCAGATCTCAGCTCCGGACATTAGAAGGCATGCCATTAGAAGGATTATATATATAGGATTAGTTAAGATATTATGTTTTGAAGCAAATATTGTAAGCTGTGTACCTTGTGAATTTTTTGTACGGGATGGTGATACCAATAATAAATAGAAATTGTTTCTTCATGCAATGCATTTATATTGCAAAAATTGTGTGTTTTGTACGTATCTTATAACTGCCGAGGAAATAAGAAAATACCATCTTCGAAGCAATCAAGCTACCTAGTCCTACAAATGATATTTATTCTGAAATAAAATTATCCAATCCTATCCGTTATATACCAATAGATACAACTGTTGCCTCACCTCCGTTGCCACTTGGCAACGCTTTATCCATCCGTTACCAACGCATATATATTTGTTGCACAAGACCCTTGCAATGCCCGATAAGGCAACACATACTAAACCCGTTGGTAACAGTGCTAGCAACGCTTATATGAGCACTTAGATACGGATGCGTGCGTTGCTGTAGGGGGGGGGGGCGTTGTTGCATACGAACCATGCATCAAGATGCCACGTCGTCCCCTCATCAACGCCATCCCCAACCACCTACCTTCACCCATGGGTGACCATCTACCTTGACCTCCACATGTCGAACACTAGGAAACACGTGAGGCACATTGCGTCACGCCGTGTTGGAAACCACAATCCGCTATAAGAGACCATCACCCATATCCTTTCGTCCTCATAGTGCCACATTTTGTCTTCACGACAAGAGATGTCGGATGACCTGAGAAGTGTGCGCAAGGTGGTATGTGCACACTCCTCCGACCAACCCTATCTCCTCTCATCCTCTCGAAGCCTCGTATCAGGCTCAGATCCGTAGGTCCACCGTCGCAAACACAAAGATCGGGAAAGATCCATGTTGGCATCGCCACACTCGACGAGATTAGTAGATCGGTCCCCCCCTCACTCACCCCTCCTCCAGATCTTGCTAGGCGGGCAGCCTATGTTCATTCCCGCTACATCAACCAATTGACCAATGCAAATTAGAAGAGAATCAAGGGGCACATGGCTCGGGTTTTTTTGGGGGGGCATTATATATTGCCTTTTTATCTAAAAAAGATGTCGGATTTTTCCTTACCCTGGATTTTCACGAAATGTCGATCTTTGCTGGTACAGAGATACAAATATTGGTTTTTGCCGGCTCGATTTTGCTACTCTCTCCGTTCCAAATTAGATGTCTTCCATTTGTGCACATACGGATATATCTATACTTGTAACATGTTTAGATATAACCGCATGTGGACAAAATGGAAGACAATTTGGAACGGAGGGAGTAGATTGGAAGGACGGCATAAGTGGAAGGTGTTCATCCAAAATTTCTACCTGATCCCGACGCCGACTATAGGTCACGGTCGCAACTCTTCTCGAAGCGTCGCGTCGCGTCTCACACACACCACCACCGCCCTTCTCGAAGCGTCTCCGTCTCACACACACCACCACCGCCTTCTCAATTCTCCTCTCGGGTCGCCATGGCCGCCGTCGCGCCGCCGCCGCCGCCGCCCCGGACGCGAAGATCGATTGGTTCCGCGACGCCGTCGCCAAGCTCGACAGATCAGGTGCCCGATCGACCTCCCCCACCCCCGGATCTAGCTAGTAGCTGTGCGCGCGGCGTGCTCATGTTTGCTGTCTGAATTTTGTCGGTGCAGCGAGAACGAGAAGGCCGGGTGCATCAGCCTCGTCTCGCGCTACCTCAGGTGAGTCAATGCGTGCCAATCTCCTCGCGATCCCGCCGTCCGTACGTGCGCCCCTTCCGCCTGCTCGTGCGGGTTTCTGACGGTGGTGCCTCTGCAGCGGCGAGGCGGGGCACATCGAGTGGAGCAACATCCAGACCCCGACCGATGAGGTGGTGGTGCCCTACGACACCCTCGCGCCCGCTCCCCAAGGTATCCCACTCGCTCATCTCAGATGCCCGCCCTGTTCGCGTCGGGTTCGATTCGAATGTTATTCAGTGCGTGCGTGTGTCTGAACGCTGTGGGTGTGATGCAGATCTCGACGCGACCAAGGCGCTGCTAGACAAGCTCGTGGTGCTCAAGCTCAACGGAGGCCTCGGCACCACCATGGGCTGCATTGGCCCCGAGTGAGCACGCCACCTATCCCCTCTCCACAACTCTACTCCTGATCACTTAAATTAGCTAGTGTATCTCTATGGATCATCATGCCGTTCTCACTCTTGATCGGTTAGATTAGCCTCTGTCTCTATGAAATCATGCTGTTTTTTGTTTGGTTACGACCGTAGAGGTGCAGGCTACTGTAGTTTCGCTGCGAACTAGTAGATGCCATGTTGGTTTCTTCGTGCAATCCTGCTTATGGTGGTACTTTGTTCGTCAGTTTTCCGGTTGTGCCGTTGTTTTGGCATACCTTTTTGCTCCTACAAATGTTTTTTGTCAAACTTAAACATCAGTTATGGGCTTTATGCCCTGGTATGATATCTGTCTTTCTGTTAACTTTATTGCCACTTGTCATTTTTGGATCCGCATCCTATGATATGATATTATTCTTGTCACTTTCATAGAATCCTTACGTGTTTGTTCCTTCGCTTGATACGCCGTGGCTCTCATACGTGTACATCAAATTAGTCATAAACCTGCTATTGAATACTCGTGTGCTCTGATGCGTATAGATCAAATTAGTCATAAAATTGCTATTGACTACTCATGTTCATTCCTGTTGTGTTCTGACATAACTCAGTTAAACTGGTTTCCTGGTCAACAATAACGAGGCTATCGATGCTGTGCTTTTTTTTATGTTCCAATTTGGCATCAGTGAACTGCTGCAAGCTTGCACTGCATTATCATACACTTATTTTCTGGACTGTGTTCTATCACGGCCAATGAAACATTGATCCTTTTCGAAATAGAGTTGTGATTGACCATGTACGTTGTGTCAAACAGACGAGATATATTATATTTGCCAATATTTGACACAACGTGTCAATTCTGTTTCACACAACGTGTCAATATTGGCCAGACTAGATTTATTATATTTTTCTGCTCCATTTTTATACTTGCCTCCTCAAGCAAGTAATAAAATAGCTCACTGTGTCCTGCAGGTCTGTTATTGAAGTTCGCAATGGGTTCACATTTCTTGACCTTATTGTGATTCAGATCGAGGTATACTTAGTCTCTTCAGATTATTTTTCTGCAAAGACTGGATGTAGTGTGCAAGGGTTTGTGCTTGACAAGTTCACCTTTCTGTAGTCCCTGAATAAGAAGTATGGTTGCAATGTCCCTTTGCTTCTAATGAACTCTTTCAACACCTATGACGATACACAAAAGGTTGATGCCCCCTGCCTTGTCAATTTTTATTTGAAGATAACTCTGAACAATTGTTCTAACATGCCTGCATATTGACCTCTCTTTTGAAGATTGTTGAGAAGTACTCTGACTCCAACATTGACATTCATACTTTCAACCAGGTATAAAGTTGGTACTCCATTTGTTTCTTCAGTTATGTCGCATTTTATATAACTGCTGGTGTCAACTAATAGAAAATTGTTCTCAGAGCCAATACCCCCGGATTGTCACTGAAGACTTCTTGCCGCTTCCGAGCAAAGGGCAGTCGGGAAAGGATGGCTGGTTAGTTGTCTCTAACCATTCTAGAATTGTCATACCTTTGCAACGGCGATGAATAGTCTTTTCGGTTTATGACACTTCAAATACTAGTTTTGCCTTGGATATAAATCTGAAGTAGTTGCACTTAATTGGTTCGATTTACTCAGATTTAATCATTCAGATATTGTGATTTTTAGGCTAATATTGTGGTTTTGAATGTGAAGGTATCCCCCAGGCCACGGTGATGTTTTCGCCTCTTTGAGTAACAGTGGAAAACTTGATACCTTATTGTCGCAGGTGAGCACAAGTGCCTGAACTTCTATGTTGGGCAGAAGGATTTTTTTTTACCGCTGTGAGCAGAAGGAGTAGTATGACTGGTTTATTTGTTGTATACAGCCTTTTGTTTCCAGAATGTTTTGACACAGGTTTTAGATCTCACTCAGATGATATTGTGGTATATGCTTTTCATATGCTCACCCTGTTCACATCTCCATAACATTAATACAAATTCTTGTCCATAAGAATTAATGAAGAAGCATGGTAGATTGATTTCATAAAAAATCTATAGTGAGATGTTGCCAAATGATTCCATCACGTCTGTAGTCCATATCACTAAATGAAATACTTTGCTCTTGTTCTTAAAGAACTTTGATTAATGATAAAGTGATTGCATTGGATAACCAGTGTCTCATTGTTCCAATGGCACGAATCTTGATATCATATGAAGGGCAAAAATAGTGGGTGAACCAGCCAGTATATCTGTAGCTGCATATCGTGGAAGTCCTTTTGTTACTTGTATTCTTGTTCTTACCATTTCTGCCAATCTTCTCTCAGGGCAAGGAGTATGTCTTCGTTGCAAACTCAGACAACTTGGGTGCTATAGTTGACATGAGTATCCTGAATATGATGATCAGTTTTGTTCATTTTCAATCTAACTCTTTATAGTGTCTCATACCTTCTGCCATGAATTGAATCTTTAACCATCACAGAGATATTGAACCACCTGATCAGCAACCAGAATGAGTACTGCATGGAGGTATGCAACAATGGCTACATTTGCAAAAAAAATTGGAATCTCATAACTCAATTTCTGCATCTATGCTAGGTTACTCCAAAAACCTTGGCTGATGTTAAAGGTGGTACCCTCATCTCGTATGAAGGAAGGGTCCAGGTACACTAATTGTTTGTTCCCAACTTGGCTATCAGCACAGAATTACCTTTTTCTGCTTCTAACATAAAAATCAATGGCTATGGTGTAATTTTCATGTTGCAATTTTGAATTTGGACCAGTTAAACATGTCATGCAGTTTAAATAATTTTCTCTTATCATTACATGCAGCTCTTGGAGATTGCCCAAGTACCTGATGAGCATGTAAGTACCTTCCACTGAATTGTGCTTTTCCAAGCCATGATAGTTGTAACAGGCTAAGAGCTGACGAATACTTTTCTTTTGTGTATTTGGTCAGGTGAATGAGTTCAAGTCAATTGAGAAGTTCAAGATATTCAACACCAACAACCTGTAAGAAACTCAAGCTGTTTCTTCCTTTATTTAGTAAGTATGTTGGTTGCTCACAGCTTCTGGCATCAGGTGGGTGAACTTGAAGGCGATCAAGAGGCTTGTTGAAGCTGATGCACTTAAGATGGAGATCATTCCCAAGTATAAGGTACTACATCCTTGTCATGCATTTTGATTGCTATTCTTTTAATTTGCATTCATCTAAGCAGTTAGTACTTACAGGAAGTTGATGGCGTGAAAGTCTTGCAGCTGGAAACAGCAGCCGGTGCAGCGATCCGGGTATAAACAACTTGTCTTACAATGATGTTGCTGTTCCATCTTTTGTTCTTTTCCTTACTCTGGATGTTTTTCCTCATTCAAGTTCTTCGACAAAGCAATTGGCGTAAACGGTCCCCGCTCAAGGTTTCTGCCCGTGAAGGCTACAACTGATTTGTTGCTTGTGCAGGTATATCTGAAATCCCTCCATGCTTTCTGGTTTGGTATCATGATGAGACGACTGCTGACCTCTTTTTTTTTGTCCCATAGTCTGACCTTTACACTTTGGTCGATGGCTCTGTCACCCGCAACCCAGCTAGAGTGAAGCCATCAAACCCTTCAATTGAGCTTGGTCCTGAATTCAAGAAGGTGAGGCAGCTATATTCAAAACAGTCATTTTGTTTATGAATCTATTGTCTATCAGTGAATAAAGAAGGCACACTGAAGAATGATTGTGGTGTGATACTGGAGTGTTGTTCTGACCGTCTTTTTATTGATGAATCGTAGGTTGCCAACTTTCTGGCCCGATTCAAGTCGATCCCCAGCATCGTTGAGCTCGACAGTTTGAAGGTCTCTGGTGATGTCTCGTTTGGCTCGGGCATCGTACTCAAGGTAAACCTCCGGGCTCCGGCTACTGGTTCTCATTTTGTTACCTTGTCGGCGGAGAACTGCGTGTTATTGTTGTCCAATTTATCTCTCTGCACACCCTTTTTAGACTCAGCTATGTGAAAGGTGTTCTGTAGTATGCTGCAAAAGGTTCAGCTTGCTTTTATTACATAGTGCCATACTGCCATATATATAGGCTACAAGGTCGGTCTTCTACAACTTTTACTTTCTACACCTAGGTTCCTACGGCTAGTCTTCTAGAGTTTTCTACTACTAACTAGGATGACAATGCTCTACAGCCTTCTAAAGCTTTCTACTCTACTGCCTAAGGCTTACTAGAACATACTAGATATATCCTAAGCAAGGATTACTCTCACAACCCTCGCTTCCTAATTGAATCATCGTGTCAAAGAGTTGAGACAGCTGTTGTTGACATGTGGCCCCTGACCTGACTTATTACTATTGGTGTACCTTGTGCAGGGCAATGTGACCATCGCTGCCAAGTCCGGAATCAAGTTGGAGATCTCAGACGAAACCGTGCTTGAGAACAGAATCGTGCTTGACAATGAGAAAAGGGTAAGCCTGAAACTTGCGGTTTCACTGTGATTGATATTGCACACAACACCCACGAAGCAGACCCACTTAGCTCCACCAGCAGTAGATCCACCTAATTCATCTTCATGCATCAAATCCATTCCATCTTAGCTCCACAACCTCTAGTCAATTCTCTTCTCCAGACAATATTCTAATTTGTTTTCTGTTGAACTTTGCAAGTCTTACCACATCCCGGTGGAATACGTGGCGTCCACCAGCAGAGAGCCCGGGGCTGTAAAGGTTTATGAAGAAGCTTTGAATGAAGGGTTGAAGTTCCCAATAGACGATTGCATTGTCGAACTCTTGTTATATTTCGGTGTGGCACCTTCACGATTGATGCCTAAGTGTTGGCATATATTCCATGATTTTCTCGAAGAGTAAAGAAAAACATCTAAGACCTTCAAAAGGCACCTTCTTATATTTCTACAGTTTGAAAAAATATCGAGAACATTTCACCCTGTATAGGACTCAAAATGATGTAGTAACAACGCAACAAAATGGCAATGGTGTTCGATTCTGGGGAAAAGGTGACACGAGACAAAATCATCGTGGAGTGAGCAATTGGCAAACAAGTGTTTTCTTCCTGAAGTCGAATTTGCCGTGGCCATTTGCAATAGAGGAGGACAAACCCTTCCTTGGGTTGAATGAGCCTCCTAAGCTCACCAAGGCCGAGTACGACGCTGTCGTGGCTTTAGGTGGCATCCCGAAGGATTGCAAGTTACAGGTAATGTAAAGTTATTTTCTCCAATGTTTCTTGATTTCCTTGTACTTCTGCGGTCTTTCCTTATTCTACACTTATTACGTTTTGTTTGCCTCAATAGTACTATAAATTATGTTACACTAATGACATACCGATATCTGAACAGATAAAAAAAGAATACATCGTACACTTCCTTTTGAGAATCTTTGATAATTTCTACTGGTAGTACACATGATAAACAAATAGGATAATTTTTTTATCATTTTTACTGTTCGTAGGGTTATGCTGGTTGTAAGTCACAGAATAACATTTTCCAGTACCTTTCTGTTTCTTGCAGGAAGAGATGGAAATTGAAGAGAGAAGAAAGTTAAGTGAGCAAAATGTTCACTTAATGAAAGAAATGGAAGAAATGAAGAGGCTGCATGAACAACAGATTGCTCAATTTCAGGATCACATCAATAGTCAACAGTTACATATCAAGGTATGTTTGTTTATCACTTCTTAGTTAGAAAGTTACCCTTAACATAATATTTCCTCAATTTTCTCCTTTTTTTCTTGGTTCGCCACTTCATTAAGATGTATATCATGTCACTTCATATAACCTACGCTATGCAGTTACTTGATGGAAAGTAGCTTAAAGTATCATTCGAGTTTCTTGTTGTCTAAAGTCTAAACTGTTCTTGAGTGGTAACTGGATGATTTTATGAAAAGTGAAAACAGGTTCAGCTAGAGGAAATTTCATGAATTTCCATTGTTTGGGTTGGTGCAAGTGTGTAACTGTTCAAGCAAGCCATGTTTTTTTAACGGGTAGCCACATTTGCGATCAGTTACCTAACCCTTTACACAGCATTGGTGGTTTTGAAAATGTACTGCACAAAGCATTGTTCAGATCTTTTTATTGCTTTACTTATGTTTCTATTGATTTGCAATGGTAGGGTTTAAGTCTGTCATCAATTTCATTAAAGAATGAAATGAATGCCTTTCAAATGAAGTGGAGAGATGAAATGTCTAATTTAGGTAAGTTTTGTTGCATTCTTTTTTATATAAATTACACGGTTAGTTTAAGTTTGATATCTTTGCTATTTGAACTTGTGCAGGGTCCAAATTAAAACCTTTAGTTGATACAGCCGAAAATTATCACAAAGTTCTTGCTGAAAACCAGAAATTGTTTAATGAAATGCAAGAATTAAAAGGTATCTCGTTGCTCAAAGATTCTTTCAAATAAGAGCATTCAATATCATATTAAAGTATCTGCTCATTTTTCTAGGTAATATAAGAGTGTATTGTCGTGTAAAACCATTCACTCCTGGTCAAGATAAATCGACTATTGTCGATTCCATTGGTGAAAGTGGCGAGATTCTAATTTCAAATCCATTGAAGCAAGGAAAAGATGGAAATCAGATGTTTAAGTTTAACAAAATATTCAGTTCAACTGCTTCCCAAGGTACAACTTTATAATAATATATTTTTTATTTTGTTTGCATGTCAAGTTTTGTCCTCTCTCGAAGAGAAGATAGACGCGCTTGCCTTGATTGTAAGGCGATACCTGGAGAGTGTTGTCCATCAACATAAGTTGGTGGTGACTTCGTTCCAGCGGGATAAGCGCCCAAAAGTTGCTAGAACAAAGTGGTGGAAGTTAAAGGGAGAGGCAGCTCAAGCTTTTAAGGAGAGGGTTTTTAAGGAGTGCCCTTGGGAGGAAAGAGGCGATGCAAACAGTATGTGGATGAGGATGGCGACTTGCATTCGGAAGATTGCTTCAGAGGAGTTTGGGGTGACCAGGGAAGTAGAAGGGATGCTAAAGATACCTGGTGGTGGAACGTTGAGGTCCAGAAGGCTATTAAGGAGAAGGACTATTTCAGACGCCTATAACTGGACAGGAGCACAACCAACATGGAGATATACAAAGGGGCAAAGAAGGCCGCGAGCAGTGAGGGGGGCAAGGGGTCGGGCGTATGAGGACCTCTACCAGCGTCTAAACACGAAGGAAGGCGAAAGGGACATCTATAAGATGGCGAAGACGAGAGAAAGGAGGACGAGGGACGTCAACCAAGTCAAATGCATAAAGGACGGAGCGGATCAACTCCTCGTGAAGGACAAAGAGATCAAGCGTAGATGGCGAGAGTACTTCGACGACCTGTTCAATGGAGAGAATGAGACCTCTACCATTGAGCTAGACGATTCCTCCGATGATACCAGCCGACGCTTTGTGCGGCGTATCCAGGAGGCTGAGGTTAGGGAGGCTTTGAAGAGGACGAAAGGAGGCAAGGCAATGGGCCCTGATGGTATCCCCATCGAGTGGAGAGGCCTTAGAGACATACCGATAGTATGGCTAACTAAACTTTTCAACCTCATTTTTCGGTCAAACAAGATGCCCGGAGAATGGAGGCGGAGTACATTAGTGCCAATCTTCAAAAACCAGGGGGATGTTCAAAGTTGCACTAATTACCGTGGAATCAATGAAGCTATGAGAGAGAGTCATTGAGCACCGTAAGAAGATTGACAAGCATGACCAAAAATCAATTTGGTTTCATGCCTGGGAGGTCTACCATGGAAGCCATCTTCTTGGTACGACAACTTATGGAGAGATACAGGGAGAAGAAGAAGGATCTTCATATGGTGTTCATTGACTTGGAGAAGGCGTATGATAAGATACCACGGAATGTCATGTGGTGGGCCTTGGAGAAACACAAAGTCCCAACAAAGTACATTACCCTCATTAAGGATATGTATGATAATGTTGTGACAAGTGTTTGAACAAGTGATGGCGACACCGATGACTTTCCAATTAAAATAGGAGTGCACCAGGGGCAGCTTTGAGCCCTTATCTCTTTACTTTGGTGATGGATGAGGTCACAGGGGATATACAAGGAGATATCCCATGGTGTATGCTCTTTGCGGATGATGTGGTGCTCATTGACGATAGTCGTGTGGGGGTTAATAGAAACTTAGACCTATGGAGGCGGACTCTAGAATCGAAAGGTTTTAGGCTTAGTAGAACCAAAACTGAATACATGAGGTGCAGTTTCACTACTACTAGGTACGAGGAGGAAGAGGTTAGGCTTGATGGACAGGTGGTACCTGAAAAAGACACCTTCCGATATTTGGGGTCTATGCTCGAAGTGGTGATATCGATGAAGAAGTGAGTCATCGAATCAAAGCTGGTTGGATGAAGTGGCGCCAAGCTTCTGGCGTCCTCTGTGATAGGAGAGTGCCACAAAAGCTAAAAGGCAAGTTCTATAGGACGGCGCTTCAACCTGCGATGTTGTATGGCGCAGAATGTTGGCCGACCAAGAGACGACATATCCAATAGTTAGGTGTAGCGGAGATGCGCATGTTGAGATGGATATGTGGCCACACAAGAAAGGACCGGGTTAGGAATGATGATATACGTGAGAGTTGGGGTAGCACCGATTGAAGAGAAGGTTGTCCAACACCGTCTAAGATGGTTTGGTCATATAAAACGTAGGCCTCTAGAAGCGCCATTGCATACCGGACGGATAAAGCGGGATGAGAATGTTAAGAGGGGTCGTGGTAGGCCAAACTTGACATGGAGGAGTCTATCAAGAGAGATAAGGATTGGAATATCACCAAAGAACTAGCCATGGATAGGGCTGCGTGGAAGTTAGCTATCCATGTGCCATAACCATGACCTGGTTTCGAGATCTTATGGGTTTCAACTCTGGCCTACCCCAATTTGTTTGGGAATTGTTGTTGTTGTTGTTGTTTTCTAATTGTTTTTTCTTTCTAATTCACAGCTCAGGTTTTCTCTGACATCCAGCCGTTAATTCGGTCAGTTCTCGATGGATTTAATGTCTGTATTTTTGCATATGGACAAACTGCTTCAGGAAAAACTTACACGATGGTAGCGAATTTTATATTGAAGTATATTTTGCCTTATTGTATTGGCAACTATAATCTTAATGTTAATGTCTATAATTTTTGTTCCTTAGAGTGGACCATCCAGCGCATCAAGAACAGATTGGGGTGTCAATTACCGGGCTTTAGATGATCTATTTAATATCTCACTAAGTAGAAGCAGTGTTTTCTCGTATGAGGTGAGTGCGCAGATGGTTGAGATATACAATGACCAAGTTCTTGATCTTCTTTCAAACGATATTGCACCAAAAAAATATCCTTTTTAAATTACCGTACTGCCATTTTTTGTTATGTTTCTTGTATTTATGTTATTAACATTCCAAAAGTAATGATGGTACTCCTTGACATAAATAAACGCTGGGGATTCGGAGCACTTGTCAACCAAATGGACTTGTTGTACCAGATGCGAGCTTATACTTAGTTAAATCAACATCCAATGTGTTGGAGTTGATGGAAATTGGACAAGCAAAGAGAGCAGTTGGTTCAACAGCACTAAATGATAGGAGCAGTCGCTCCCACAGGTTACTGAACTACTAACCAAGTTATATGTATCTTTATTCTTTATAATATGGTTTTATTGAAATAATCTTCACATGCAGCATTTTAATGGTACATGTTCAAGGATCGGATATGAAGAATGGATCCACCTTTAGAGGATGCCTAAATCTCATTGATTTGGCTGGCAGTGAAAGAGTTGAGGAGTCTAAAGCAATGGAGATACATTAAAGGAGGCTATTTACATAAATAAATCACTCTCTGCGTTAGGTGATGTTATATTTGCTTTGGCGCAGAAAAATCCCCATGTGCCCTACAGAAATAGCAAGCTAACACAAGTTCTTCAGAGCTCTCTAGGTAATTGATTGTTTACACATGGTAAATCATGCATTTGTAGATCTTCTTGCCCATTCTAACTATTTTTCAAATTATTTATTGCAGGTGGACAAGCAAAGACACTAATGCTTGTTCACATAAATCCTGATGTTGTTTCATATTCAGAAACAATAAGCTCTCTAAGGTTTGCTGAAAGAGTGTCTGGGGTGGAGTTAGGTGCGGCGAGAAGTAACGAAGGAAATGCATTTGAAGATGGTTTCGTAATAAATGACAATACAGCAATGTACTTGAAAATGCATCATTTTGACCGTTTTTTATCTTTTGAAAACTATGCTTACTAATTTGGTAGCACTCAATAATTTCAGGTATACAGTTCCCCCCCGAGGAGGTGGATCTACTCTCTCCAAAACTGAGCAGCCAGCAGCGTCCAGATTAAAACAAAGAGTTCTGAAAACTCCAGGTATGTATTGTAAATCACACAACTATCTATTTTGACATGATAGTCTACTATTATCGTGGCACCTGCTAAATGCTAGTGCCAGTGCTCAAATAAAACTTAAAATCTGAAAACTTCATGTTGCTGTGTCCAGGTGTGATGTCTTCAGCCAGGCCCCGCAAAAAGTGGCAGTAGTAGAGCAGCTTCCAGATAAGGTATTTGGTTGTATTTTGTATGCTCGCTGTGGCTCGACGAAGGTGAAAATAGGTGGGGGTAGCTGTAGGGTAGATGTATGGTTGTAAGGTGTAACTCAACATGTGTGAAACATTAAGATGAGATTCAAATGCCTCATTTTGCCTATAAAAAATCAAATCAAGCATGCTCATAGCTCTTGTGGGATCTGACGCCGATCGTGATCCTTTGTGTTTGGTTTGAGGTGACGAAGGCACCATTAATAGTTATGGAAAATTTCAGTCCTGCAAGTGCCCATGGCAACTGGTCTGCTCTCTGGTTCAGCCCCCTGGTCACTGGCAGTGACGTCGTTGATAGTACGTTTATAGTCAGGAGTAAACATCAGTACGGAAAATGGGCCGTACAGTTGACAAAATGCAAGTTCATGAACAAAAATAGAATAACTTCCAGATTTTCGAGTATTGAATTAAAAAATGAAAATGCAGTGAGCGTGGATCGAACACGCGACGTTCAGATCTTCAGTCTGACGCTCTCCCAACTGAGATATCCTTGCTGTTTTGAATTTTCTAACCAAAGCTTTAAAATTATTATATGCATCACTTGACCTTTTTCCGATGCATTCTACAGTAGTACATCTATACATCACTTCAATTTCTACCAGTAGCTGAGCGTGATCTGAAGAAGGTGCTGAATTGTTGAGAGAGAGATGCTTAAAGTATCACAAAGGTTGCCGCAAATACACGTAAGTGACCATTGGTATCTCATTTAAGTGGTATTTTTTATTTATCAATCCAATTCCATTCAGGAGTATGGCTGTTGTCTCTAAGACCTTTTATCCTCCCTAATTTATGCTTGGGTTCTGCTATCTAGTGTTGAAAACACATACATTTGCCCTTTTATTTCAGTGAAGGGCTAGGGTAAGCAATATGGAGATATTGCGTTCGCAAGTTCACAGGAAGCATTCGGAGGATGTCACAATGATCCAATCAGTGTTGCATTTGGAGGTTAGAAATGTCGTCTTATTCGAGCACAGTTATTTCAATTCTGTTCTAGTTACATTCACTTCTGTTTAGTGATTTGAGCATTCCTTTCATTTTCATGCTGTGCAGTTCTCATCTAGCTGTCATTTTAGACAGGATTTGTGATGCCAAGATGAGTTTATTACAGTTGCTTATTACCATTTTATCCATGATAATTAAGGTTAAGACCTCTAGTCCGGTTTGCACGTATTCAACTATATATAAAACTTAAGGATAGATGCAGGGTTTGAATCTTGAATATTAGCTAGAGTATTATTATTTTTTGCTTTTGTCTTGCTGCAACTTCAGTTACATAGTGACAATTTTTTAAAATCTTTTATCTTATCTGTTAGCTGTCGCATTTCTTACTAGGTTGCGTCAGATTTGTCTACTTTTTGGTTGCTGTACCCATACTGCCTTACATAGTGCTAGAGTTCTAGGATTAGGTCACCAATGGTACTAATACTACTGTCTAGTAAAACACTAGTACTACTACGCCAACAGTCAAGAAGGCATCTGCACAACTTTCAAGAGCTGACTTCGAGAACAGAGGGATTCACTGGAAATAAGGATGCATGCAAGTGCAAAAGTCTGTTAATTGTAGGAGTAAAACCTGCCACTCTGACACCTGAAATCCTCAGATGATAACTTCATATGGTTCACAGCTAGTGAGAATCGAATGCAGTAATTTTCTTGTGTCAACAAAGATTACAAGACACCATAACGTTCATTTGGTTTCGTTGGCAATGTTATGCTTTTCTTACATGTTTCCAAATGGTTTTGTTCTCTTCTAAATTATGGCATATACCTCTTTTCCAGGTCCTGTTATGACCAAATTTACAATTGCCTTGAGAGAAACTGGAACATACAAGGAAGTTTTGCGCTCCCAGGTAGACACCCTTATATGCATTTACTGCGCATATGTCCTTTCATTTAACTTGAACTTTAGGTCGTATAACTTCTGGCATATTTTATGGTAGGTTGAGAATATGCTAAATGACAAGTTGCTGCAGTTTGTGGACATTGATTTGCATGATGTGAAGGTACTGGCATGATTTTCTGGTGACATCTAATATATAAATTCCACAGTGGTTTTGAACCTTTCATTAAATTTGATAATATTTGTTCAGGATGCCCGAAAGCGTTTTGACAAGGCTAGCCTTCTATATGACCAGGTAATACTATGTTTTAGGTCATTTCAAAGTTACAATTTTAAACATTTCTGTAAGATGATTCTGAAGCTCATACGGATCCAATCTTTGGGCTGCAATAACTAATTTTGAGTTTCTTAGGAAAAAAAAAATTATTTCTATGTCTCCATTTTCCTTTGGTCCTTATTGATGTTGTTCCGTTAATCTGCCAATAAGATAGCCTACTTTCACTGTAACCAAAAGACTATGTTTGACATTTTGATAACAAAGTGATTCATTCTAGCTAGTAAACTAATCTAGCATACACAGATTCTGTAGTTTGTTGTGGGGATAATTTTACTGTACTGTAGCACCAATATTTTAGATGTGTTTCGTTCTATGGTTGTTCAGCATGCTAACATTTCCAGTCCAGCAGTTGAAGATGCATTATCAGCAAAAGTTGAGTTTATTCTTAAAAAGGGTCTTCATTACTGTTATCTTTACACACAGGCTCGTGTAGGTATTTATCCTTAAAAAAGGGCACAAGGACAGACGTTGCAACTGCAGTTGAGGATGTAAGTTCCTTTATTTATTTGACCTTATCAAACTTCTGTTAAAAGCTATGGTCACTTCCTGTCTCTTACCAACTTGCTTGTGACGTTATTAGGAGCTCCACAGCGCCAGATCTTCATTTGAGCAAGCTCGTTTCAATCTGGTAGGAGCAATACTTCCCTATATCCCAATTAACTATTCTGATGTCTGTATTTCTATATTTGACATGCCTTTTGTTTGTATAATCTACTATATTAATTTACAGGTGACCGCACTTTCAAATATTGAGGCAAAGAAAAGATTCGAATTTTTGAAACTGTTAGTTGGGACGATGGATGCACATCTTCGTTATTTCAAACAAGTACTGGCTTGTCATTATTTATTTTGACATATCCTGATTATGCACAAATGTGATT